>OU611753.1:14293105-14303105 GCA_914767535.2 Dunaliella primolecta | reverse complement strand
GGCCAACAAAAAAACGCTGACCGTAAGCAAGCTGGGCTCCTGCATTTTCAGTTCCTGCCCGACTTGAGCACTCATGCGATCCCCCCTCTTGACCTCAATCCAGATTGCCATTGAAGGCTGCTGCCATGGGGAGCTAGATAATATATATGGCACACTGCAGCACTTGGAGAAGGTGGAAGGTCGAAAGATAGACCTCCTCATCAGCTGCGGTGACTTTCAAGTGCGTTGTGGTGTGTGTAGCTGGAAATGTCGGTTGCATTTCCCCCAGGGTTTGCGTCTTACAGCCTATGAGCACATGGGTGCCTGAAGCAGGACTTCCCTTGACACGATTGCTACACTGTGCTTTGCCAGTTTTTAGCTTGTGTGTGTGTGTGTGTGTGTGTGTGTGTGTGTGTGTGTGTGTGTTTGTCTGTATGTGGGTATGTGTGCTTGTGCGTGTATGTTTAGTATGGTGTGTGTGTATGTGTGTATGTGTTTGTTTGTCTGTGTGTGCGTATGTGTGTTTGTGCGTGTGTGTTATGTGTGTGTGTGTGTGTGTGCGCATGTGTGCGTGCGCGTGTATGCGTGTATGTGCATGTGTGTGTGTGTGTGTGTGTCTGTGTGTGTGTTTGTGCGCACGCGCATGTGTGCGTGCGCGTGTATGTGCATGTGTGTGTGTTTGTGTGAGCCAACAAGTCACTCCTTTATGCAGAGGTGCTCTGCTGTGGTCTCTTCTGTGCTAAGGACCAGCGCTGGGGCATGCTTCAGAGTAGTACTCAAACGAGCTAGGATAGCTGCTGTCTTACTGAAACCATGTCTCACTACTCATGAATCTCAGCGTATGAAATGAAGTTCTTTTTAGAGAATGGATCAGTTCAAGCTTGATATCCAGCTTCATAAGCCAGTTGGCAGAGGCTGCAGAGTCAGGGAGCTTTGCCGAAGAGCCCATGCCATTCCCACCTCTGTGAAATGGTTTTACATGGGTTTACATTGGTAATGTACCGCCCGAATCCCTAGCTGATCAGTTGCTGGTGAAACATTCTCAACCAGCTTTCACAAGGTTAACAACAAATAAACAAGACAAGTTTCTTCAAGGGTTTGTGCCTAGCACCCACTGGAGAACATTAGGGACATGAGCAAGAAAATGTCCAGCCAAACATGAATGATGATGCAGAAGTGTTGCTAGAGGACCTGGTAAAGCACCTGTAGCAAACCTGGAAAGCGCCTCTGTGAAATCCCGATGTCATTCATTGAATGTGTGTTTCCGATGTTTATGTATATATGTGCGTACTTGTGTGTGCTTTGAAACAGGCTGTGCGTAATCTTGATGACCTGGAAACAATGGCCTGCCCCCCAAAGTACCGCGCTATGAACACCTTCTACAAGTACTACTCTGGAGAGAAGAAAGCACCCTACCCTACGCTTTTCAGTGAGTGGCCCGCTACCTTTTGTTTAGATCTTATTTAAGGTGGTCACAGGCAGATCAAGTGCTTTGAGCCAGTTTCAGTGAGCGGGGTGCATCAGCATGGCCAACTCACTTTGCAACACCCAATTCAACTTGTTTGTGCGGCCACTGTTCCTTGTCTACCTGCAGTTGGGGACAACCACGAAGCTTGTGGGGACTGGCCAACCCTATTTGCAATTCAAATCGGTGTTGCGACTGTTCCTTGCCTACCTGCAGTTGGGGACAACCACGAAGCTTGTGGGGACTGGCCAACCTTATTTGCAATTCAAATCAGTTTTGCGACTGTTCCTTGTCTACCTGCAGTTGGGGGCAACCACGAAGCTTCCAACTACATGTGGGAACTCTACCATGGCGGCTGGGCAGCCCCCAACATCCGTTACCTAGGTGCAGCAGGCTGCATAAAGTTTGGGGGGCTGCGCATCGCAGGCTTGTCTGGCATCTATAAGCAGGTGGGCCTGTCTAGTATCAATAAGCAGGTGGCGTCTACACGCAAGCTTGGGGGGCAGCGCATTGCAGGCCTGCATGGAATCTATAAGCAGGTGGGCCTGCCTGGTATCAATAAGCAGGTGGCGCCTGCACGCAAGCTTGGAGGGCTGCGCATTGCAGGCCTGTCTGGTATCTATGAGCGGTTGGCATTTATGAGCAGATTCTTGGGGCCGCACATTGCAGGTTTGTGTGGTATCTTACGAGCAGGTTTGGGGGGCTGCGCATTGCGGGCCTGCATGGCATCTTGGGTATCTGGCACCTACGAGTAGGTGGCATCTTTTTAATTGTTTGGGAGGGCTGCGCATTGCAGGCCTGTACGGTATCCGCAAGCAAGTGGTTTATCCTGTGTCTCTTGCCTGTATTGTGTTTAGTCTGCACTGTCCATGACTGGTGGTGGCATACATTTGTTCGGCGTATTCATGTGCAGTAATGTTGGTCGGACACCAATGCTGCGATGGGGCTGGACAGTTTAACATAGCTCAGCATTGGTTGTTTAAAAAGGAGGGAAAGACAAGGCTGACGTATCTGGACGTCTGAATCAGATGTATCATGAGGACAAAAGGAAAGGCTTACATGTCTGGACGTCTGAATCAGATGTATCATGAGGACAAGAGGAAAGGCTTACATCGCTGGACATCTGAATCAGATGTTTCATGAGGACAGAAGGAAAGGCTCGCATAGCTGGGCATCTTATTCATTAGGAGGGAAAGAACTACACAACTGTGCATTCCATGCCTAATCTGTCGTGTTCAGGCCCTCTGTAATGTGGAGGACAAAAGTCCTTCAAGGACACTGTCGTCACAATGCCTGAGTGTTTAACTTCCCCCTGAAAGCATAGCATAAGCACCCACACACAAGCATACAGGTAGGTGTATGCATGGACATATCCTTCTCTCATCTGTTAAGGTTGTCCAATTCCATATACATATGTCACATATGCATACATACATACATACATACATACATACATACATACATACATACATACATACATACATGCATACATACATACATACATACATATATATAATTTTTTTCCATGCCAAAAAAGCTGATAAATGCGGCCCATTTGTGCGGAACTGGCCAGCCCTACATCTATTTGAGCTTCTCATTGGTATTTTACGTGCTACTTTTGCAGGGAGACTACTTCCGTGGCCGACACGAGCAGCTGCCTTACAACAACAGCACCATACGAAGCACGTACCATGTGCGCGACTTCGAGGTGCACAGGCTGATGCAGGTATGTACAGGCGGGACTGTTATCCTCTGTGTTGCTTGTGATTGTGATACACAATGGATATCTGGGCCTGCAAGAGGTTGCTTCAAAGCAGCTCAACAATTGATGGTGATTCGGCAAGATTTGGACAGGACCTGCATCATAAAAAAACTCAGCCCATTTGCAGGATTTGGACATAATCAAAATAAAGGTAAAGAAACCGCAGCCTACTAGCAGGGTCTGGATAGGATCAGGGTAAGGAAACCACAGCCCACTAGCAGGGTCTGGATAGGATCCAGGTAAGGAATCCACAGCCCACTAGCAGGGTCTGGATAGGATCCAGGTAAGGAAACCACAGCCCACTAGCAGGGTCTGGATAGGATCCAGTTAAGGAAACCACAGCCCACTAGCAGGGTCTGGATAGGATCCAGGTAAGGAAACCACAGCCCACTAGCAGGGTCTGGATAGGATCCAGGTAAGGAATCCACAGCCCACTAGCAGCCCTGCACAGAACAAGGAGGATGCTGCCAATGGATGCTGCCAGCCGAGAGGATGCTGCCAGTGAGAAGTCTGGTTTTGAACCGTGGATGACAAAGGAGGAACAGGTGCCTGTGTGCTGGTGCCCAAGGAAATGCAATACGGCACGTTTAGTACAGCACCTTTAGTACAGCACGTTTGCAATGCAGGAACTTGTTAGGTGGGAGTCCTACGCGGACGCATCAAAGCTTGCAGGAGAAACAAGGGTCCATGGATGGAAAAAGCAGGGTGGCACAGCATCAAGGATACTGCCTTGAGAAATCCAGGTCAAGCAAGTTAGAGCAACCCGAGTGTTACAGTTCTGTGCACAAACAGGAAGTACATGTGATGATGCAATGCGAGACTGTGCATTTCATGTGCCCATTCCACCCCTCAGCACCTCATTCCAACGCCACAAGCCTTGTTCCAAACATCTCTGCAGTGCAGTTGCTAAGTCAGGAAACATGTTGCTCTTCATTCGCAGATTCAAGAGCCCCTGGACATTTTCATATCACACGATTGGCCGTGTAACATTGCACGCTTTGGGAACACACCTGAGCTGTTGCGCAGGAAGTCCTTCCTGGCATCAGAGGTAAGCTAGGGGCTGCAAAGCGATGTGGGGCTGGGAATACCTTAGGTATTGAAGTGATCTGGGCATCCAGAGGAAAGGCGATGCTGAGCAAAGCGGGCCTGGGATATCAGATTAATTGGAGGTATCAGACATGCGTGGGCAAAGCGCCGTAAGATCAGGACATCAGAAATCTCGGAAATATCAAGAGCGTTAGAGGTACCAGAGGTATCAGGGGCATCAGAGGTATAAGAGGCAAAGCAATGTGGGGCCGGGATATCAGAATTATTGGAGGCATCAGATGTGAGTGGGCAAAGTACCGTGGGATCAGGACATCAGGAACCTCAAAAGTATCAGGAGCATAAGAGGTACCTGGTACAATGTGGGCATGACGTGGTGATGCAAAGCCACGAGTGCCTGGGATATGCCATGGTGGGCTTGGGGCGCAACAAGATGACTGAGGGGCAGGTATATACATATGCCTCACTTGGTTCATTGAGGGTACCGTGAAAGGAGCACGGATGGGCTCTGAGAGTATGCTATCAAGTATGCATTTGTGTTGCTCTGCTCAGAGGATTATCATGCTTACAAACATTGTGATCTTCCTGAGTATAATGCTGTGACAGCATTGCTGTCCTTGGACCTGATGTTTTCCAGAATGATTGATTGAATCTTCTCAAAATCGTTCCCAAGTGGGTGTTGTCAACAATCAGAGGTTGCAATGAAGGTGGTGGTGGTGGTGGTGGTGGTGGTGGTGCGCGTGTAAATGCAGCATCACACGCGGGAAGAAGCGCAAAAGATCAAGGTAACACCTCTCTTGCCGCACAACCTGCTGATTACCCATGCATAGATAGCATCCGGGGAGCTGGGCTCACCCGCCAACGAGCAGCTGTTGCACACCCTGCGCCCCGCCTACTGGTTCGCTGCCCACCTGCACACCAAGTTCCCTGCCCTGGTGCCCCATGAGCATGACGACACGGATGCCCTTCGCCAAAAAGGCGCAGCGCAAGCGGGACCTGGCAATGCTGCTGCTGCTGCTGCTGCTGCTACTCAACCCAACGGGACAAATGGTTCAAGGGGAGGTGGTGCCTGCAATGGGCAAGAAGCTAGCACCTCTGGCCGAGCCACAGAGACTGCAAACGGGGGAGGAGGTGGTGTGGGGCCGGGCAGGGGGCACCCTGTAACTCGATTTCTGGCCCTGGACAAGTGCCTGCCTGGCAGGGACTTCTTGCAGGTGGGTGTGCGGCCATTTGCAATGTATTGTGCAACAAGCTGTCAGAATGTGCATGCTGGGGAAGACATAGCTGCATCCTTGCTGACCATGGTGCTTGCATGCGCTTCATGAATCTGCAGTTGCTGCTTTGTTATTTGACTGGGACGAGAAGCCTGTGTTTGGAGCATGCATGGGCTAACTTGTGCTGTGTCTGGGATGTTGTCTGTCTGCCAGGACTTTTCCAATTGTACTCAAGGCGCCCCTTTGTGTATGCAAGATCAGCTATTGATAAATGCTAGAGTGCATCATTTGTGGGAAGACCTTGCGCAACCAGTATCTCTATGTTGAGGAGCCACTCCAGCGGCAGCCTGCGCAGCAAAGACACCCTGCAAGTACTTCTGTGTTGCAGGTAGTGGAATTAGAAGCGCGGGGTCCATTAGAATTTGAATATGATCCGGAGTGGCTGGCAATCATGCGGAGCACTAATGACACAATCAACCTTCGCCACCAGCACAGGTGCGCTTTAAGACCAGGTGAAGAGTGTTCAGGGATGAGCATGGGCCAAAAGAGCCCAGAGAGGAGGAGCTCTACCGACGCTTTTTATGCATTTCATTTGGAGCGGGCGTTTGCCGCACCAATGCCAGCATGCCATGGCTTGGTGAGGAATGTCCATCCTAAGTTTGCCTGCTTGACTGTGGCACGCTCAAATCCTTGGCCAAACCAGGACCAGAAGCATGCAACCGTTTTTTGTTTCTGTAAGTGGTGTCACGCTGGTGTCAATGGGCACCCCTGGCTGCCTGATCTTGGTTGAGGTTTGACTGTGTCTTCCATCCTTGCTTGATCAGGCAACGTGGATCCCCTCAAGCTTGCATTTGCAAACCGCTGTCTAACTCTCCTTGACAGGAGGGTTTTCAGTGGTGACCTGGTGTGGTTGTACCTGAGCTCAGCGTCTGTCTTCCATGTCCTCCTTTGCAGGCCGCTTCCGGGCATGGGAGGGATGCGATCAGGGCCAAAAGCTTCAGACAAACAATTCGTTGAGCAGGTAAAATGCCATGAAAATCATTCTCGAGTATTATCCCAAGCTCAACAAGGAACTCGGTGCGCATGAGTGTGCATGAGCAGAGAGTCATGAGGCAAACGTCAAGATGAGGCTGAAACACATTTCGTGATGTCTCCAGGTTAGGAGATGTCAATACGGCTTTCAGAGTAGTTCCTGAATGCCTAAGTACCTTTGATGAAAAGCATTGGCTAGGCAACACTTCCAGCCAAACGCTGCAGCCTGTGTGCTTCTAGCCTGCAGGTGTCGTTTCTTAACAGTGGCAAGGAGGTGATATAAGTGTGATAGGCTTTGCTTGGTTGCCTCAAGAGACGTGACTGACAATGTGCCAGCCTTAAGACGAATTGCATTTTTTGAAAAGTGTCCGGCAGATGTGGTAGGGAAGCTGTACCGTGTTTTGACAACCTGTGTTTCTCACATAGGTCGCTGACACTTGCTGCCGGTCTTGAGATCCTTTGAAAACATCTTTGCTGTGCCTTTGCTCATGGCTGACAATCCTGGGCCACCATGGCTTGGAGCAGTGGTCTAAGCTTCTATAACTCCTTGATCCACAGCAAGGGCTGCATCGAAAGGCACACAGTTGCAAGCAGCCCTTGTTATTCACTGACGCTTCTCCTCATTACCCCTGGCTCCGTGTGTGAACAGTTGCTTGAACAGAGAGGTAGCCAAGCCATCCCCCACAACTTCCAGCCTACAGTCCCTGCGTACAACCCCACTGCCCAAGGCCCCAAAGCAAAGGGCAGGATGCCCACACAGTCAATACGCAACCCACAGGTGAGGAATTGCAAAACAACGGAGGGATGGACTCTGACAATTGCCTTGATGTTATAATACTTTTGGTTTCACATTAGTGACATAAAAATGTCAATGTAAAATATCAGAGGGGGTCAGCTAAGCATGTGACCAAATATACTCCTTTCTTGTATTTGAAGTGCGCCCACTCACAGCCACTTCATCTGGTTGGGACAATTGCAGCTCTACAGTGTGGCTGGCGTAACCAGCTACCAGAGCATATGCTCAAATTTGTGTGAATTGCCCTGTGTGCTTAGATAGACCGGGCTGAAGCTCACATGGGACACGTAAGTCCTAATTCAGTGCTTTTATGGGAAAATGGCTGGAATCGCCACATGTCATCAACCACTGGGTCTTTTGACTCCAATTATTTCTGGCAAATTTCCTTTTTTACAAGGACCCCAAATCATTGAAAATCACCAGAGGTGGCTATCTGAGGATATGCCCAAATATGCTCCTTTTTTGCGTTTAAGTGCGCTGACCCGCAGACATTTTATCCGATTGGGAAATTTTTTGCTCTAAATTGTAGCTGGCGTTACAAGCTACCAGAGCATATGCTCAGACTTTTGTAAGCCGCTCTGTGTGCTGAGATAGACTGGGCTAAAGCTCTATGGTGCACGTAAACCCTTGTTCAGTGCTTTTTACGGGAGATTGGCTGAAATCACCATTAAACACTAACTATTGGGTCTTTTCACTCCATTGTTTTTGCAATGATATTCTTTTGTAACAAGCACCTTAAATAACTAAAAATCACCCAATTTGGTGCAGTGGGTGGTCAGATGTGGAGTTTTGGTGGTGAAAAGTAGGGTTCACGCCACGGCTAATTAGACATGGTCTCCGTAACTGGCACCTCTTAGACTCTACTGCTAAAGAAGGCTTCCAGAGGAACTCAAACTTGAAAAGTGCCCATTACGGAGAACCTACGCGGGGAGCATGCAAAAAACACCTGATTTTGGGCCTCAGATAGCCCCCTCTGGAAAATCACTCAATCTGGTGCAATGGGTTGTCAGGTGTCGAGTTTTGGTGTCAAAAAGTAGGGTTCACGCCGCAGCTAATTCAACATGCGTGCCCTAACTGGCACCTCTTAAACACTAGTGCTACAGAAAGCTACCAATGGAACCCAGTCTTAAAAGGTGCCAGTTGGGGCACACATATGCAGAGAGCATTAAAAAACACCTGTTTTCAGGCCTCAGCTGACCCCTCTGGTAAGATATATTTATAACCTATATGCCTGCCCTGTGTCGCCCTTCTGTTCCACGAAAAAAAAAACATAGCAGACTATGATGCCCTAGAGTGCCTGTTTGTGGTGCTGAGATAACAGGTCGCGTAGCATGCACGTGCCTGGGCTGCCTCACATGAGCAAGTTAGCGACCACACCTTCTTCTGCCCAGCGGTGTGCCCTCTTCTTGTTGGCTGCACAAATGCAGACTGTGGAGCTGCTGGACATGCTGCAACTGCCCTACAACTTGGACCACAGCGAAGCAGCAGCAGCGTATGCCCAAGGGTCATCTTCGGGGGGCGGCAGAGGCAGAGGAGCGGGCAGGGGTGGCGGCCGATCATCGTTTATGGGCGGTCATTCTATGTTGCCCCAGCTACAAGACGGGCCCCCGCCCCCGCCTCCACCTGCTTCTGCAAATCCAGAGGAGATCGACCTGGGGAGCTCAGATGCTGAGGTCGAGGCGTCGGGACCTCCTCCACCCGTGGCCTCCAACCCAGAGGAAATTGATATCGGCTCTGACATAGATGCGGCTGATGAGCATGGCAGATCCCGAGAGCAGGAGGATCCCATATTCCAGCCCATCAACTTATGATTTTTTGGCCTTCTTTTTATGGGAGATAACACTGACCGCTATTACTTTGCGGCATGCAACCATAAGGCTGGGTGGCCAATCACCAGAGCTCTTCACTGAGTATGATGATGGTCCTTAGGCCTGGTCGCATGCAAATTACTGGATGTGTCCACCTGCAATGGTATCTGGATAGAAAATGATAAACCCTACTTTCTTCATTAGAAGGAAACACTTGATCACTAGGAATTGGCCCCGGTCACATGAGGAATTGGAAAAGGAAAAGCTACGCAGGCAGTCAACACCTCAAGCGTTGAATAAAGGAAAGGGTAGGACCCTCATACGAGCGCTCTAACTCGGGGTTCCCCCCCCGCCTGGACGAGGCTGGTTTCACTAGGATACGTTTGGGTTGGAGGGCAGTGTTCAAAGATTTCCTGAGCAGCTTTTTGGAATTGCAGATCGCAGCTTACAGGGCATTATTACAAGCCAACCAGTTCATTGTATTCCTGGGAATTCTGGTGGGTGGAATGAATTGCAAGTGGAGTTTTGTACATGTAGATTGGTGAGGTAAGATTGCAGTGCTATATCCGCCTACAAGGGCAGCTGAGCAGAAACACTGAGGACTGTAACCAGTCCTGGTTTTCCCTCAAGCTCGTTCTGAGGATGTCTTCTGTTTTTCCCAACACCAAGATAACGAGACATTGTTTTATCAACGAATTTATGGATTTTTTCATAACAACGAGCAGCCAAACTATCTGGCTGAAGGTCAGGTTCCCTAATGTAATGTAATGTAACCAGTCCTGGTCAAAAAATGCTCAATTCATACAACTCGAACTGAATGGTTAGAATAACATCTCATGTTTGCTGCAGTCCGGTGTTTGGTGAGACAGCACGATGTAGATTATGCTCAAAGGTTTAAAC
>OU611753.1:14278105-14288105 GCA_914767535.2 Dunaliella primolecta | reverse complement strand
AGTCAACATCGCATTGAAAGTCAACATTGTGTTGGTGGCTCTCCATCTCCTTTTCGCTATGTGCCTTGTGGAGAGGGGAGGTGCGTGCAGACACAAACAAATAATCTCGAGATTGGATGCATGCAGGATCAGGGTGTATGTAATGAGTGAGCAGGGGGAGAAATGAAGGCGCATACACTGGATCATCACTGCACAAGCTTTCTGGTCCTGAATCGTCACCGCTCAGGCAGGATCATCAGACACTATGCAAAGGCAAGTTTGCCAACATGGTGTACATGACCGTCTGTGTGTGCAGGCTCTCAAGAAGTCCATCAACGGTATCGTGAACAAGATCAACACTGCAAACATCAAGAGCCTGCTGGCTGAGGTCTTCCGTGAGGTGAGCAGCATGAAGAGTAATCGAATGAATGCAGGCATACCCTTGCCACCACAAGCATGCTGTCTGTTCAGGTATACAGCATGAGGAGTGAAGCAAAGGTGGCAAGCATGCCCCTGCCGCCACGTGCTTGGTACTGGTAGGAGGGCCACTGCTATCACGTGCGTAGTACTGAGGAGAGGGCCACTGCCATGACGTGCATGCTTGCTAGGATGTATGCAAGCATGCCCCTGCCATCACTTGCATGCAGTTTGATGCTGCTGTGAATGTTGGGTCCCGTTTTGTGCCCCGTCATCCTAGTAATTGGTCAAAGGCTCCCCAGCATGGCGTAAACAAAAAACATCGAGGTGTGCCCCAGGAAGGGCTCGTTTCTGTGACCCAATTGCTTCGGGTCTTTCCAACGCCTCTGCATTTTGTGGATGAGTAGTGCAGGCATGGAATGAGCCCTGTGCCGTTCTTGTTTGCCATAAGCCAGCTACTGCAGATCACCAAGCGCCTTTGCATTTTTTGGATGAGTAGTACAAGCCTGGGATGGGTTCGGTGCTGTCTCCGCTTGCCCAGGCCATGGGACTGCTACAGGGTGTGAAGAAATCGGAGACGTCATGGTTAACAGCTTCCATTACGCATGGAGAGTTGCACAGTCACCCCTGGCTTACACCATCCTGGCTTAGCTGGCTTAGCTGGCTTAGCTTACACTATCCTGGCTTAGCTGCACAGTCACCCCTGGCTTACACCATCCTAGCTTAGCTGGCTTAGCTGGTTTAGCTTACACAATCTTGGCTTAGCTGCACAGTCACCCCTGGCTTACACCATCCTGGCTTAGCTGGTTTTGCTTACACCATCCTGGCTTAGCTGCACAGTCACCCCCGGCTTACACCATCCTTTCCCTGGGACAGCAACGTTTCCAAAATGCAAATTCGCCATGCCAGGCACATCATGGGGGAGTAACGAGCATTGCTCAACAGGCCATCGTAGCCTGAACTGCTCAGCCATGCCCTGCAGCCCCAGCCTCAGTTGCCTGGAGGAGGCGGCAGTTTTGTTTCTCGGCAGCATTGTTTAAACCAAAACACACACACACTCGCACAGAACTAGGTGCACTTGGTGCAAAGAAATTGCCTTGTAAAGGCAACAGTTTGTTTCTTGCAGCATTTCTTTAAACGACGACACACGCGCACACACACACACACACACACACACATGTGCAGAACCTGGTGCGAGGGCGTGGCCTGTTCTGCCGCTCCCTCATGAAGTCCCAGCTGGCCTCACCATCCTTCTCCCCCGTGTACTCTGCCCTGGTTGCTGTTGTCAACACCAAGTTCCCGGAGCTGGGTGAGCTGCTGCTGCACAGGTAACACTGGAGGAGAATCGATGTTCTTTGGAAATTTTTAAAACAGTCTTGGATGTCTCGTGTGTATAATTCCAGGCACTTGTAACCATTGCAAGCTGCCGAGTGGACCTACTATTTCAATCACTGAATCTGTGCAGCTTCGACCACTGGAATGGTGTCCTGTTCACTCTTGCAATTCAATGGTTGTCTTGTGGGTGGTTAGTAAATCTACAACATAAACGCTTGTGTGCAAAGAAGGCTGTCCTAACAAACGCGCACACACACACAGGCTCTGTCTTCAGTTTATGCGCTCCTACAAGCGCAACGACAAGCCCGTGTGTACTGCTGCCGCACGTTTCCTGGCGCACCTCATCAACCAAGGCGTCGCACATGAGGTGTGCTCTGCAGCCGATTGTCTTGTCTTGGCAGAGGCTTGCTACTCCGCTTTGTCACACACCCTACTCTCTGTTTTGGAGAGGTGCAAGAATGCAGCTGTCAGCTCCTCAAGGAATGACTCCGTTTGGAATGTTTGCCAGCAGGTTGCTCGCGTGAGCAACCTGTGGCGCTTTGGTTCTTACATCCAGTGCTGAGGTTCCTGTGCGGTCTGATGCTCTGCAATCAATCATTTATTGCTGTCTGCATGGCAACCGCTGGACCTTGCATGACTGGCTCTTGCGCGTGGCTGCTGCAGGTGCTGGCCTTGGAGATCTTGATCCTCATGCTGGAGCGGCCATCAGGAGACAGCGTGGAGATGGCGTGTGAGTTTGTGAAGGAGGTGGGCGCATTCCTGCAGGATGTGGCCCCGCAAGGCCTACACAGGTGAGCCAAATGTGCAGTCAGGGTGCGGTGTCCTTGCCAGCTGCCATGCATGCCCATGTGCATGGTGGGAATAGTTGTGGCTTACACTTAGAGTCTTCAGAGTCATTTGGATGTTCCTGCATGGCTGGATCAGGTTTGTGTCGCAACCAAGGGTCACTCACTCTGTGTTCCAAGATCTCATAAAGCACATGTTCTGTCATCATCCTCGAAGAAGGATCATGCCTCAAAACACTCCCTTCCCGCCCAGCACCTCATTCTCCTACAAGCTCACAATATGCTTCTTGTGTGTCCCTGCTCCATGCAGCATACTTAAATTTATAATTATAATCTGCATTAAAGGCTTGTGCTGCTTCAAGCAGAAGTAATGGGCTTGAGTGTGATGGGCTCCAATTCAAAAGCAATGAAAATTTTTTTAGAGAGAAAGCAGAATAAGGTGGATTTGTTTCTGGTGAATTCAAAACAACTGTCGAAAGCGCTCAGCTTTCATGCTTATTTTCCTGCCTGACCTGCGTTGCTGCATGCAGTGTACCTGCGTGCTGCTGCGCAATGCTGCATGACAGGCCCTTATCATTTCCTGTGCTGCATGAGAACAAGCAGACATGCTCATTTTCTTCCCAGGCCTGTGCTGCTGCGCGCAGTGTGTGTGAGCGCTTCCGCGCTATGCTGCATGGCAGGGCATGTCCATTTCTTGGGCCACGCGAGATCATGCAAGCATTTTCATTTTCCCTTTGGCCCGTGCTGCTGCGCGCAGTGTGTTTGAACGCTTCAGCGGTGTGCTGCATGAGAGGGCATACCCATTTTCCTGTGCTTCATGAAAATATTCGTGCTTGCCCTTAACCTCCCTGGCCTGTATTGCTGCATGCAGTGTGTTTGAGCTCTTCCGCGCTGTGCTGCATGAGGGCAACATTGACGCTTATTTTCATCCCTGGCCTGTGCTGCTGTGCGCAGTGTATTAGAGCGCTTCCGCTGCATGAGTGTGACATCGACGCTTGTTTCCCTTCCTGGCCTGTGCTGCTGTGCGCAGTGTTTTTGAGCCCTTCCGCGCTGTGCTACACGAGGGCAACATTGACGCTTGTTTTCCTCTCTGGCCTGTTCTGCTGTGCGCAGTGTATTTGAGCGCGTCCGCGCTGTGCTGCATGATGGTAGTGTTGACGCTTGTTTTCCCTCCTGGCCTGTGCTGCTGCATGCAGTGTGTTTGAGCGGTTTCGCGCTGTGCTGCATGAAGGCGACATCGAAAAGCGCTCGCAGTTTGTGATTGAAGGCCTGTTTGCGGTGCGCAAGGCAGGCTTCGAGGCCAGCGGCTTTAAGGCTGTGGCCCCGGAGCTAGACTTGGTGGACGCAGGTGGGCTTTGGAGCTTGCAATGCAGTAATTTTTTGAAGAGCTGTGAAACGAATGTGAATGGCTATGATTAATCGAGTACTTGCAGTACCAAAGATCACAAAAGAGTGGGCCCTGGAGCTTTCTCCTGATTAGGAGATGCATATGGGTTATGAAATTGATATTGACCTTTCAGTTGGTTTTGAGGCTGGGAGTGAATCCTTATTTGGCTGGCAACAGCATTAAAAGCCTGTTGAATTGTGTGACTGTAAGTGGCTGTAAAAGCTTGTGGAATAGTGAAGCTATTGCAGCAGAGCTCATCAAAGCAATGTGGATGGTGAACGGGGAAATCCTTGCTGGCTGTAAACAGCATTTAAAAGCGTGTAGACTCGTGTAGCTGTGGCAATAAAGCTCATTGTTGTGGAAGGGTAACATGGAATGCTTCTCACCTTTGCTTTGGCTTTGTATTGACTTGAAGGCTTGTGTCTCCAAGGCTGTGGCCCTGGAATTCGTAATTTAGCAGATGCAGGAGGGTAGTTTTGATTGATGTTTCCAAACCTTGCATTCGCTTTGAGGCCAGCAGCTGAGAGGCTGAGGCCCATGAGCTTGCCTTGGTGGCTGCATTTGGTTTATTTCGCAGCAGTCGACTGTATTATATGCTGCGATGCTGCAATACTGGGTGCGGGTCGTGACAGGGATGGAGTTGGAAATGCTCCAGCTGCCCACTGGGGCAGTGGACTCCGAGTTTCTCAGCTTTGTGTCATATGAGTCTCTGCGCCATGTGCAGCTTGCACACGTCCAACCTGCGTGCACACATGCGCACACATACGCACACACACATACACACACATGCGCGCGCAAGCAGAGGACCAGATCACGCATGAGCTGTCTTTGGACGACAATCATGACCCACAAGTCGGCTTGGATGTGTTCAAAGTGGACCCCGAGTACGAGCAGCATGAGCGGGAGTACAAGGCCATCAGCAGGGAGATCCTGGGAGAGGAGAGCGAGGATGAGGAGAAGTGAGTCCGTCCAACAGGGCTTGGCAAAAGTAGGAGTAAAGAAGGGCGGGGAAACAGGAAGAGTCAACCTGTGCGAAGTTTGGCAGCGAGCATAGTATGGAATAGTTCAACAACCTTGGTACTGTAAGCATGGGGCTTGGCATTTGAGGCTTGGCACATTGGGGATGATGGCATATGAGGTCCAGCACGTGGGGCTTGGCACCTGAAACTTGGCACATGGGGGATGGTAGCACATGAGCTCCAGCGCGTGGGGCTTGGCACCTGAAGCTTGGTTGGGGTGTATGGGGTTTTGTAATGAGGCTTGGCGCATGGGGGATGGCAAATGAGGGTCAGCGCATGGGGCTCGGCGCATGGGGCTTGGCGCATGGGGGATGATAGCTCATAGGGGCTGGCGCATGGGGCTTGGCGCATGGGGGATGGCAAATAGGGCATTTGAGGCTTGGCTCATGGGGCTTGGCGCATTTGGCAGCAGTGTAAACCGATGCACTGAAAAGTAGCCCAGAGCCCGGCACTGAGAATCCAAGTGCATGGTCTTCTTCCTTGGATTCTAGGTCTGAGGGCTGAAAGCAGCTTTGCTGGATGAGCATTGACAGTTCGCGTGCAAAATCATGTCTGCTTGCCTCATCTGCAGTGTTCCTGATTGCTTAGCCGAATGACTTGGTTGAACCAGATTTTAGCCACACACTCAAAGCAGCTTTGCTGCATAAGCATTGACGGTTCAGGTATGCAGGGACGTAGCTTGCCTTACCTGCAGTGTTCTTGGTTTCACAGTTGAATGAGCCAGGCTTAGGCCACGCAATCAAGCTGCCCATTTTGCCCATTTTGAGAGGAGGGGCATTCGGGCACCCTTTGTATGCACTCAAAGCTGCCGACCAAAATCGACCAGCTGCAAGGTGAAAAGCGAGGGTGCCATGCCTGTATATGGTGGCCATCTTGTCAGTCTCTATTGCGGCCTTGGATTCAGGCAGGTTGTGTGTGTGGATATGCTGGTGGTCATCAATAACGGTACACATACACGCATACAGACATCTATCTTCCGACATGCAATTCACCTTTTCGATCACTGGACGTGCACAGGGGAGAGGGTGAAGAGGGCACAGAGGAGGAGGACACTGAAGAGGCAGAGGAGAATGCGCGCAAGGGGCAGGTGCGTGTTAGGGGATTTGGTGCGTGCAAGGGGAGTGAATGTGTGCAAGGGGAGTGATGTATGCAAGGGGAGCGGATTTATGCAAGGGGAGGGAATGTTGCAAGGGCAGATGATTTGTACTCAGGATGGGAATGCGTGCAAGGGGAGTGGGTGCGTGCAGGGGGGGGGGGGAATGTGTGCAAGGGGTGTGGATACATGCAAGGAGAGCGAATGCATACAAGGGGATTGGATGCGTCCACAAGGTGTGGATACAGGCAAGGGGTGTGGATATTGGCAAGGGGAGGGATTGCGTGCAAGGGGAGCAAATGCGTGCGAGTGGAGCAAATGCGAGCAAGGGGGGCAAATGTATGCAAGGGAATTGACTGCTTGTAAGGAGGGTTGACTCGTACCGGGGATTTGAAAGCGCGCAAGGGGATTGGATGCGTGCAAGGGGAGTTGATGCGTGCAAGGAGGGTGGATGTGTTAATGGGGAGCGGATGCGTCCAAGGGATATGAATATGTGCAAGGGGATGATGTGGGGAGGGGGCACCTTGAGTGGGGGAAGGGAAGAGGCACCTTGAGTAAAACAGAGGTTAGGGCTCAGAGGTGAAAGGGGAATGAATGCATGCAAGGGGAGAGAGTGCGCGCAAGGGGCAGGTGCGTGTCAGAGGCAACAAGCAGCACTTGAGTGGCGGGTGCAAAGAAATGTCAAGGTTTCAATCAATACATTGAGTTCTGCAATTGCTGGCAGTCTTTATATATCTTTAGGGTTCCCTTGATGAAGGGCTAAACAAGGCAAGAGACTAGGAAACTGTTCCTTTATGGGAAAATCTGGTTCTTTCTTGGGAGGGTTTCTGATGATACGCTGCTCTGCAACGGCTGGAGCTGCATAATGTTTGGGTTCCTGAATTCATGCCCACATCTTTTGCGGTGTCTCGTGTTCCTCTTCTCTGTGCATTGCATTTTGGATTCCTGGTTTATCCAACATCCATTGTGCTGTCTCATGTTCCTCCTTTCTGGGTTGATTCCATTTGTGAGAGGCAGCTGACACTGAGGCTGCAAACCGTTTTCCAATAAAACAATGTATGAATGTTGTGCAGGAGGCAGCAGTCATTGAGACCGCACATTGTTTTTTCCAACCAAATCAATCAATGAATGTCAATGACTGAAACCAAGGTGCAGGAGGCAGCAGTCACTGAGACCGCACACTGTTTTTTTAAACGAATCAATCTATGGATGAAACTGATGTGCAGGAGGCAGCAGCCATTGAGGACGCAACGCAAACCAATTTGGTGAACCTCCGTCGTACCATTTACCTCACAATCATGAGCTCGCTCGATTTTGAAGAGGTGCGGCTCATGTCTGTCCTTGCGAGTTTCCTCCTCACTGTGGCTTGATTACTTAATTTTGAGGAGGTGCGGCCTGTGTCCATATTTGCCTGCTTCCTTGGCGTGGCATCACCACGCCTATTTTGCTTAATTTTGTAAGGTGCCCTTTCTTTTCCTCACTGTTTGAACATTGTTTTTTCCTTGCTCTTCTTCTTGACTGCAACATGGCTGCACTTGGTTTTGGAAGGTGCCTTTTCCTGGATGACTGTTTGAACATTGTTTTTACCTCGCGCCTGCTCTCCTTCTGCAATGCAACACTGCACTTTGGGCTTGCTGTCCTTCACCCACCACAGATGTTCCTTGCTCGCAAGGCTTAGACAGGTTTTTAATAAAATGAGTGCATATGAGTGCCACGCTCTGTTGTGGCACCATGTTTGGTCAGAGCGGGTTGCTTGTCGTGCTCTTAAGTCGCATGCCTTGGCTGTGTTCCATGCAAAAACCCCAACCCTATGCAGCCATGAGGTGTGTTTGAGAATCACTGGCTCCCAATGTTGCACTAGCGTCTGTGGTATTCACTGTTCCCGACAAAGCAATCTGTAGGAGCAGCTCGGCTGAGCCTTGCAGAGCCTCCTTGTATCATCCTTGCATCCTTGTGCTCTTCTTTATCCATTAATAACCCTGTGTATGCTCAAGCCTATGTGTCCAAGCTTATATGTTCAAGCTGGCTGCAAGCTGAAAGCCACAGTTAGGTGGAGGTTCACTGCACCCATGTGCTTCTTTTGCGTTCAGGCTGGCCACAAGTTGATGAAGATTGGCATCCAGCCTGGCCAGGAGATCGAGATGGTGACAATGGTGATCGAGTGCTGCTCTCAGGTGTGTCATGATGTTGCAGTGTTACACTCGAATGCGAGGTGTTTGTAATAGCTGGAAAGGAAACTTAGAAAATAGGCTTCAGCAACGTCATAGCACAGGTGTGCCCTCTTAAGAAAGGAACGCCATGGGGGGTGATGGAACTGGGGCAGGTGATTCATGCCTTCAGCAGTAACGGCCTCGATCAGCATCCCCTTCTTCCTGCACACTGCATGCTCTTTTGTAGAGAACTGCTACCATGCTCTGTGCATTGATCCCATGAATGGATTGGAGTCCATCGATGCACAGGCATACAAAGCTTTCCAGCAAAGAGGATGGGGACTTTGAGTATAAAGAAAACTGTAATTGCTGTTAGCTTATCCCCATCAACATGACATGCATGCACACCGGACAACTAAAACCTGCCCATACTCTTTTTTCCTTGAGAAAAGTTATACCAGGACTGCGATGGAGTGCACCATGTTGTTCCACAGGCCTCTTTTTCTGCCCCCCTTGTCCTCTTCATTTTTGTTATGTAAACAGGTTCTACTGTTGCTCACCCCTGCGCATTTGCAGGAACGCACCTACAAGCGCTTCTACGGCTTGCTAGCCCAGCGCTTCTGCTACATCAACCGCATTTATATGGTGAGGTTGCATACCTAGATCCACTCAGCATTGCTCTGATTGTTGCACTTAGATGCACAGCGTTTCTGGGGGGATGCGTAAAAATGTGCCATTTTGAGGTCAGTGATGCAAGCTCGCGCGCTGCAGGGGAAGATGATATGCAACATAAGCAGCTTCAGGCAGATGCTGCATGAAATTGTGCTGCATGCACTTGCACTAACATTGCTGATGACAAGTCGCGTGCCATGATCTTTTTCTGTATTAAAAGCTGCTGTGCTTGGAGCGCTGGGTGTTGAGGACGGCTGCTTTCGATGCAAAACATGTATGGCTGTGCGCAACCGCGCACGTGCGCACACGAATACATACACACACTTACACACACAGGGCCACTTTGACCAGTGCTTCCGCGACCAGTACGCTGTCATCCACCGCCTGGAAACCAACAAGCTCCGCAACGTGGGTGCCTGGTTGCTCGCTTGTGTGCACTAGACTCCAAGACACTGCATGCAGCGCATGCAGCCTGCGTGCTTCATTAGATCTTTTGCCTGATAGAGATGCCAGCAGCGATGCTCAGCATATGTCTGCATGCCTTCCCTCAGCCCAGCCATGCTATGCCGAAGAATGAGGAGTGCTTGCCCTATAAGAAAGCCAGCGAACTGAGTATGCAGAGTTGCTCAAAAAGGTCCAGGCATAGGTCCTGCAAACTCGGTTTTGTTGGTTCCAGCGGGGCAAGCACTCAGACCTGCATGACTGACCTGCACGCATGCATTTCCAGGGCACTCTGGTATGCTCTGCAGTCTGCCCTCCTCTAAAGTGCTATGACAATCGTGTGTGCTTCAAAGCCCAAGTGTGGTCCCATTGTCTTCTGTTTCTTTTAATTTTCCTTTCCAACGAAGGCATGCAAAGGGATAATGCGAAAAAGAGAGGCGCACCCCTGGGCCCTGCTTGCATTGCTGCGCTCGGAATGCACACTGCGCAAAAAGGAAGTGTCCATACCCTGCTTGCATGGCTGCTGGTAGATGCTGCGCTGTAAGTTCACGCTGCACAAGAAGAAAGATGTACCCATGCCCTGCTTGCATGGCTGCTGGTGGTTGCAGCGCTGTACATGCACACACTGAGATTGCTGTGGTGTGCATGTGCATGCATACTGCAAAAGGTTTGCCCCATGCCATGCTTGGACAGCATCACGTTGCTGCGCTTTTGCTCACCTG
>OU611753.1:14263105-14273105 GCA_914767535.2 Dunaliella primolecta | reverse complement strand
TGTACAAGGTGTTGGTTTGGGGAAGTGTGAGGCGCCAGAGCAAGCTTGTTGGTTGTGTTTTTTAGGCAAGGCATCTTGGGTGTGTGTGGCCCTCAAGGTGAGCGTTGTGGTGTGGCACAGGGGTGGGTGTGTTTGTGTGAAGCACAGTGTGGGCATGTGGGTGCAGTGAAAATGGTGTTGGTTTTGTTAACAGTGTGGCGCAAGAGCAAGCATGTTGGAGCGCAGAGTCCATGCATGCGTGAGTGTGTGGCATGTTGGAGCGCAGAGTCCGTGCATGCGTGCGTGTGTGGCATGTCGGAGCGCAGAGTCCGTGCATGCGTGAGTGTGTGGCATGTTGGAGCGCTGAGTCCGTGCATGCGTGAGTGTGTGGCATGTCGGAGTGCATGTGTCCTTGCATGCATGTATCCTTGCATGCGTGTGTGTGTGTCATGTTGGAGTGCATGTCCTTGCATTCCTTTTTACTTGGAGTGCATGCGTGTGTGTGTGTGCATGTTTTTTCCTTTCGGTTTTTTTAAGTTGCTCTGCATTGTTATCACTGTATACAGCATAGGACACTTTCTGCCCATGCTCTGTTGTAGGCTGCGCAGAAAGAAGTCAAGAGCCAGGGATCAGAATTAAAGCGGACCATCCAACTCTGAACTGACATCACAGTAGGCTCCTAAAACAATGTACACTCTCCACCCATCCTCTGTTGCAGGCGGCGCAGGAAGAAGTCAAGAGCCAGGTTTCAGCGTCAAAGCGGAGCATCCAACTCTGAACTGACATCACAGTAGGCTCTTAAAACAACGTACTCTCTCCACCCATCCTCTGTTGCAGGCGGCGCAGGAAGAAGTCCAGCGGTAAGGACAAGGCCAAAGAAGCTAAGGACAAGGCCAGAGAGGCAGAGAAGAAGGCTGCAGCGAAGGAGAAGGAGCGCAAGGAGAAGGAGAAGAGCAGAGGGAAGGACAGGGGTAGCACCAAGGAGGAGGCTCGCAAATCCACCCATGAAAATGGTCCCAGCAGGCGACGGGATGAACGCAGCAGGTGGATCTTTTTTTGTGTTTGTTTGTTTATTTGTTTGTTTTCGTTCCTTGTCCTCTCAACATTATTGGACAATGTGTGCCCACAGAGAGGAGGATGTCCTAAACAAATTGGATGATGTGTGCACACAGGGAGGAGGACGCATTGGAGGAGCGGCGAACGAGAGACAAGGAGGCTAATGGCAGGAACGGGAGTGGGGAAAAGTATTCAGAGCGCAAGCGCGGTGAGTGATGCACAGAGACGTCGCATGAAAGAAAGGAAAAAAAAACTACGTAGGCAGAGAAAATTCTCCCTACATCGAGGATTTGGAGTGGGGAGAAGCATCCAGTGCAAGCGTGGTGGGTGATGCATAGAGGCGTTGTGTGTGTGTGTGTGTGTGTGTGTGTGTGTGTGTGTGTGTGTGTGTGTGTGTGACGCAACCACGTTTCATCAGTGTCCACGTTTCATAAGCATCTGAGTTAAGTTTGTCTTCATGTATGAATACAAGGAAGTCTGTAAGGCTTTAATATCCAATGCTTCAACCATAAAGCGTATCCACAACAAGCAGCCTGTCTTAAACCAGGGAATGTAAAGCGTTAGCTTTATAGATTGCATTGAGTAGTACTTCAATGGCGTTGCTCTTCTTCAGGGTTGAAAGCCAAGTTGCAACCTCCCCCTGGCTTGTGACATCTATAAGGCATGCTTTGGGAACAAGGGTCGACATGAACAGCATGCAAGCTCTTACTGCTATGTACATAACAACATACAACATGCAAGCTCTTTTCCTGTGATTGGATTTTAAAATCAAGCCTGCATTCGCGCATGTGACTCAGCCCAGCAGCCAGCAGAGCGGCGAGTTGGTTTTGATTTTGACCGTCTTGAAATCAAGCCTGCATTCACGCATGTGACTCAGCCCAGCAGCCAGCAGAGCGGCGATTTGGTTTTGATTTTGATCATCTTGAAATCAAGCCTGCATTCACGCATGTGACTCAGCCCAGCAGCCAGCAGAGCGGTTGTTTGATTTTGATTCTGACCCAACTTGCATTTCACATATGTGGCATAGCAGGCAGCAGAGCGGAGTACGAGCCGGATGAGGACGGCGGCAGCAGAGGTGGCAGGGAAGAGAAGCGCAGGCGTAGGGAGTCCAGCGGGGACAGGGGCATGAGGGAGCAGCCGCGCGGTGCGCGTGTGAGGGAAGAGCGCGAGGACAGGGGCGGGGGTAGTAGCAGGAGGCGCTGAAAGCTGTGATGCATCAGGGCTGCTGCACTTGCGAGAGACCCCAGGGAGATCAGCATGTGAGGGAGGGATGCAAGGATAGGGGCGGGGGGAGCAGGAGCAATAGATGCTAGAAGCTGCAACACTGCGGGAGGGCTAGACTTATGCAAGGCCCTGAGGAAGCTGGCCGGGGATACCTGGTGGACTGTACCTTAACACTCTAAACGTTTGTTGGTTCGTGTGCCTAAAAAGGTTCACTGTGCTTGCATCTACTGCAAACAACGTGCTTCAGGTATCATGCTGGGTGTGGGGGAGGAGGAAGCAAGAGACAGAAGGGAATACTGGAAGCAGCAATGAGCGAATCCTGCTACCAAGGCTCATGCAAGCTCGTGCATTCACAAGTACTGCATCAATGGACCCAGGGGATATTGTATGACTAGAGTTTTCCCCCCCTATATTTGGGCTATTGTAGGTGTGCGCTAATCCTTTGCTTGAGGCATGGTGAGAGTGCATTACCCAAGCAGGAGCTTGCGCATGACACCATGCTGACTTTTGTGGCAGGCTCAATCTTATGCCAGGGCATGTGTGCATGTGCTTCAAGAGGCTTAAACGAGTGAGACCCACTGATGCCTTGTGGAGCTTGTATTGCAGCTACTGATGTTTAACCGCAATATTTGTTGGTGCATTGTGTTTGTTCATTTTGCAACGCCGCACCGAATTCTGAATTAAATTCAAACCGCATTGTTGGCAACATCATTTGGTAAGGTTGATTATGACGACAAGGCCTTCAGCCCCTGCGCCAGGCTTCCAGCTTCCTCAAAAACACAAGACGAATAGGTGAGAAGAAGAGTGTAATTTTGTTCATGACGGAGACACGCATCCTGTTAAATTTTCCTCTGTTACAACACAAAACCTAGGCAGATTGACCAAAAGTCTGCATGGTAGGCACGCACAAGCTTTGAAGCACGCTTGGGGGCTCTACAGGTATCAAAAACAAGCTCTAAACGAGAAGAAACTATGTGGTAGGCAGAGGAAATTCTCCATAAGGTTCCAATAAATATTTGCAACTTAACACTGCTATAATACCACGCCGTATGCTGGTGCCAAGATGAAATCCAATGTGTTGGAAAGGGATTTCTTTAGCGCTGTTTTTTGTTGTGGCACTGGTGTGGTGCCGATCTCTATGCCTGGTCAAAGTTTGACTGGGAGTCTGAGCAATCCTCAGAGTTTCGACCCCATATTTTGAGTTTAGGCTTAGTGGTACGCTTAGTTACAATGGGGTTTGACCTTCAGCCAAGTAGTTTGGCTGCTCGGCCTGCTCAACTGTTCCAACTGCCAATTGTTTTGCAGTGCACAAAAGATACCCATGAGATCAGAAATAAAACGATATGTCTCATTAGTTTGCTTCTGCTAGAATGAAGGACATCCTCAGAGCTAGCATGAGAATAATATAAAGTGCCTGATTCGTCCAGAAAAATTCTATGAGAAGAGGGGAAGTCAGAAAAAAACTCTGCATATGTTCTTCGAGGAGGGGAAGGGGAAGGGTTACGTAGCTGTACCTGCCTGCGGGGGCAGCTTAGCTGAAGCAAAACGTGCCTGCAACCAAACCAGTTCAAACTAAAAAGCAAAATGAGCTAGAAGCTCAGTCACAGCATAGGACATCATCTTGATTCATGAAGTCTCTAAGGCGTGATGCACTGCTTTGGGGTGCAGAGCTACACAGATGCTGGAACTGAGTGTGCAGTCCTGATAAATCCTGAGATGGGCAATCCAGGATAACATGCTTTTCGTCTTGTACAGTGTGCCAGTCGCATTTGTTGCAAATTCTAAGCTCGTATGGACACCAATTTCCATGATGCCATTGGGTTTCTACTCGAAGGTTGTGACCGGAAAGGCGTAAGCATGAAATACTGCGAAATAGTTTATGAGGAATATCTTGTCGTAGGTAGAGAGGTAGCAATCATTGATGGCTTTTGTTTCTCTTCATTTCATCCCACCCGCCTGGTATAGAGCCCAATGGAATGCCAAAGTATGTGTGGTACGTCCTCATGATTCTACTGGAAGCATGGGCCTCTTGTGGAGTCAGACTGTCCAGGCTTCTCCAGTCATGGATAATATGCTCACGGAGAACACCCTCCAAGTCGTTCATGTTAACCTTGGCTCTGGTACGTATAGCAGCAGCAAACTGTTGAGCATGAGGCACGTCATTCAAGGCTGCCAGAACCTGGTGAGTCCAACTGCCCTTTTTATCAGCAAGTCGTAGGTCTGCTTGCGCAACTTCTACCGGCTGCTGCTGCGGCCAATGCTGCTGCCGCAAGCACTGGCAAGAAGCATGCCAGGAGCAAGGATCCCTCTGGGGAAACTCCAACCCCCAAGGCCCCCATGACTCGGATGAGGGCCCGGCTGGACCAAGGTCAGGGTGCCACAGCCGAGGAGGAGATCCAGCCCAACTACGCGCCCTACGCTCAGGACGACGGAGAGTACGGCGGTGATGTAGAGGGAGGGGATGATGAGGGGAGTGATGATGAGGGCCCGGAGTTCTTGGATCCAGAGGAAGCTGAAGTGGGCCTTGACCAAACATATAATGAATGGAAGATTAGGAAGGGAAAGAAGGGAAAAAAGTACAAGGGCTAGGAAGGTGGCCGGCCTGAGCCTGGGCGTAAGCTCAAGCTCTTAGTATGGAATGTGCATGGGATTGGGGGGCGATCTGCTGATGTTAATGCAGAGCTCAAGGTTTTAGATGTATGCCACATGGTCAAAGACCATGACATTGCAGTGCTTACAGAAACAAGAACTGGTGATGCATCTAGGTTGCTGCAGCACTTGCCTGGCTTTACTTTGCACAACTTGGGAATGGCTAGAGAGAACGAACTTCGTTGAAGGCAAAAATGGGTTTGGGATTGCTGTGTTTGTTGCGCCAGGCAGCTCAGATTATGTGCGCTTCCATAAAGTCAGTGAGCACACGCAGTGTATTTGGCTTCAATGTGACAAAAAGATGTTTGGGCTGAGGGAACATGTGATGATAGGTGCTACTTACATAAATCCTCTGAGTGGTTCGTTTACTTCTCGTGCTATTCACTCTCACTATACTAATCTTTTTGAGGACGTGCTTGATGCTTTTCAGGTATCTTCGCAAGTCATTTTGTGTGGCGACTTTAATGCGCATGTTGGAGAGCTGAGTGAAGTGAGTGACGCGCATTCTCGGTTTGTGTTGGACTGCCCTGAGCTCCTAGAGACTAGGAGATGTGCGTGCAAGAGTGTGAACAAGGCAGGCCAGCTGTTGGTTGATCTAGCAGCTGCGACGAGTATGGCCATTTCGACTGGGCGTGTTGTTGGAGATGATGGGCAGCCCTCTTTCACTGGGCATTTTGGTGATAAGAGAAGTAGGCCAGACCATGTGTTGTTGTCTCCGGCTCTGCTCAAAATCGTACAATGTTTTGAGATGAAAGAAACGCGTGCCTCAGATCACGCAGGCTTGAGCACTGTGTTTAGAGTGACTGATGAGGGTGGAGAAGGTGTGAATGCTCCACACCATGTGTGCAAAGCTGGAGAGTGTATCAACAAGTTAGTGCTGCGTTGGCAGCAGGATAAGGCCCAAGTTTACGCTGAGCACATTCGGGACAATGCTGAAATGCTGGCTCAATTTGATGAGGCAGAGAGGTCTGGGGATGTAGATAAATTGGCGTTTTGTGTGCGTTCTTTGATCATCCAGGCAGCGAGCAGTAGAGCTGTGGGCATGTCAGGCCGAGCAAAGTGTGTTTTTAAACGTGAGCGTAATAGGAAGGGTCCTCTAAACCCTGTGTGGTTCAATGAAGAATGTTGGGAGAAGCGTAGGGCTTTCATTGAGGCAGTGAAGCATGGTGAAGCCAGGCATGCTTGCAGATTTCTCAAGAGGGAAAGTATGAGGTGCAATCGTAGGATGAAGCGAAGGCACGCGAGACAGTTGCGGAATTTGTTTTTGGATAGGCTATTTCGGAAGGATCCGGCAGTGCACGCTTTACTAAAAAAGCACACCAAGCCTCACACAACCCCTGTGCCTGCTCCAGCTTGGCATGATCACCTACACAAACACTTCAGAGCAAAGAGGACATTTGAAGAGTCTCGCCCATCTGCGAGGGATATGGCTGTGCCACTGGGCCGGCGCAACCTTCCACCTGAGGTCCTTCTCAGGCGGGGCGCGCAGTCTGGGTGGGCTCCGGAGCCAGATGAGTTTGAGATCCCTGATGTATCTGTGTTAGAAGGTATGTTGGGTAGTGAATTTCAGAAGTTGAATGTTGGTGCCTCTTCAGGCTTTGATGCGATCCCGATTCCTTTTCTTAAGCATGCGTGCTTGCCAGTGCAGTGTGGGAATAAAACCAAACAAGTAAATGTGCTGGTACCTCTGTTGGCTCGTCTTTTTAAAGTGTTGCTGACTGAAAGTAAAGTGCCTGCGTGCTGGAAGGTTGCCAAGTTGAGCCCCATTCACAAAAAAGGGGAAGTGCTGAAACCTGGGAATTATAGGATGATTGCGGTTAGCGGTGTAATGTATAGGATTTATGCTAATGTGCTGAAAAATCTGGTGACAGATTGGTGTATGAAAAAGGGAAAGATTCCGGACACGCAGTTTGGCTTCTTTCCAGGAAGGAGCACTCTGCATCCTCTGTTCATTCTGAGGCACCTCAAGCATGCTGCGAAAAAATTGAAGCCACGGAATTCTTCTAGATTGCACGTTGCTTTCATTGACTTTTCTCAAGCTTATGACACCGTGCCCAGACAGCAGCTTTGGTCTCACTTGCAGCGCAATGCAATGCCGACTCCTCTGCTCAGTGTGATCAGAGACATGTATGATAATGATGAGTACATTCTAATGGATGGTGAGAAAAGGGCGCGCGTGCAGCCATCGAACGGTGTTAAGCAAGGTTGTCCTTTGTCCCCCCTTCTTTTCTCTCTGTACATCAATGATATGGGCAGAGAGATAAGTGAGGGCATTGAGGGTGCTGTAACTGGTGATAGAGTGAATGGTGTGTCCCACATGATGTACGCTGATGACCTTGGATTAACTACGAATGACCCTGGTGAAATGCAGAAGATGCTGGACAGACTCCGTGTGTATGCCCAGAGAAAAGGGTTGACTGTAAACACAGCTAAGTCTGAGGTGGTGCACTTCAACAGTACGTCTGTCTCTCCTCTGCAGAATCCTTTTACGTATGATGGAGTGGTCCTTCCAGAGAAGGACAGGTTCAAATATTTGGGAGTGCTGTTGGATAAAAAGATGGATTTTAAGGTAGCTGAGGAGCATGCGGTGCGGCCTTATATGGCTGCACAGAGAAGGATTTCGGAGTTTGCCAAGGGTCATGACCTGAAAAACAGGCCACATGCTATGCTCTGGTTGTCCAAGGTGTATGGCATTCCTGCTGGGATGTATGCGTGCCAGGTGTGGGGAACTCATTACTTGAGAGAAGGCAGTGAGTTTGAGAGTCAATTGCAGAAAAGACATCTGTGTTCCTTGAGGCGCATTCTTGGAGTAAAGAACAGTACTACAAATTGGCCGGTGTTGAGAGAGTGTGGCCAGGAGCCTCTGCAGTTCTTCTGGTTCCGTGCCTCCATCAAGTTTTTTAATAGCATGCTTGACTCCAATAGTGAAGTCTTGCGTCGTGTGCTGAGGGCTGATTTAAGTCTGGCTTCTTTTGATTCCTCTTGCTGGGCTGCTGAAGTCTCTAATGCTTTTGGTGGGATGCGGAATGGTGATTCGTTCAAACAGAACATGCTGAGAGCTGAGAAAATCCCCATGCAAGAGTTCATTGGTGATTTGCGATACAGACAGCAGAAAGTGTGGAGAGGGGCCGATGTTTTTTGTCCTCGTGCAGTTAACAAGAAGGTAGTGACGTACCATAAGTGGTGTGGGAATTCTGAGAGTGGTCCCAGAGGTGCTCCTTTTTGTATCCCCTCGTATCTGTTCAAGGATTTGGACAAGCATGTTTTGAGAAACATTAGCAGATTTAGATTGCGTGCTCATCACTTGAGAGTGGAGTCTGGTAAATGGCTTGGGGGTTCAAGTATCTGTGATAAGTGTGAGTGTGGGGAAGTTCAGGATGAAAAACATGTGCTTTTCTTTTGCAAATGTACTGAGGTGCGCGAGCTACGCACGAGATACAAGGACCTTTTCGAGGAGATGTTTAAGACTTTGCGTGTGTTTGCTCCGCCTTCAAACGCTGACTTTATTCCATTCTTGGCTTGCCATCATACTATCACTGATTCTGAAATCAATGCTTTCCTAAACCAAGACTCATACAGACTTCTTAGATTTGTGTCAGACTTGGTCTCAATTTTTGATACTGGTTGAGCTTGTTTCACCAGCTGCCATCAGCCAGAGTCTCGGGCTGTAGGCCACCATTGTAAACCCTTGCGCAACTTGGCTCAAAATGGCATTGCTTGTACTGAGAAGAGAGTTTTAGAACCTCATGATACACCTGAACCAGTAAAAATAAAGGGGCATCTGTCCCGTCTCTCGAAGTAAGCAGTGCGTTTCTGTTGCTTTCTTAACACCCAAAAGAGACTTGAGGAAGCCTGTATGATAGACATGTGCTTTAGTTTTCGCTGATGACTCGAAAGAAAGTTTGTCTGTAGCCCATATTTGGCATCCGTATAAACCTGCTGTGAGTGCAAAGACTTGAAAGAGCCAAAGCATGGCATGTTTCCTATTCAAGATACCAAGTTCAGCGCCAGCCTTTTGTACTCTGGCAATGCCTCCCATAAAGTTACGTGCCATTTGGCTTGTAGCAGCATTCATTTTGCCATCACGTCTCAGTAGAACTCCAAGGTATATAAATTCTGTAACAACCTCAAGGGCTGTGCCATTGTACTCAAAAGTAGGCAGTTGCGTAGAATCTGCGCTGAAAAAAACCATGACCTTCGTTTTGTTTGTATTGAGTGTCAGCTCTTTGTGGCGCGCATACTCATGGAACCTATTAAGCTGGAATTCCAGGTTTTCTGCAGAGTTTGCAAGTACCATCGTGTCATCTGCATAATCACAAGGCCGGACACCTTGGTTGTTTCTGTGGCTGTAACAGCCCCTCGTCCAGAATCCAAGAAACGGTCCATGTCATTGGTACAGAGGGTGTATAAAAGAGGGCTCAGTGGGCACCATTTGTTTCAATCCCTTGTTTGGGGCCACTTCACCTGACTTTTTGTCTCCATCAACAAGAACGTATACCCCCCTTGGTACATGGCCATGATGGCTTGTAATAAGTATCCAGGTGTCTTCATTCTCTGCAAGTGTTCCCACATCCGCTTCCTCTGGACATTGTCATAGGCAGCTTGGAGGTCCAGAAATACTGTGAAAAGTTTTTTCTTTGTTAACTTGGCTGTCGAAAGGTAAAGGTTTAACGTCCAGGGTTGCCAATAACCATGCAACAAAGGATGGGTACATTTGAGCTGTTGGCTGAATTGCGAGTGCACCGGCTTAGCTCTTCTTCACATTGCTGCTAAGCTGCTCTTGGTCTTGCTAAACAGTGCTGGCTTGGCTGCAGCACGCAGAGAATGTCTGGGGCAGACAGAGCGTTTGGACCAGCTTCACCAGGTTAGGGTTACATCAGAGACAAGGCACCCCTGGCACAAGGCCAGCTATAACAGAAACAGCGCCAAACCTCAATGGAAGGTGGAACAGAAGGTTGAATAAGAGAGAGCATCCAATAAAAGAACCCCACTTAAGTACAGGTCACACCTCACACTCAAGGTTTTGCAACGGTTCGGCAATAACACCACGATTTAATGTGACAAATTTAGGCTAAAGGTTCCAGAGGTTCGG
>OU611753.1:14213105-14258105 GCA_914767535.2 Dunaliella primolecta | reverse complement strand
GGAAATGATGCTTGTAATAATGTTAATAGGGAGCACCCATTGCTGCAAGGCATGGATGGGGAGAGAGGACAGATGCAATGCAGGTAGCATCCATTTTGCTGCCATGCATGAACGGGGAGAGGAAAGAGACGCAGTGCAGGTGTCGCCGCTTTACAGAGGGTTTATCTTGCAATGGTCCATTATGGAGGACTGAACGGATGCACATTGGAGGATATCTGCACGGTTTTGCTGGAAAGGTCCAGTAGGCGCATTGGAGGATCGGATTTGATTTGCAGGAAAAAAGTGAATTGAGACACATTGGAGGATTGAATCACTTTGCAGGATCGTCTTTGAAAGATGCAGTGCACTGTCAAAAGCAAGAAAGGCACGCTCAGAGTACGTCCTTGTGTTAGGCGCATTGGAGGATCGGATCCACTTTGCAGGCAAGCAGTGAAAGGAGACACATTGGAGGGTTGGATCACTTTGCAGGCGAGCATGAGGGGCGGCTGATGAAACTGGGGCAAAAAGTGAGACCTGGGTGAGCAGCAGCTTTGGTCACCACAACATGCCCTAGCACAAAACGGGAGTCATAAACAACCAATGAACGCGCTGTGCAACACACACCTGAAGATGCAATCAGGCTGATTTTGGAGCTGCCTGTGCTCCTGTCCTGCTCTTCCTCAGCGTCAATATCTTCCGCTGCACGCACATACAAGTCTTTGCCACTTCTCCAATGCGGAGCTGGCTATCATTGGGCATTGTTGACGGCCCACAGTACACACTTTTTACATGCACCGTCGAAAGCAAGCAAAGCACGCTTGAAGCAAGCAAGGCATGCACTGCCAAAAGGAGCAAGCAAGGCATGCATGCGTGGTCATGTTTGTGTGTGTGTGTGTGTGTGTGTGTGTGTGTGTGTGTGTGTGTGTGTGTGTGTGTGTGTGCACGTGCGCATGGGCGTTCAAGTGCTCATTTCAACAAAAGCAAATCCAACTCACATCATTCAATTAAGCCACAAATCAAGCTCGATTTGTTTCCGGGCTGCTCAAAGCCGCTTTTGCAGAGCCAGCAACAGTGCATGCTGCCCTCACTGACCTGATGGGAAGAGCAATTGGTGACGGAGGGTCCCTAAAGGCATGAAAGGCTTCTGGGGCAGAAAGAAGGTGCGTACAGGCATGGTGGCCTTGCCAGACCCTACATGTGTGTGTGTGTGTGTGTGAAAGAGAGAGAGAGAGAGAGAGAGAGAGAGAGAGAGAGATAGAGAGAGAGAGAGAGAGAGAGAGAGAGAGAGAGAGAGAGAGAGAGAGAGAGAGAGAGAGAGAGAGAGAGAGAGAGAGAGAGAGAGAGAGACAGTGCAGGCTTGCCCAAGCATCTGACCTCATGCGTGCACATCCCTGATTCATTGAGACAGTACACACTGAGCCTTTCACACATGCCTCAGGTGAGCACTGATTCATTGAGACAGTACACACTGAGTCTCTCACACATGCCTCAGGTGAGCACTGATTCATTGACAGTACACACTGAGCCTCTCACACATGCCTCAGGTGAGCACTGCACAACAGAGCTACACGTTGTGCTCTCCTGGCTGCACAGCGCTCAAACTTCATCCTCCTCAATTCCTCTTGGGAAAACTGTGCCACTTCTAGCCAACTTTTCCCAAACCTGGACCGAAAGTAACTCGTTTCCATGGATGATATCTCTCTCTCTCTCTCTCTCTCTCTCTCTCTCTCTCTCTCTCTCTCTCTCTCTCTCTCTCTCTCTCTCTCTCTCTCTCTCTCTTGTTTTGCAATACAAATGCAACCAGTTCTGTGCCTGCTAGAGGCAGAGAAGGAACATGCACTGGCATAGGCCCTGCAACTGATGCATTTAAAATGGCACAAAACATTGCATGTACTGACACAGGCCCTGCAATCAATGCACACACATCATGATACATCATGATTGCACATAAGTGTTGCATGTACTGACACAGGCCCTTGCACACCTTCACCATCATACAAACATATTGGAGGGATTTGCACCTAAAAATGTGCAGCAGTGGTTTAGAGCCTCAACTTGGGCCTACACACATTCACAATTGTACAATGGGTGGTGTGACGCACAAACACGTTTATAAACGTGCAATAGTAGGTTAGGACCTCACCTTGGGTCCACAAGCCGGCGAGCGCTCTCAAAAGACTGCTTTTACCACAGCCTGATGGCCCCACAATCAGCAGGGAATGGCCTGCAAGCATGAGGCAAATGAGGGTTTTTACAGTGCTTATGTTAAGTTACAGTGTGTACATAAGGTTCAAGCAAATTATCCTTTCATGGTTTACTCATCACCATGGCATCAATCAATATGGGTTGTTGGGTTGGCAATTGGAGGCTTTAGTTGAGTGCTGTTTCAGCCCTTGTCCATGTGTCGCTTTCATACACCTTTTAAAAATGGACACTTGCAAGATATCCAGATCTCATTGCTTGAAGTTGCAGGCAACTAAGAAATTGCTCAAGACACGTTTACATATCCGCATGCTATGATTCCATCCAAGGGGACCACCTTGCTGTGCCCGCTTTACCCTAAGCCCTGAAAACGCAACCCTAAACCTTACCCCATGCTATGGTTCCATCCAAGGGGACCACCTTGCTGTGCCCGCTTTACCCTAAGCCCTGAAAACGCAACCCTAAACCTTACCCCATGCTATGGTTCCATCTGGGGGGCCTGCCTTGCTGTGCGCGTCTGCATACCTGGGTCCAGGTGCAAGCGCTACTTTTGCAAGACCTGTCTTGGCTTAAAGCGCTGTAGACCAAAGCAACCCCCCTATTTCTGTGCATCTGCACACCTGGGTCCAAGCGCAAGCTCAGGTCTTGACATAAGGCTTCATTTGGGCGGCCGGGCAGGTTGACTGTGAGGTTCGTCAGCGACAGGCCTTGCTCTTCAGGGGATAAGTGTCGCTGGACGGTGGAGTGCCTCGTTGTAGGGAGTACAGCGCAAGCATCTGCGCAGCACATATAGTGCAGACCATTGACGCTTGAATGCTTTCTTGCATCTGCATCAAATTGCATTAAATGGATGTTGCTGGACGGTAGAGTGCCTCGTTGTAGCGAGTGCAGTGCAAGCATCTGCGCAGCACACGCAGACCATTGTCAATATTTGTTTCCTGTATCTTCATTTATTTGCATGGGATGGGTGTCGCTGGAAGGTGGTGCGTCTTGTCATAGCAAGTGCAGCGCAAGCCTGCCCTGATTTACGAGCCGCCAGAGTCTCCAACATTTGCAGAGCCAAAGAAGCCTGGATTTCTGCAGGAATTTTGTGCATACAGTTCCATTTCTAAAGATCACTTCCTTTCAGAAAAAAAACTAACAATGTCTTTATCAGCTTGGATGTACCTGTTGAAAGGCCTCCGTCCAGGTGTGATCTGAAGGTGTTGAGTACAGTTTTATGACTTGGCCATAACCTCAAGCATAACAGCAAGGATCTATTGAACCATAAATTACAAATAGGGTGCGAATCAGGACATACTGCATACTCGTATATAAGAAGATGGGGGGTCATACACTAGTATACAGTTTTGAACTCAGAAACTCAGAGCGCTGAATCCCTGAGCTCAGTGCATTCTACAAGTCAGGGAATCACAGATTGATAAGTAACTGGCTATTAAAGCAATACAGGTGGCGGTGGGGAAGTAGACACATGGTGTAAGCCAGAATGGGTGCTTGCAAGGCTTCGGATGCCTACCCAGCTCAAAGAGCACAAAGGGGGGGAAATCATCATTATCGAGGAGCTGCCAAGGAAGAGCTCTGAGGTGCAAGGGGTGCGAGGACATCATCAGCCCAGCCAGCCATCAGACAGCACAACGTCTCATGCAAGCAGACCATGGAACCTGAGGCAGCGGAGCTGAATCTAGCAGGGGAAAAGTCCAAGCCAACTGGCACTAAACGCAGGGCACAGCAGCCACTGAAAAACAACTCCATGCCTTCCTCAAAGCAGAGCATGACTCATGCATGGAGTTTGCCGACTTTGTCATCACAGCTGAGGCCCTGCTAAAAAAGCTAAATATTTAACAGCCAACCCCCTCCTGCGCAGAGCACTCAACAGGGTGGACAACTTTAAGCAACCGGGAAAAGCAACCAGACATGGTGGAGCTGCGGATGGACACTTTGAGCTATTTGCTTTCTTCCTGCTTTGTGGCCAGCCTCTCGCGCACCTTCACCCAGCTAGTTGAAAGCTACACTTCAAATGCGCTTTATATTAGAGTGATAGTTTGTAGATAATTGGTCCTGTGGTACTATGGGCTTTAACAGCCCGAAAGGATGGTTGCATGTGTAAGGCTGATTTAATCCACTTATTTCACACCTTTTGGCTCAATACATCAATTCAGGAATACCAGTTGTGGATCCTGGGGGTCGAAAACCCTACTCTCAAAGAAATGATGTTAATACCCTTGCGTTGTGGTGTAGTATTTACAACTTTTTGAACAGGTAAGCACATACATACAAATACGTAAGCTTGTCCATTCCTACCCTGGTTTGCCTGATGGTGGGACTCTAAAGCAGTGAGGAGGACGTCAAGTCGGTCTGTCTCAGCAGCAAGGCCAGTGATCTGAAGGTGGAGTGCGTGTGTATATGTGTGTGCATGTGTGTGTATGTGTGTGTATGTGTGTGTGTGCGCGTGTGTGTGCGTGTGCGCGCGCGTGCATGCATGCACGTGGTTATCATGTTCCGTTTTCTGTTGGGAGGCATGCGTGCGGTGTGTCATCTGGAGCTTTTTTGTATCAGCAAAGCAACAATGGATGGGTAGTATAGCGCATGGATTTGGCCTTCATGTTTGCATGCATGAGTCTAAAAAGGTGGAAGCAAATTTGCAAGGCATTGAAATCAATCCAACACCTCCGGACATCGAGCTTTGCAAGCAAGTGGTGAACATTTTGAAAGCTTGAACAGCCATTTATCATTTTACCCAGTAACAAACCACACGTGGGGTTCCTACACACACCTGACCCAAGTTTGTGATGATGATGGACAGCGCTTGGTTGATGGATGAGAAAGCAAAGGATGTCTGCGAGATAGTCCCAAACTCAATTTCTCCGGCAAAGTACCTGATGAGCATAAGCAAGGACACAGGAAACTAGGGAAGATCGGCCTGGCAGAAGCAGGGATCAAATAGCAAGGTCTGCTCATTGCTGCTCACTGCTGCTCATTGCCGCTCACTGCTGCTTGTTGCTGCTTTTTGCTGCTCATTGCTGCCCAGTGCTGCTGCTCTTTGCTCCTGATTGGAGCTTTGGCAGCTGACAAAGACGCATCAGAGTTGACAAAGATTTGCATCCCCATGAGGTAACGTTGAGGCTACCTGGAGATCCTCCCCTTTCCCCTTGTCATGCTTGCAACTTCTTTCATAAAAAAATTCAAGGCCTGGACCTCCTGATTTGGATAATTGCCCCCCGGAACAACTCCTATGGTAATCCAAAAGCCCAAAGTCCGACAAATCTATTCTTCCTACAGTACTCTGAGAGCCCCAAGTCTATCAAATCTTTTTCTGAAAATTTAAGCAAAATAAATTATTACTGAGAAGCCCAAATCCAAGTCCCACCCAGAGTCGCATCCAAGACCCTAGTTTGAAGTGACACTGGGCAAGCAATGCCTATGGTGAAGGGCACATGCCAGGGAATTTACAGGCACTTGCATTCCAGAATGGGCCTCGCAATGAGCTGCGCAGTATATTTATAAGAGCAGCCCAATCCAACATCATATGCCTCAGTGGGGTTCCATCAAGCACATTTTGGGAAGCAATTTTTCAAGTAATTACCTTGGAGCGGTCAGAAGAGAGGGGACCAGGATCGTCTGCAGTGAAAAAAAGCACATCATGCGTGCGCATCAGTACACTACCACGAGGAGATATGGAAATGTTGTTGCTTTTTTGTAGCCCAGACAGACAGCTGTGATACACAGCAATGAGATAGGCACTTGCTTGCTGTGGCGTGTCTGGCACCTAATCAGGCAGCACTGGCCACCCGCTTACGTGCCGCAAGAGCACGTTCAAATATTTTTCAAAGCTTTTTGCGCAGCATACACTGCAAAAGAAAATAAGAAAAATGTGCATGCAAGGTCCGGCTGCGTGCATTAAGGTTCCCTGACTGACGAGCTAGCCAAGGCCTCACCAACGAGGCACAGGCCTTTGTCAAAGCTAAGCTACGAGCCAAAGGAAAAAAATATGTAAGGGTCTGGTGGGTTGCAAGCCATGTGCTTAGATGCTGGACTTACTGCATATTGGTACACGGAGGTCCACAAATCGTAGTAGCCTGTGAAACGGATGCGGGTTGCGGCAGCAGACAGCACCGCAACAAGCCGGCTGTGCACCTGCAATTGAGAGACGTAACAAAAATAGGTTCAAAGGCTTGCCGTGTCCAGGGCTGCTTTGGCATAAGCACTCTCATTTACCCTTGGGGCAAGGACTCCTCAGCCTCTGGCATAGCATAGCTGGGCTGATTCAAAAGCTTGCGTTGTCCTGGGCTGCCATGGGATCAGCACTCTCATCTACCCTTGGGGCAAGAGCCCCTCAAGTTCTGCATAGTATAGTATAGCTGGGCTGATTCTAAAGCTTGCGTTGTCCTGGGCTGCCTCGGGATCAGCATGCCAAGCAACTGGGAGCAAGGACTCCTCAATTTCTGGCATCGTATAGCTGGGCTGATTCTAAAGCTTGCGTTGTCCTGGGCTGCCTCGGGATCAGCATGCCAAGCAACTTGGAGACTATGTCTACACACATTGCATGGAGGCAGGCGGGAACAGATGTGGCGGGCAATGTCGGAACTTTGGCCAAACAAGCCCTTCCTAAGCAGATGCAGTGCCAAAGGCCGCACCAGACCTTTCCTCTGGAATTTTAAAGATGCAGCACTAAGGACCACACCAGCCCCTGCGCTGACCAGATTGAGCACAGCTGTGAGGGCAATGGAAATTGTGTGCCAAGCAGCCTCCCAATGCACACCCATAACCCTACGCTACTTAAGCAGACCCTGCACCAACACATAAATGCACAGAGCAGGCAGGGAGCAGCCTGATAGGAGGATATGATAGATTTGCTCAGTTGTACGCTACCAATTGAACACGCGCACACACACACTTGAACACACCTTTATCCCCCCTCCCCCATGTCCTTTTCTTACACACACACACACACCATGCGCGCCTCAGCCTTCTCTCCCCCATAGAAGGCAATGCTCTCTGCAGACTCACGTACGCGCACCAACGCGTACCGCATGTCACCCTCTAAAGCCAGCAGCTGCGGGTTTGGAGTAAGTCAAAAGAAGTGCACCTCTGGGAATGTTAGACAGAAAGGTGCACGATGGCAGGGACAGCACAACGCAGCAATTGTTTCTGGCAAACAGGGGTGCAGGTGTGGCTTTAGATGTAAGTCGCATAGAAACAAAACCAGCAGGCCCTAATCGAGTTTTTAGTGGCGTTGCTGACGCAATCATGCTGGTGAGAATCTCCCCCTGCTTGATACCTTTTAAAAAACATCATTGTTGATAGCATAATGCGCACGAAGGCAAAATAAGGAGAGGCTTGAAGGCCCTGTGGTGGGAGATAGCATGATACACATATGGGCAGAAGGCAAGGCTGAAACATCTTGCCTGGCCTATTGTGAAGGTGGCCCTATGATGGAAATTTTTTAGATAGCATGATATTGCAGTGGCTCCATGATACAAAAGCTGGGATTAGCATGAGGTCGCTTTGGCACAAAGCACAGCTGAAACGTCTTGTCTGGGCTGTAACGATGGGAGGTGCCCCCACCTCAAAGGGTCTTGTGTAAAGCATGAGGTCAAGTGGTTTGCATTGAGACACTGGTCATGACTCAGCAGGGCCAATTCCCAACATATGGAGCCCATGTAAGCAAGTTCTGAGCCAGACCACAAAAGTTCCTTATCGGTTGCTGTGCCAAGGGACGCTTGTCTTAGCATCAACTCTTTTTGGGCTAAGCAGCAACTGGTCACACACACATACACACACGCGCGCACATACACACACCGTGTAATACAGCCGCATCAAAACTTTCCCGAAGACTGAGGTGGTCACAAGGGTCCCCACTCCAGCATACACAAATAAGAAGACTACAAGCTGCCCTGAAACACTCCATAAGACGCCTGCGCAAGCACGTACAATCAAGATGTGTAATCTTACGTGCAACAAATGAATCAAAGATAACATACAAAATCAAACCCAAACTGGAGTATGAGAATATGTTTGGAGTGCATGAATTTGATTGTAAATGAGTGACGGGTTCCAAGCAAGCAACTTTACCCCTAGATATTGAACCCTACAAAGCAGAACAAAAGCTAAGCACACACAATATAGAAAAATGCATCTAGACTGACGTTCTGATGTAACAGTTAGCAAGCTAGAAGCAGAAGAACAATGTCTAAAACCACAGCTTTAAGGTCTGGCCAGTAATCGTGGATAATGCAAATATCCTATAAATCGATCCCTGATACACTGAAATATTTCACCTTCCACCTGCTTACATGGGCATAAATCAGACGCACATCCCCAATAACGCCCCCCAAAAAGCCCAAGAAAACATAAGTTGTGCAGTCCACACACACTCACCTGCAAAAGCAGCACAGTTGAAGAGCTTCTTACAAAGGGCCAGGGTGATTGTTGTCGAGGATTGCACAAAAGCGGCAACATCTGCAGGCAGCCAAAAGCGATCGAGTATCCTTTATCCAAGGCTGTGGACAGTGCCAACATCCTAACTGTATTGGACATGAGAAAGAAAGCACATGAAAAGCGGCCTGTGGCCTCATTGTATTGAACATGGGCATGGGCATGCACATGGGACACTTGGCACAGACAGTAAGACACTATGCTTCACCTGATTGAACTGCTGGGGAGACAGCGCGCATTGCATGGTCCCAAGTTGCCTGTAGCAATGCAGCATGCCTGGAACAAAACAGCAACACAGCGTGCATTGCATGGCCCCAAGCTGCTGACAGTAATGCAGCATGCCTTGGCTCAAGGCATTGCTCAAGGCCTGAGCCAAACAGCAGTACAGCGTGCATTGTACGGCCTTGAACAGTCTGCAGCAATATAGCTTGCACTGCACGGCCCCAAGCTGCCGACAGCAACGCAGCATGCCTTGGCTCAAGGCCTGAGCAGGGCAGCATACACCCTGGCTTGAAATATAGGACTCCTACCATCACAAATACGCTGGTCAGGGTTATCCAGGTTGCTGGAGCTGGCATCCGAGGTGGCTCCCAATGGTGCTGGGCTTTTGGAGAAAGTGGATGGAGGGAATGTGGGAGGGTCTGTGGAGCTGCCACCAGACCTCAGCCTGCGTGTGAAAGAAAGCATGGGAAAGTCAGTGCTGGCATGATCAGACCATCAGAGGTGTGGGAAAGGAGGCTCCTTTCGTGCCCAATCTACAGGAGGCTCCTTTTGTGCTCAATCTACTGCAGGCTTTTTTTGTGCTCAGTCTACTGAGGGCTTTTTTTGTGCTCAATCTACTGAAGGGTCATTTTGTGCTCAACCTACAGGAGGCTCCTTATGTGCTCGATCTACTGAAGGCTTTTCTTGTGCTCAATCTACTGAAGGCTCCTTTTGTGCTGTATCTACTGAAGGCGAATGCACAATGCAACATGACATCCGCACATCTTTTGTATGCTCCCGACACCTGATGAAGCATGCAGAGGGCACTCAGTGAGACATGCTGACAGCCCCAACAGCATACTGGCATTCTTTTGCATGGCAAGTGGGTGATGGCGACCACGAGCGCACTCAGTAACGCATCCTCACATCCCTGAAGCAAAGCTGCACTATCTGTGGGATCATGATATGTGTGCAGAAGATCATGAGCACACTCACCCCAGACGGAAGAACGCCTTGTCTTTGAAGTACGCCTGCAGGAGCAGCCGCGTAAGGTAGGCCCTCCATGCCAGTACCATCCTGCAGGTGTGGCACAGAGCACAAGTAAGTGCATGCCAACAACATTTTGGTGTGGCACACGAGATAAGTCATTTCATGCCAGCATCAGCCAGCACCACCCTGCAGGTGTGAAACACAACGAATCAGTTCACACCAACACCATCCTGCAGGTGTGGTCCGCAAAACAAATCCAATACAACACCCAAAAAAACACCTGTGTTCCAGGTAGGACCCACCAGTGCGCAGTTCATGGCCAGCTACTTCAACCTTGATAGGAGCATAGCACCCTCTCCCCTGAATGCACGTGCGCTTTCCGCCCCACCCACCCCCACACCCACCCACACAAACACACACCTGTCCTCCACAAACTTGGTGAAACTGAAGAGCGGTGCTGCCAGGCAGATGATGAGCTGCAAAGGGTTGGTATGCACATGGCAGGCTTTTTCAGTATATGTGCCTACAAGATTGATAGCTGCTGCGTTAAGACATCCAAACCCGCATCCTTTGATCCTGGGAAAGGTAGGCATGGGATGTGAGGCACAGTGGGAAAGGACACAAAAAAAGTAAACTTGAAACCCAACTGAAAAAGCAAGAAAGGGCCGCCAATGCACTTCCTACTTGTACTGGAAGTAGAAGAGTTAGAAGGGGCAGGACGTCTACTGGAAGGAAGAATGTTAGTGGCCACCGCACCTTCTGCTTCTATTGAAAGTAAAAAAGTAAGGAGTAACCTGGAGCAGGCATAACATTTCCTGACAGTTACACACGTAAGCATGGGCAGCCTCTGCACCATTTTCTCCAACTGAGGGAAGAAGGACACATAAGGTCAAGGTACTATGAACCCCTATGACCAGGCTTGCAACTAGGAGGCACAGTATTAAACATATGCTTCACCTTCTTTTGTGTTTGCTTGGTAAATGGGGTGCACGGCACTTTGGCCCACAGTTTTTACGAGGCATCCTGTTTCCCTTCATTGAGATCAGTAGTGGTTCAGCTGCCCGCACGGCTCTTCACTCCTTCTTTTCTGGCATCAGTTTGTGGCGTGCCTTTGTGTACATTGGTTGTATACCCACAGTCGTGACCTTGCAAGCAAGCATGGTTTCTGTGTTTACTGTTACAGTCTGTTAATAGGACCTTGCATACCTATTGGTGCAGCGATCGTGTACCTGTTTGACAATCAAGGCACATTGCGTGTGCTTCCACCAAACCCGCTCTTGCCGCAAATTGTAAGCAAAAAAATCACGCTACCCAACTCATCCATTACCACAAAACTCACCACAAACTCACGGATGGCTCGATAGAATCCCTCTGGATGTACAAACAGACAACAGGAAAGGTGCTTAAGGATGGTACCAAGGCATGAGTCATTTTTTAACAAGTTAGACAGGGGACGAGGGCGTGTGTGTTTTGAGGCTGTGAGGCTGCATTACCACAAGGCCTTTATAAGGGCTCACAAGGCCTTTAAAAGGGCCCACAAGGCCTTGCCATAAGGCCTTTTAAATGTATCGAGCAGTCATCAGGGCACAACAAGCAGCCAAGAAAGCATGCAGTAAACAGCACTTAGCGGCATGCAACTGGGCACATCCAGCAGCCAATAGAGCACGCTAGACAGCACTTGACACTGCGTGTCAGTGAGCAGAGAGCAGCTGACAGACCACGCTAGATAGCGCTTGGTGGTATGCTTGGGCACATCGAGCAGCAAAGGAAACACACCAGACAGCGCTACATGGTGCATCAGGGCACACCATGTAGTTGATGGAACATTATAGACACTTGATACCAAGGTACGCAGCATCCATGGGAGGCATGGGATGCACCAAAAAGTCAGGTCACACACACACGCACGCACGCGCGCGCGCACACACACACACACACACACACACACACACACACACACACACACACACACACACACACACAACCTCAATGAAGATACAAGACTGCCTGTCTGCATGAAAATTTAAAGCAGTCAGTGGGCGAGCAAATGCTGTGTGTATCATAGCGGGTGGGGAAGAAATTGTACATCTCGATCAAGCTTAGATCCACCACTCTTCAATGAAAGGCAAATGTCAGCAGCTTTGAAACTTACCTGCATTTTTCCCAGATAGCTGCAGAGAGGAAGAAGGAGGGAGACTTCGCGTCAGAACAGGCATAGAGCTGGTGGTCTCATGCACAGAGCATCAGATCTTTGTCAATTTACACGCATGCCTATAAGCCAAAACAATGCCCACCCCTCCTGCAAATGAACCTGGATCCTACTTGTTGGCTTCACTCCCTTCGCTGCACATACATATGCAACAACTTACTGCAGTCGAAAAGTCTCTCTGCGCATAGCTTATCTTCACCAGCAGCCCAGTCGTTATTAGTGCCAGCGCTATTGTCGCTGCAGCATAGCTACAAGCCTTGCATTTCTCTTCCCCTGTGCACAGGAAATTGATGGATGTGTGTGTTGTGTGTGTACGTGTATGTGCGCGCGTGCGTGCGTGTTGTGTGTGTGTGTGTGTGTGTGTGTGTGTGCGTGTGTGTGTGTGTGTGCTTGCGTGTGCGTGTGTGTGTGTGTGCTTGCGTGTGTGTGTGTGTTTGTGTTTGTGTGTGTGTGAGTGTGTGTGTGTGTGTGTGTGTGCGTGTGCTTGCATGTGCGTGTGTGTGCCTGCGTGTGTGCGTGCGTGCGTGCGTGTGTGTGTGTGTGTTGTGTGTGTGTGTGTGTGTGTGTCTGTGTGTGTGAGTGTGTGTGTGTGTGCATGCATGTTGAATCTATCGACCCACCTGTGAACCATAGTTTTGCCAAACGGAGCCATTTGGGAATAGTTGCACGTAAATTTGAAGGCCCAGATGTGTGCTGCTTTTTCATGTTTACAGCATTTCTCGTCACGCCGTGTTTCTCAATGCATCATCTTTTTTTGTTTTCTGAACAAGCCTTCACCAACAGCAGGTTCTGTTGCATCATGTTAATTCATCAAATTAAAGATCATAATGAGTGCTTTGTTATTGCTTGGATGCATGCTGCTCTGATGCCCTGTGTGCAGATCATAATGTGCAGATCATAACTTCTCACATTTTTTCTTCGTACAACGACCGCAGCCCAAATATGTTTATTTGACAGAATATTATCACATACCGGTATCATCGATTCAGAACGAGCCCTAAAGACCAGGCTCAACAGGTTGAGGTTCAAATGTTCAAGAGGCTTGTATGCCATCAATTGTCAAGGTTGCATTATCCATGTGTTGAATCACACCCGCTGTGTGGTCAGTCAATGCGTCCCTTCTTTTTTTTCTGCCCCAAGGGGCTTGCATGCAACAGCTTTTGCTCCGAACCCTTAACTGATGAAATGATGGACAGCTCGCGCCTAAGCATTTACTCTCCAGTGCATGTATCCACTAGTGTGCTCTTCAATTCGCATGTACGTCATTTTCCAGGCAAATTTCTCTCACGAGGTACCTCCACGTCACCTCATCCCACGTCATCCTAGGATCTCTCTAATGGGTTTTGCCAGTTTATGTAGCCAAAAACTCTTCTGGAGATCACATTTAAACATTCGACAGAACACTTCTTGCCAAATGGATAAGATATTGTCATTCACAAAATGTTTTCCCTTGAGGACTTGCCATCTGAGTCGACTCGGAAACACATTCTTATGCACACCCTTATTGCACTATGGAGGAAAGGAAACATTGTTTTGTCTATAAAACGGCTAACTATGATGCACTTACACAGAAAGCCATCGCACATACCCTTGTGCTTTGTAGAGACTGAATTTCTGACTTTCCTTGGTTGCCAGGCTTAGATCTGCTTCCTGTTGAACGTCTTATGCTCCAACCATTTTGAGTGCTATGATGGAGTGCTACAAGAGTGCGAGATAGAGCCTATTCAGTTCAGCTGGCTCAGAGCCTGTGCACGTCTGTACTATTATCTTATCCAGTGTAACAGCCCTCTTCTACAAAAAAAATTTCCATGCTAACATCTCCCTCAGTTCCAGAAATTCCTCTTGCTGGACTTGGATCTTTATGCACGAAGGAAGCACCTACTAGTAGTCATTAACACAGCTAAGTCAGAAGTGGTGCATTTCAACCCACCAGGATCCAATTTGCCTGGATTTTTGGTTGGTGGAAACCCACTGGCATTGGTCCATAAGGAGTCCTTCAAATACCTAGGCACGTGGTTCGACAAGAAGGTAAGTGTTGCTAAGTCCTCAGCACTCTGCTTGTTGTTGAAGGTCTGGAACTCCAGTCTTTCAGCTATCATCCTGCTCTCTTTCTCGTTGCTGGACCTGTCTTCTTTCTCTGCCTGCTTTACTTCTCTCAGTCTGAAATTTGTGGTGGGTTGGTCATACGGTCTGCGCACCAATGTGGCCCCCTTTCCTTAACCTTAATGTGGGGAGTGTTTCACTGCCTACGTAGTTTTTATTTTCTTTCCTCAGCATGCATTGAGGTACAGGCCGCATGTACTGCTCTGGTTGCGAAAGAGGTACCTGGTCACAGCTGGCATGTATGCAAGTCAGGTGTGGGGCACAGAGCTGACAGTACCCCACACCGGTACGTTAAGGAAGGCCAGGAACTTACAAAAAAAATTGCAAGTTTGCCACATGAGTTTCTTAAAGGGCGCATTAGGTGTGAAGCGTGCAACCAAAGAACTGGGCTGTTTAATGAGAATGTGGGCCCATGCCATCGCAGCTTTACTGGTTTAAGTCCACTATTAAGATGTACAATGGTTTGCTCAGTTCTAAATGTGAGACGCTAAGGAAAAGTTCTGAAGGGCGGATTTGCACTTGCACTCCAGGGCCCCTCATGCTGGACTGCTCAGATGGCTTTCAAGGATTGCAGCGCTGTGATTCTTTTGTGACAGAAATGAAGCAAGGGACACCTATTTCCATACAGGATTTCACTGATGATTTGAGGCACAGATTGCGAGGTGTGTGGAGAGACGTTGAGGGATTTGACCTGCGAGAAAGAAAGAAAGAAAGAAATCATTCTCCACATATCAAGCATTCAGAACCCCGTGTCCATTCGTGTAGGTATGAGGGGCTATGTGATTTTAAGACGAAAGTACTCTTGAGCTATTGTGGATTCTACCTAGTGTTTTTTCAATTGCACCTTTCTTGGGGCAACAACTTAAGTGTCCAGGCTGTATTTAATATCCAAAAGGAGTCATCTTGCAATACAACAAGAAGCTTCTCTATTTCATGTATGAGCTTTTGGATTTGCTGTTGGCTGGCGTGGACCAGCCACAGGCTGTTCAGCCGAACAGGCTGGCTCAAGATCTCTCTTTGTAAACTGAACTAATTTAATCTTGCTGGACTTCACACCTATTGTTTGCCACAAATGGCTTACATCATGCCATGATGATCATGCTCATGGCTTCCAGCAGAAAATACGTTTAGCTAACCCTTTGGGCTTGAGTCAGCTTGTAGTGGATTTCAGGTCTCGCCACCTGGTATACGGAGACAGTGTTCCTCTTATCATCCTCGAGATCTTAACAGCAAAACATTTACCTATCATCACTGGTGCGCTCTCCCAACCAAGAATGCGCATGTCACATATTCCCCTTTTAAAAATTAAAACCACTGTAACCACTATTCCCCTTACATTCTGCCCAAAAATACCAATACCAATACCTATACCTGGACTTACCGGAGCATGTCGTACCCAGCGTGGCCCGGTTTTGTCTTCGTGTCCATACTCTTAAAGTTGAGCAAGCCACATGGCATGACACAGTTTCTCCTACCTGTGATCTTTGTGGTGCCCAAGATGATGTGCAGGATAAACAGCACGCTACTTTTAAATACACCCTGGGCCAACCCCAAGGTCTGCTCTCTTTGGCTCAAGTATGCTTCCTTGTTCTCTGGCCTTCTCCTCCCTCTCTCCCACCCTTCTCCTCAGATGGCTCCTTACCTACCTGACATTCACCATGCATAGTCTTTCGGTATGCTTTCTGTCTCATGAATCAGAACAACAACAAGCTCTGTCCTTGTTTACATGGACTTCTCCTTTTAAATAAACAGGCCTCCTGAGCAGCTTTTCCGTCAAGGTGCTGAGTCTCGGTGGATGCCTGAACCTGATGTGATGGAACTGCCTGATGCAGCTGCCCTGTACCCTATTGTTTGCGAGCACATGCGTAAGCTGAATGCTAGGACATCCCCTGGTTTTGATGCTGTTGCTGCACCCTTCATTAAGTACGCTGAAAAGAGGGTCCCAGCAGTTAATGGTAGAGGCACAGATAGGATGAATGTTTTGGCTCCTTACATTGCACGTCTGTTTGCTGCCATGATGGAGAGAGCTGAGATTCCTGCTTGTTGGAAAGTGGCTAAGATAAATCCTCTTTACAAGAAGGGCTCTGTGCTGGACCCAGGGAATTATCGCATGCTCCCAGTAAGTGGCACCCTGTACAGGCTGTATGCTAACATTCTTAGGGAGGTGGTCACTGGGTGGTGTAAAGATAAAAACAAGATTCCAGACACTCAATTTGGTTTCTATCCTGGCCGTAACACTTTGCTAGTGCAGCCCATTTTCATTTTGCGGCACTTGCAGCATGCTGCTCAGGTCAAGCGCCCAAATGCATCCCCAAGGCTGCATGCAGCTTTTATTGATTTCAAGCAAGCATACGATACTATTCCTAGGGAAGCTCTTTGGACTCACCTGCAGCGCATTCGTATGCCTGCGTGCCTGTTGGCTGTCATTAAAAGCATGTATGCTAATGATGAGTATATCTTGGTGGATGGGTGCAAGCAAGCTCGTGTGCGCCCCCATTTTGGAGTCAAGCAAGGCTGCCCGCTTTCCCCCTTGTTGTTCTCCTTGTATATCAATGACGTGGACTGCTTGGCAGAAAATGTGCAAGGGGCTATTACAGGCACGCAAAAAGGCTGCGAGGTGTGTGGAATGCTGATGCCTTGGCAGAACATGGTGACCACACGAACAAATTAGCCAAGTATCATCACTGGATGGCACTTCCTTTGAGACCCTTGTCTGTTCATGGTGTGCCCTTTTCTGTCCCCAGGTATTTGCATCTTGATTTGGGCAAGCGCGCGCTAAGAAACATAGCACGTTTTTGCTTACATGCTCATACTTTAAGAGTTGAGACATCACTTTGGCAGGAGCACACATCAACTTGTGACAGATGTGAACAAGGACTCCAAGATGAAAAGCATGCGGTGTTCCTTTGTTCTTGCGCTTCTGTGTGTTCTCTTCGAAGGGCTTATGCACAGTTATTTTCTGACTTCCCCTCGTCTTATAGAATTTTCCTGGACGATTCAGGCACTTTCTACTATTCTCAAGCTAGCTCTGAGGATGCTATTCATTTCTTGCAGAAGCAAACTAATGACACTTATCGTTTTATTTCTGATCTCATGGTATTTTTTGTGCTGTTGGAACAGTTAAGCAGACCGAGCAGCCAAACTACCTGGCTGAAGGTCAAACCCCATTGTAAATCATTGTAACTCAAATAAACAGGCTAGCAGTCAGTCGTTTTGACAGAAGCCCTTCTTTTCCCGTAAACTGTCCCCTAACTATTAAGCTGGCCAGGGCCTAACCTAAGAGGCTCACATGACTAGCCTAAACTAAGCTAGTTGACTTGGGGAGTGTTAGACTCTGTTCGAGGAAAGAAAAAAGAACTACGTAGGCAGTGAAACACTCCCTACATCAATTAAGGGGGCCACATTGGTGCACAGACCGTATGACCCACCCACCATGAAGTTCAGACAGAGAGAAGCACAGCAGGCAGAGAAAGAAGACAGGTCCAGCAACGAGAAAAGAAAGCAGGATGATAGCTGAAAGACTGGAGTTCCAGCCTGGAAGGTCTGAGACCTTCAACAACAAGCAGAGTCAGCACTGTCAGCCTTCCAACCAAGGAAAGCCATGTCCAGCAGCTGTCTGCTGAGCACAACTAAAGGAGAGGATTTCCTCTTCTTTCTATTCTTGTAATCCATCTCTTTCTTCCTAGTGCACTAATTTGTTGGACCTGGCATCCTTTTGTGCTTAGTTTCGTGCTCTCAGAAAAGATTAAGCATCTAGACTTGGCTCGTGGTATCTTTTCTTTCCTTTCCTGTTCATGCCATCATGATGTCATGCTATTGCAATTTGCCAAGGAGAACCATAAAATTTATCCAAGGTAGTCAGTGAATGAACCTTTCCCTATATCCTTCAAAAAGAAGAGGACACTGATGGCTGCGCCCTTGATCAATTCTTCAGACTAGAGACTTGCACATTAGCTACATGCCCATTCCATACAATATGTACACAAACTTATCTCTACCAGACATTCAAGACAAAGGCAAGTTTCAAAATGTGAATACCCTGGCCCACCAGGAGCCATGTTCCACCAAAATCCCTCCAGACCCGCATGAGCTCTCCTTGCAAGGCAATTGCCTTCCGATGAGGGGACTCACAGTCTTTGAACTGTGTCTTATTTCCCCTGTCTTGATGTCACGACATCGCGACGTACATGATTCAGTAGGGAGCGTTCTCACTGCCTACATAGTTTCTTTTCAACAAGCTCGGAGCACATGCATCCCCTTATCCAATGAAAAGGCAGAGGAAAGTTCAATGATCTCAGCCAGCTTTCTCAGTTGTAATGTAGTGATTCTTAAAAAATATACATCTGCCTTCAACTTTTACCCAGCCATGGTGTACTGCCTGATGTCCTCCGAGGGAGGCCATAGGGAGTCCCTCATGTCCATAAATGCTGCAAACGTTGCAGCAACACCTGGGAAAGCTACAATGAGTTATTTTCCCGAGTTTAAAACAACAAACAATATCAGGCAATCAAACTAGAAACGCATTGTACAGTGCATAATCTTGTTGACACATCAAAGACAACAAGAAGACCAAAAGCAAGGAATGATCCTTGGCATTGGTCCTTGGCATGGCAGCAGTGAAATTTTAGACAAAACTCTTATTGGACCTAAAAGGCTAGTCCGAAGTAGACCTCATGGTACCCCTAGATAGCCACAGCACCGAGCCATTCTAAAACTGTGTGAGTTTATTCATTCAAGGTGCCAAGTATAGATGACAGAGAAGGTATGTGCGATTAAACCTGTAAAGATTGAACGCACCAGACCTATGAACTCCTGTTGAAATTCATAGACATGCTCCTCACAAATAAACGTCACCAGTAGGCACGGACACTGCAACTGTACGTAGTCTTGACAGGATAGGAGCCCATTTTGCTCTTAGCTCCCATACTTTGCGATACCTGCGCAAATGAATGTGTATATATGTGTGTGTTTGTGTGCGCGCGCATGCGCTTTTGTGCAGGTGCGCTGACACTGAGTACATACGCCTACAGCACGGAGTTGCATCCATTGGCCTGTCCTTTGCCATTCGACAGCCATGCATGCCATCACTGCCAGAGGACGTCAATTCTCAGAATTGCTGTTACGGACCACGAGGCCATGTAAAACATGTACTGTCAAGGCACCCAACAGCTAAAGAGTCAACCCAGGAGGACCTCAAGGCCATTTACATGTGCTGTCAAGGCACCCAGCAGCTAAAGAGACAACTCAAGAGGACCTCAATGGCCTATTCAGGAGGACCTCAATTCTCTTTAGATGCGCTTCCACAGAACACAGCAGCTAGACAGCCAACCCAGGAAAACCTCAATGGTCTTTACATAGGCTGTCTGGGCACCAAGCAGCTACACAAAAGTCGACCCAGGCTCCTGGGTGCATGCACAAATGCATGTTTTTAATCAATCTGGAGCCAAGCCAAGATGCTGGCTGGACCAATGACAGTGTACCATAAGGTGCTGGGTGTTAGAAACACGACAGTGTATCATAAGGTGCTGGGTGTTAGAAACGCGACAGTGTATCATAAGGTGCTGGGTGTTAGAAACATGAAGGTGTTTCATCAGGTTCTGGGCTTAAGGAACATGACAGTGTTTGGAGCCAATCCAGAGTGCTGGTTGTGTAGACGGCAGCGTTTTGTAAAGTGGCAACTCAAATGAGACGTGATAGGCTGCTCTGCGTAATGTAGTATTGAAGCATGCACACAATGACGCCCAGCATTCCCGAATTCCATGCGGGTTTGGAGGCATGTCCACAGTGTATTTAATACAAGCAGAGGTACCTAATGCAGCAGCTAACAGTATAAGCGTCAAGTAGGAGCACACCTCGACCAGCATCGCCACTCTCAGATGCAACAAAAGCATGCTTGCGTAGAGTGCCAGCCACATCAATGTTCCTTTTGATGGAAACGTTGTTTGAATCAGATAATGAGTCTCCCACATCTGCGTGGATCAACCTTCCTGTCTTCAGATCACCACTTCTGGTTCATTCAGAGCAGGCTTGCACACAGCAAGCAACTTACATCCTGCGCAGCATCCTTGGGGCGCCCGCTCAAACTGCTGCTTCTTCTTGGCGCACAGCAGCGCCCTGCAGCCCAAGCAGCAGCACCAGAACTTGGAGCAGCCGGTGATGCAGCCCCAGCAAGGACCACAGCAAGGGTGGTCTTCATAAATGTTGATGCGCAGGTCCTCCCATCCGGTGGTGCGCATGCAAAAGTCCAGGCATTTGAAGTACTTCTGGAAGTCCTTGAACTCCATCCAGAATGTGCCGTCATCCTCAGCGGTGTGGTCCACTGCCCTTGCGACCTGAGTGGATGTTGTGTTAGTTTGTGTCATGTTGTATGGCTTCACTCTGATTGCAATCGCTGGACTGTATTTACTTGACTACGTTTGCGTTCACATGCACATTTGCATTTGCATCCACCTGAGCAGGTCAGCATTTCTTTCCACAATCTTGTGCCCGCACGCAATCCTCTCCATTACATGCCAGTGCGTCGACCAGCCGGCGTGTGTGCTGACGAGGTAGCACACATATCTGTCACTTCTGCAGCACTCTCACGTGAGCAAAGTGGTGATTTTGCACCTTGTGTGGGGCCAGAGGTGGCGTGTTCAAAAGAAGCCATGCAAAAGAGCCATGCATGCAAAGTAGCAATTCCATCACAGGGAAACGCCATCATGGTCAGCATCTCCCATGCCATCAACAAAATGCCCCAGCAAGTACGCTTGCTTGCCAGATGGTCACGCGCTAGCTGCGGCACCTCATCACTCCATGAAATGCAGAGCATTCATTATTGAAATACAAATGCCCTTGTGATAACCCGCGCTTGGGAGGCTTTAAAGACGCTGAACACAGTTCGGTGAGAAACGCCCTGACACAAACTTCCTTGACAGGCGAGAGAAAAAAGTTGCAAACATCTCTTTCACACCATTCATTTCCATTTAAGATCAGTTTTCGCTTTTTTGAGTGCTTGAGTGACGCATACCTTTGGGTGCTGCCTCCACAACGGGCTCCGGTCGGACCATGCACCCTGCAAATGTGATCGCAACAAATCATGTGCACACATTCATGCAAGCATGCGTGTGTGTGTGTGTTTGTGTGTGTGCGCGCGCATGCATATGTCACTATGGCTTCTACTTTGCATGCCTGTATGCGCACAGGACAGACTTGTTGGCTGGAGATCCTAGAGCAACACTTCCGATTCCCTTAATATGCGCTCCAAGCGCATTCCATTTCGTCCAATTTGGGCCTGCCACTACTGCAGATGACCACGCTGGCACTTTTTGGCAACAGTCCTTGAGCTTGATACTCGCGTGGAATTGCTGAATGACACAGAGCGCCTGCCTGCCCCTCGAAGACACAAACCTTACAAAGCCCAAATGAATTATGAAATAAGGCAACAATCCTAATCCTGATACTCGTGTGGGATTGCTGAACGACACAGACCGCCTGCCTGCCCCTTGAAGGCACAAAGCACCCGCCTGCCACTCATTGACACGTAGCATCCACACGCATCTTAAAGCTACATATTTCCTGCCTGCCCCCCAAAGCCACAAAACACCTGCCTGCCCCTGGAAGACACAAAGCACCCACCTGCCACCCATTAACACAAAGCATGCACACGCCACTCAAAACTACACAATTTCTGCCTGCCCCTCAAAGCCACAAAGCACCTGCCTGCACCTCGAAGACATGAAGCACCTGCCTGCCACTAAAATCCACAAAGCACCTGCCCGCCACAACCACATGGCAACTGGCTGCTACTAAAATTCATGTAACCAAGCACCCACCTGCCACTCATCGACACGAAGTATCCACATCCCACTCAATACCACAAAGCACCTGCCTGCCACAACCACATGGCAACTGGCTGCCACTAAAATTTATGTAACCAAGCACCCACCTGCCACTCAAAAGTGCCCCAAGGGTTCATGAGCTGGATCATCCGGAAGTCATCCACCTGTTTGACGTTCACGATGGCGTACCTGAGCAACAAGCAGCACATGGTAACACTTGGCCAATACGGCAACAAGCCACCTGCATGGCACGTCCATGACGGCGTGCCTGAGCAACATGCCAGACATCACAGCACTTCTGAAGGCTTGCCCATCACATATTGCTGCATCTTGGATCGACCTTGAACGCGGATCTTGCACACCATGCAGGTAAATTCTGACTCTCTTGTCTGCATGCCTCATGAAGTATCCACCTAAAAGGAAAACATGTTTCACCTCAGAGCATCACAATCAAGGAAACCAGGCAATGAAACGATGGTCAAGTAGGTCTGGGCATTGTTAGCATGACTGGTTACATGCATAGCTCCCTGTTTGTCAAGACTTCTTCCTGAGGGTCATTACAAAGTCAATGGTCCACCATTACAGGGCTTCTGATTGCGTTTTCAATTCAAAATTCAAGCGCAATAGAAGGTTGCATGTAGTAAAAAGAATTAAAGTGCTGAAGAAGGGCTGGGGAGCTCATTTTGTACACCTTTGTGTGTGTGTGTGTGTGTGTGTGTGTGTGCGTGCGCGCGTGCGGGGAGGGGGGGCTGTATGAGAGGAGCACAATAGCACGATACTCAAGATGCTTACACCTTGCAACTGTCAACCTTTCCCAACAACAGAGCTGTACACACTTACGCATGCCCGTGCACAATCCCGTTGGTATTTTGGCTGTCGTTCCCGCTGCCAGTCGATGCTGCCAGCACAGACTTCCTCCTGCGCGGAGCATAAGCACGAGGGCTGTGGGTGTTGCATGATTGGTGTTGATTGTACAGAACATGTACTGTGCTGCTGTCCATGGTCATCACTCAGCTTGTACGCACAGCGCACTCCAAACCCCTCTACACACACAGCGCAGCACATGGCATGCTGCTGAACAAACTGCACAGCACTCCATGCCTCACCTTTTATAGAAAATCATGGTTTCAAACAGCTCGTTGCTGCTAAGCTCATCCTTTGTGGGGGCCAGCATGGCTTCCTCGTCCTTTTTCTTGGGGTGCACCAAGTCGTAGCGCAGCCATACAAGGCCTGCATGCTGTGAAGCAAAGCATATGCAATAACAAGCGTCAGCAAAGCCTTCAGTTGAAGTGCAGCCATTGAAGGCCTGCAAGCTTGCTAGCAAAGCAATTGAAATAAAAAGTTTTAAAAAAGCAAAGCACTAGTCATAGAGGTGGCCATACAAGGCCCGCACGCATTGATTACACTGGAGTGATAAGACGTGGGATGCACCAGAAGCTCCAGCCACACCAGACCCAAGTGCATGCCATTCCGATGAGAGGTAAATTTTGCACTCATTTTTGAGTTTTTCAGGCTGAACACCATGCTGCAGCTCAGCCGCGCCAGATGTGCACTTGCGACAAATGATAAGCGTGCATTCCTTTATTGCTTCCAGGGCAAGGCAAGCTAACAGCACACAAGTGAACCAACCACAATGTAAGTCACACTCAGCGCAACGTAAAGACTGATCTTCGCAAGGGATATGGTTGAGCAACATTGAGCAAGGCAATTGAGTCCAGGAGAACTGCGATCAGGGAGTACCAAAAATATGACGTTTTCACAAATTATCCACTATTGGTGCTTATTCCATTCTTCAAAGAGAATTGTCAAGGAAAAGTACCTTCTTGGATGGTTCCTCTTTGAACTTGAACACGTAATCTCCTGTGAGAGCTTCCAAGGCCCAAAGTGTGGATCCTCCATCCAGAGCGGCGTACGAACCCTGTGCCATCCAGATCCCAAATGTCAGCTAGCATGTGTGTGTGTGTGTGTGTGTGTGTGTGTGTGTGTGTGTGTGTGTGTGTGTGCGCGCGCGCACGTGCCACGTCTTTTTCCTGAACTAAACCTCTTCCTTAGAATGGGCACATCACGATGGCACTGGAAGCCACAAGTGCACTGGATGCTCGCCATGTATACGACCTATCATCCGCCCTTTTTCGAGCTGAATGCAGAAAACACACAGGAATGCATAGGCTGAGCGCTTGATTTCATCTTGCCGTGTGAGTGTATTGGTGAGGCATCAGGGCAAAGATTGCACGTGTGCCCCCTCTTACACAATCACGTCACAAAGCAAATTAGGCCCTTTCGACCGCAAAGACTGATACATTGTGTTTTAAGAAGGGTGCCTTTCAAATCAGCCCCTCTAGCACTTGTCTTGAACTTTGCCGTCGCTTTCTCGAGGAGGAGCACCCAGGCTAACGCATCCATTGCAAAAAGGTGCCTTCTTGTTTGATTCCCGCCACTCATGTATATACATACATATTGCACTTGCCTTGAACTTCGCCATCGCTTTCTCGAGGAGGAGCACCCAAGCCGCATTGTCATCATTTGTCTTTGCAAACATGGGCCGCCCTGTCGTAGCTGAGCATGGGATCCAATCGTCCACGACCACAGTTTGCCACTTCTTTTTGATTCCATCGTAAAGCTGCAGCTTGTACTTGCCATAACCTGTGAGCTCCTTTGTCAGAAAAACCTGCTCGATGGCCCCCTCCTGCAAGGCAGACGTTTAGGAGGGGGAGTGCGTGCGAAACCTCTCTAGCAAAAGATTGACAGCGCTTACATACAGACTCGCATGTCCGAAACCATCCCCTCATGCTTTGTCGCACCACTCTTGGAGGCAACAAGATTGACAAAGCCTCGCTACACACAGAGTTCTTACAATGGCACCTGACAGTGACTTGCGCATGTATTGCATGTGTGACCATGCAGTTCTCGTTGTTCGCGACACCATTTTGCTGGACACATTTTGGACTGTCGCAAGCAAAAGGGCTGCGCAGTGCGCACCTGGTTGGCCAAGCAGGCACAGGCACTCATCAGCCAGCAGTTGCCCAGCTGTCCTTGACAGATATCCGATGGCTCGACTTTGCCTGCATGTCCAAGAGCACCGCCAGCAGCAACTGAGGCAGCGAGGTCCTTACAGCCCACAATCTGCTTTGTGCCGGCCAGCTGATGGAAGTCGGGCAGCATTGAAGCAGCACCAGTATTGCAGGCGTACCTGAAAAGAGCTTGGCGCCTTGATGGCTCCCTTTCGCAGATATATCTTTTATGCGCTTCCTGGAGCAATGAATGGAGCAGTGGATGGGGCAAGAAGCTAAAGCAGCATGAAAGCACATCGCAGGGAATGGCGCCTATGGACTGCACTAGCTGCATGTGCTTGTCATGGACTGCACTTGCTGCCTATGGACTGCACTAGCTGCAGGGAATGGCGCCAATAAACTGCACTAGCTGCCTATGGACTGCACTAGCTGCCTATGGACTGCACTAGCTGCAGGGAATGGCGCCTATGGACTGCACAAGCTGCCTATGGACTGCACTAGCTGCAGGGACTGGCGCCTATGGACTGCACTAGCTGCATGTACTTGTCATGGATTGCACCAGGTGATAAAAAAAAACAGAAGAGCAACATGCCTGGCTCACCACTTGATTTCCTTGTCGATCTGCTGTGCACTCTTGCCCTGCCATCTTCCAATTGAGCGGCTGTTTGCAGGAAAAGACTTATCTCTGCAAGGTGCGATACAATGAGGTGCTCATTGAGACCTTGCAATATACCTTGCAGCAGGACTTCATCTCTACCGGAACACAAACTTACTTGTACGTGCAGTTGCAGCAGATGCAGATCCTGCGCAAAAGAGAGGGGAGTATGTGGGGAGTGGAGCAATGGGTACTTGCTAGCACAAATGTTTGCATGCCCTTCGCCTCATCATTTTCCAAGACTCTAATAGACTCACCCGCAGCACAGGCAGCGCCCTAATCTCTCAAAGTACACGCCAAGGCACCCACACAAGTATATGCGGCAGGCTTGGAATGGCAGTATGATGGGGCTGAAAAGACACTTCAAAAATGTCATTCCAGCACCCATGGTGAACAGTCTGCTTCTGAGGACCTCTTATGGAGTCTGTTCCCTGCTATGTGAGAGCAAAGGGGAGTGACTTCACGGTGAATTGTTCTGTTGTTTGACCATTTGCTCAAGGTCTAGTGTTCAGTGGAAGCCTTGTGTATGGCTGCACAATTACATGTATATGCAGTAGCAAAAGAAAGTTAGTCAATGCAGGAAAGGGGAGGAGCAAGTGCAACACATGCATGCTTGCATGGCTTCTTGTTGCCTCAGCTTCCATCTGAACGGCTTTGGGCCAAAGGTTGACTCACCCAGGCACAGATAGCAATCACCTAACTCTCAGCTTTAATACAAGATGCCCATTGTCATTTGAAACCCTGCCCGCGGCTTCTCTAGTTCTGTGTCAAAACATACGCCACTCCCTGGAGCCTATTCGACATTGTTGATCAATTATTTAATCGCCGCGCGAAATTCGACGGGATGCCAAAAGACTGGGCGCTTGGGTATCAAACTTCCTAGTCAGCTCCTAAAAACATTTAATAACTTGCATACAATTGTAAGTCATACGATAAATAGCCTGGTATAATTGCTATTGAAATATTATGGCTCTTAGCTTTTCTCCTCACTAAGGCCACCATTTGCCACTCTCTCTGTTACTGTGGGTAGCTGTTGTCCACAGCCAAAATAGGGAGGTGGTGGGAGGTGTAATAATGAGGAGCAGGAGCCAAAAACCCGGTTTTTCGAGCCAAATTGGCACTTTAAAAAAATTTCTTTGGTCCCACATTAATGGGAAATATTTCTCCGCGCACAGACCACCGTATGCCGCGCTCCCGGTGCGCTGCGGTCTTAATTGTGAGCTTTATCTACTGGATGAATGTCAGGGCGGGAGGAGGGTATCCAGGAAGCTTGGCGATTCCACCACAGAGTTAAAGAACAGAAAGGGCTAGTGAAGATCTGGAGTACTGGAAGCACCCGGCTCCAGAAATTGGCTGTGTTCATTGGCTCTATTGAACGCCTAGCAGTAACAAGTTTGTGGGTATAATTGACAGGATAGTTAGCGCGCTTTTGGTCCAGGACTTTCCCTACCGCACACAAAACTTTTTTGGATGAGTTCGTACCTCTGCATTATCATCAAGTTATTAGGATGTCTTTCATTCCTTGCAGGAGCAAACTGATGAAATTGATCATTTCCTTTTTAAGTAATGGATTAATTCCGTTTGGCTGGCACAGTCCAGCAAGCCAAGCAGCCAACCTACCTGATTAAGGGTCAAAATCCAATGTTATCTAGTAACCTTAAGGTTTCAAGCTTGTAGAGGGAGCCAGTGGGCTTCTGGTATGGTCTGTTAAGAAGTTAGAACCAGTATTTTTTGGCATTATTTAGTGCCTCTTAAATTCAATTGTGTGGAGGACTTTTTACAAACAGGCTAACACTCATTTGTTTTGATTGGGTGCCTTTTGATTTCTGCAACCGTTGGAGGAAGGTTGGTTGAAATTGGTTTACCTTGGTTAACTTAAGCTTATAGCCCAAACCCCGGAAATTTCCGGGGTCGCTTATGAAACATTCTCAACTAGCTTTCACAGGTTAACAACAAGTAAGCAAGACGAGTCTATAAATGAATGTGCCTAGCACTCATTGGAGAGCGTCAGGGGATGAGCAATTGCATTTCTTGCTTCAAAATTCCAGCTAAACATGCAAGATGATACGAAGGGTTGATAAGGACCCGGTAAAGCACCTGCAGCTAACCTTGAAAGCGCGCAGCGGAGCAACCTGGATACAGCAACAATTGTCCCAAAATCCATGACTACCCACAAGGTTGAGCACATTGATTACCACACAGTATGAGAGGTAACAGAGAAGCAAGCAGCACAACTCTGGTCAGGCAACTTCTCCAATTGAGCATTAAAAACACCATGTTCACTTAAAAGAAATAAAATACTGTGAAGATAGGAGGCCTGGTGCCCAGCTAGAAGCCTACAGCAACAACACAGTGAATTGCCAGTGTGCAAACAACTTCAAGGTTCCGAGACCACTCTCCACACAATCCTCCTAGGCGTGGGTGGGACTACCAATACTGCCTATACCCTGGATCAGTGTAGAAAACAAGGGATTGACTGGCAAAGGTCTACAGGTTACAAGAAAAGCTAAAGAAAAGAAAGAAAGCCTACGCTGGACGTAACCAGCGTGCATTAAGGAAAGATACCACAGTCAGCGGTGTCACTGACCATGAGTCTCATCAGTATCCGAACTAAGAAAAAACTAATGGACGAGTGCGGATCCGAAGGGTTGTCGGCCATCCGTCCAGGCGCGCGCCTCACTCTCCTGTAAGCAGCCCGTCCGGTAGCCGCCAACTCCGGTTCTGTGTTGTCAGAGTTGCTGAAACGGATGGCATGTTTGGTGCTGTCAATTTTTGTTAGGGATTTAACAGCATGGAAGTGGAGTTTGATAGCAGTTTCTTGAGCCTTTTCTTTGGCTAAGCCTAAGTTGCAGAGAGGTGCAATTGTGTAGGGATTGTATATAGTTCCAGCTACTCCGATAAGAATAGTGTGTAGAGTGACTCTGTTATTTCGGTGTGAGCCTCTAAGTGTTCTTATACGTAAGTTCTCAATGGTGTGTTTATGTTGACTTTGTGCGGTAAAGAGTGTTTGTTCAGGGTTAGTATCTGAGCAGAATTTCAATTCTATAATGCAGATGTTCCTGTCTCTGGGATTCATATTTTTTAGATGGTGGGAGGAGTCTCTGCCTTCCAGGGGTAGTATAATAATGCCATCAGGGCAACTAAGGTGTGTGATTAGCGGTTGTCGAGATTGGAAAATCCAATTTGAAATATTTCTGTGGATGTTGTCCGGAATTTCCATATCTAATGAGCGTTGTCTCTCTGCATTATATGCATCAAATGAGACAATGAATGGTCCAAAGTCACCTTTGCTCAGTGCTTCACCACAGATGCTGAGAGCTTGATGATGTCGATTTATATTCATTCTGTTGATTTGTGGGTGGGCGCATCTGAGAAGAGTATGGGATATGTTATCAGGAGCACCACAAAGAGGGCACAGAGCGGGTCCAGAATGGTTATTGAATCATGCGGTATGCCTGCTGTTGTAGAGTGTGCCTGTTCTATATTTCATAATATTTGTCTGTTCTTTAAGAGTGACAGCTTTCATATGCCAGAAAGCATTGCTAATTCTGGAGTTGACTTTGGGTTGGTGATGGGTTTGTTTCTGTAAGTTTTGCCAATTTGTATAATCGTAAGTGTTGACATCCGCTTGCCCCAGTTTGTGCTTGTCATGCATGACTTCTTTTGATTTGTCTTGGGGGTTTGGAAGGGCTCTTAATTCCGTGTGAGAGCCAGATGTGGAAGTAGGTTTGGCAAGCCAATACAGATGGAAGAAGGGATTTTCTGCCTGGTTAAGCGTAATATCAACTTCGTCAGATGACGTTGCTGCCTGAAAAGCATGTGCATCAGCACCTTCATTGCCAAGGATGCCACAGTGTGATTTGACTTTGTAAAAAATTACAGGAGCTTCCGACGAATTGATATGATTTATGATGTCGAGCAGGATTTGTGCATGTAAGTGAGTGATCATGCTCATGGGTTTGAGGATCTGTTTTCTGATCTGGTTTAATTCTGAAGAGCTGTCAGTTGCAATGGAAGTGTGTCCTTGCTGATCAGCATGCCCTTCATGAAGGGTGACCAGGATTGCAGCTAGCTTTGCTCCGTTAATTGTGTAAGTTGGGCCATACCCTCTTGGATTTATTTTGCAAGTGAGAGCTTGGCCACAATAAATGCTTTTGGGGATGAAGAAAGATGCTCCTGCTTGCTGTGTTTCCCTATTTGCAGAAGTGATGATACTGCCATCTGTGTATGTCAAGTGTCGCCAGTCAGGGATTTTGGGTCGCAGGGGCTTCATGTACGAGTTCATGTTGATTGTAAATATTTTTTGTTGAACACAGACTTCAAAAAGATCATGTGTGTCCTGATGCAAAAGTGCAAATCTCTTTCTCCAATTACTAGGTGTTTTAAAGGGGAGGGAGGTGTTATGTTTGTGTGCAAGCTGTTGGCTGCCCCTTTGACACCAAATGCCTGGAGTTGTATTTTTAAGCACTCAAACCAGCGTGGATTGTTTTGGAAGGTGCTCTTTTGCTTCATTGTTCCAAACGTTAATGATTTGCATGTGTCTCTTATTTGTTTCTGGTGGAGTTAGGGGAAGATAGATTTGAGGTGGTTGAAAGGTTAGGCTTTCTGCGGGAAATTTTGCAAGGACTGTGGCGTGTCAGGATAGCTTGACAGCCAGCGCATGTAGCCTTTTTTTGTTCAACCTATTTGACTAGGGAGGAGCATGAAAGCTGCAGTCGGGATATCTGTGGTTTTGACAGAGGACAGGGCATGCAGGATCAGATGGTCGATAAATTTGTCGTCATGGGCAGGATGACAAAAGGAGAAACCTGTGAATTTGGTACCAAACACGAACAAGAAAAGCTCTACCACTCGGCACGAAAGCTCCATGCCCATTCTGTCTAATCTACGCAGATTTCAACAAGATGTGCCATTAAAAAAGAGGTGCCATTGAAAACAACAAAATGAAAAAGGAAAGAAAAAAGAAAAAGAAAAGAAAAGAAAAAAGAAAAGTCTATGCCAGCCAAGAGGCCGCGTGCATTAAAGAAAGGTTCCCTAGCTAGCAAGCTAGAGAGGGTCTCACCAAAAGGCCTTCAAGCCTAAACTAGAATAAGCTAGCCTAGGACAAAACGACAAACAATGAAATTTATCACAACCATGGTGCCCTGGAGCCGCGTGCTGCCAGAGATCTACGAGTTCCATATTAGCTTCCTTTTTACTTTCTGCCAGTGGTAGGGTGCCAAGGACCAGTTCCCGTTAAGAAGTAGAGGGTGGCACAGAAGGAACGGGGAGCACTCAGCACCAGCCACAGCCACTCCGCCTGCCAAGGTCTGTCACCCTAGCCAGCTTCTTCCAGAACAGACACATCCATCTTGTGGATGTCAAATACTGTGATGCAGCAGCACGGCAACCTCTATCGCAACCTATCAAGGGCCTCACTCAAGCCACCCTCCATGCCATTTCGTTAGGTGTGGGCAGGATCATCTGCATCCCTCACACTCTCAAGTTGGAGCCTCTGAAAGAGCTTGGTCTTGACACTCATACACTGTATGTATTGCATGTATGTAGTGAAGGCTGGCAGCCTTCAAGCTTGCTTAAAGCTTCATGCTCATTCTGCCCAGTACGCTTATAAACTTGTTACCATGCCGGTAAACCGCCTGATCCCCATTCTTTCTTTTGTTCCTCTTGGTGAAGGGGATACAAGGTGCCTCGGCCTTAGGTAGCATCTTTTCTGTAATTGAAGTAGGGAGTGTTTTCACTGCCTGCGTAGTTTTTTCTTTTTCTTTTTTTAGTAGGGAGATTCACGGTTCCTTGAGCCAATGTGTCTCCTTTTCCTTAATTGATGCAGGGAGCGTTCCCACGGCCTGCGTGTTTTTCTTTTTCCTTTGGGCAGGCTGTGGCATGGTGTAGAACAAGTGTTGGGGACAGGAATTTTGACGAGCACTGGGTGCCTCTGCCCTAGTTGCCTTCTTTTCCTCATTTGATGTACGACACTAGTAGGGAGAAAGTTTGCCGCCTACTAGACTGATCTTCTTCTCTTTCATCGATCGCTGCCGAGCTCTATCCCAGGCCGACCCGTACGTAATGATCCTGTTAAGATCAATCCTCAAGACAGGGACATTCGTCATGTTGAACTCAAGTTCTGCTCTGATACCAATCTCTTCCACACTCTAGAAGCTGCAACTGCCCAGCATGCCAATACTTTAACCAAGCTGAAAACCTGCAGCCTGAGAAACCCAGGACAGGAACAAAAGGGTGGCCTTGCACATTATTTCAATTGGTGAGGCGGGCACTATCTTCATTGACAACTCCATCAAGCTTCTTGTCAACTTGGGTCTAACCAGGCCAAAGGCTAAATCATAGCATCCAGATTAAGTTACCATGCTATCCAAATATTATCGACTTTAATTAACACCAGACATGGCTGGAGTATGAAAAAATCGGTGATTGTCTGCTTCGATTCTAGGACCAAAAATTTACCACCTCTTTTCTATGATTGTGGAGTTCTGCCTTTCGCTGACATTTTCCGGTACCTTGGGATGATGTTTGACAAACACATCAACCTGCACAATGCTGCCGAGGAAGCCCTCAAACCTTGCCTGGCAAGCATGGCCTGCATGCGTACTTTTCTTCATCAACACCAGATCACTTATCACCTTCATGCCTACTTATGGCTTTTTAAGACATATGTCATCCCAGCAGGCATGTATGAAAGTCAGATTTGGGCTACTTCTTATCTTGAAAAGGGGATTAAGATGGACAACAGCAGTCAGAAACGGCGTTCTTAAAATTTTTGAGATCCATGTTTGGGTTCATAACCTCTACTCCTTATTGGAGTATACTGCGTGAGTGTGGGATAGAGCCTATCCAGTTCAACTCGTCCAGAGCCTGTACACGCTTCTATGATTCTCTTGTCCATTGCAACAGTCATCTCCTCCAAAGGTCTTCCATGCAAACATCTCTCTCAGTGCCAGGAATCCCTCTTGCTGGACTTCACACCTTTTGTCTGCCATGAATGGCTTACAGCATGCAGACAGTTTCAAGCAGAAAATACGTTCAGCTAACCCTGTAGACTCGAGTCAGCTGGTTGTGGATCTCAGGTCTCGTCACCTGACCAACTGGCGGCAATTTTATTCTTACCATACTTGAGACCTCAACAGTAAAAAATTCACCTATCATCACTGGTGTGCACTTCCAACAAAGAATGCTCACGTCACTCATTCCCCTTACATTTTGCCCAAATGCTTTTACTTGAATCTACCTTAAGCACTTCTTCCGTTGCGTGGCCCGTTTCCGTCTCTGTGTCCATACTTTGAAAATTAAGTAAGCTTCATAGGATGATACTGTTTCTCCTACTAAGCTGCCCTTGCAGGCAGGTACAGCTATGTAGCCCTATCCTATCCTACTGTTTCTCCTACCTGTGACTGGTTTGGTTCCAGGCACGTTTTGCTTCAGCCAAGCTGCCCCCGCAGGCAGGAACAGCTATGTAACCCTTCCCTCCCCTACCTGTGACCACTGTGATGCCCATTATGATGTGCAGGATGAACACCATGTTCTTTTCAAGTGTATTCAACCCCGGGGGCCGAGGTCTGTTCTCTCCGGCACAAATATGCTTCTCTGGCCCTCCCCTCTTTCTATCTCACCCTTCCTCTCAGGTAGCTCCTTGTCTTCCATTCACCATGTACAGTCTTCTCATATGTTTTCATTCATGAATCAAAACAACAGCAGGCTTTATCCTTTTTTTTCATGGACTTCTTCTCTTCTATGAACAGGCTAGCAGTCGGTCGTTTTGACTGGAAGCCTTCTTTTTCCCTGTAACCTGTAACACCAGACATGCTCTTCATTTTCAGGGGGCTGCTTAGGGGGGGGGATAGCTGAGTGCGTGGCGGTGGAGAGCGGGAGAAGAAGATTTTGGGCGTCCAGGAGCATGGCAACCCTCCAGACTCTCAGAGCGATGTAACCTCACCTCACCAGACCCTGATTAGTCCTGTTTTTGGCTTTCTCCTAGGCTAGCCGTGTCAAGTTTAGGTTTGAGCTAGCTTGCTAGTTAGGGGACCTGTCCTTAATGCACGCAGCTGGACCTGGCTTGCGTAGTCTTTTCTTTTCTTTAAGGTTTGAGGTCCCTTTGGTGAACCCATGCTGGCTTGCTAGTTAGGGAACCTTCCCTTAATACACACGGCCTTTTGACTGACTTAGACTCTTCCTTTCTTTTCATTGAGGTTAAATGCCTCATAATTCCAACACCACTCATTTTTTGGTTTGAAGTTCATGCAATCCATTGGCTGTAGCCCAATTCTAACCTTGACTGTGCAGGCAGGATTTCTTGCAAGGCTTGGACGTTGCCTGCAGATTCTTAGAATAGAGAATTCAGGGGAACAACTTCTTTGTAGCTTGTGCCTGAAATCAGGGTCGATTCTCAAATGCATGCAACACGACCATTGAGAATCAACATCAGCTTGTGCCCAAGACCGAAGGCCAAGTCTGCTCATCCGAGAGTCAAGCATCAAGAGGTCAAGCCGTACAATTGCCGCAGCCTCACAAACCCATCTTTAACACTACTTACTAGCCCAGCTGCCGCGGCAGCAGAGGACGAACACCCCTCCCCAACTATCATGTCAGGGCCAGGAGAACTCACATTTTTTCCCTGCTCACTTTCATGCCAGCAACTTTTTTCCTGCTCAGCGCTGTCAGCCTTTGGGCCAATATCATCCCCTCCCTGATGCTGCACGGAAAGGGGCAAAGAAAGTGGCATACACAATTAGACACTCACATATGCGCGTGGCTGTACATGATGAAAGCAAAAAATCCTGGAAACAAGCACGGCATGGAATTCAATATTAACATAGGAGCGAGGTACAAAGTAGCAAAACCGCTGTTTCGGTGACTTTGGTGTGTCTCAAGGACCAAAGCCACGTAGCTAGCACAATTGGCTTGATACTAGGAGTTCAAAAGCAGGTTGGGTTGGAGCCAGGCATCATGTGCGCAGATCTCCTCTTGATTGCCAAGTAGTGGTTAGGCATGATCAGAGGTCTTTTTTTCTCCTGCAGAAGGCCCAGCTTCTAATTCTTGTTATAAATTTTAGGCAGTAATCAGGGAAGGTCACAAAGTGATCAGAAGAGGATCGTTACAGCTGCACCCCCAGGGGCGCATCTTGACCTGCTGCACGTAGTGTTGCTTGGTCACATTGCATACTGATCAGCCGTGAAGTGTTACTAGGTTTGCTGCATATGAAGAGGACAAGCAAGCGCCGAAATTAGAAACGGCCTGCTGCATGTAGTGTTGCTTGGTAAATCAGCATATTCACCAGCTGTAAGCTTTACTTGATGTGCTGTAAATGATAAGGATGAGCAAGGACTGGATTTAGGAAGATGGATGGTCTATGATCAGGGTACACATCTGAGCAGTATCCTCTTAATGGTAAGCTGAAGGCAATTTGATTCATTGAAAATCTCAGGGATAGGTCATACGTGAATACGCGTATTTTCACATATCATAAAATTGATGAAAAAACGCGTATCATAAAAATGGCTTTTTGCTAAACGTCAGAAAATACTTAGGTAAATCGCTTCAACATGCCCTGTAAGACCTTCGACAGACCTTTGAGAGACCTCTAGAGAGAGCTGCTGCGCACTTCGCCACCCAGGACCCTTCTATTTTGGCATGTGTAAGTGTTTGTGGGCCTTGGGGGGTGTGTGGGTGGTTGGGGGCTAGTCGGGACCCTCCCTCCCACCCAAGACCCTCCCGGCCCAAAATGGCCCTCCCAATTCACGTATATACATGACATACGCGCATTTTACACGTATATACGCATACTGTTAAGCCCAAACTCGCGTATGACCCAACCCTGGAAAATCTTTTCCTAATGCTCAATGTGATCTGTCTGCTTCTGCATTGCAGTGCGTACAATACTCACCAAAGAAAACGAGTGCACTGCATCTGCAGCATTCAAAGCTTCTGACAGCTGATCAAAGAGTGACTTCAAAACCTGCAAGCATTCATGACGCACATGATCAGGCCTTACGAGCATATGTGATAGCGGCCTAGACCAACCTCAGCAATGATAAGGCGGAGCATGTAAATGAGCAAGGCTTGATCTCATGAGGGTCTCCACACCTTGAAAGAGCGACAGCTGGAATTCTCATGCAGACATATTAAAAGTTACACAGAAGATTAGTTTGACCCCTGCTCAATCATGACAAAGGAAGATATCCTTCAGGACTGATATTGATACACAGAAAGAAGATAAGCACGACCTCTGCCGACAGGGAAGTTCAGAGAGTTACAAGGTTCTTCGGGTCTGCCCGAAAGACACTCTATAATCTCTCAGGTCTACCCGACCTGCCTTTCAAAACCTCGGGTTTGGGGTACTGTTAAAAAGCCCTGGTGTTTGTGTGTTTAAAATGTTAATATGAATGTATGTTAAGTGCCCACCCACCTCCAGAGAAAAATTTAGACCTGGTTGTTGTTAAAGTCCAACACTTACAGAATTTTCATTTTTTTGAATTGATGATGCTGTAAGTGCATAAGGTTCCTTTGTTCTCTTGTTTCAAAATCCAGCATTTACAGAATCATTCCACTTACACAATTTTTCCTCTTGCTTCAAAATTAACCATAAATAAAAATTGTCCAATTACTGGAATTTGCACTCAATTTCATTTATTTTAGTGATGATGCTAAACAAGTACATAAGATTCTTGGCCGGGGCTCTACAATGGAGCTGCATCACATTGTTTACATTTGCCCCAAAGAAAATTGGAAGCCATGATGGCGAAGTCCGAGTTGATACAGAGAAAACGATTTGTGTTACCTTAACAAAATGTCCAACTCAGCTGCTGCTGCATCCTCTTTGTCCACACCCGCATCCATCATGCTATACCCCTCATCCTACATGCTAACTCCAAAGCAATCCATCCCATCATACCTCAACTTCCTGCTCGTCATCATCCATGCTCCCACATCATCCTCTTCTTCCTCAATTCCATCTTCCCTTGACAAACCAAGATCAGGCTCCTCACCTTCATCAATACCAATGCACAAGGATCCCAATTGAATGTTGCTGACTTTCATGAACAGAGCACGCAATTTCATTTCCTCTCTTGAGCCAATGGGGACATAATTATGTATCCTAGCAGCAGCAGCAGCAGCAGCAGCAAAATTGAAGGACTGCAGATCTTAATGTAAGCAATCTAATGCACAACAAAGGATCCAGTATCATGATATTAGATGGTTAGCCAGTCTATTTTTCAAAATGCAATGCAAGCTGAAGCCACCCTCCACAATTGCAATTTGCAAGGGAATCAAAAACATTATGCTAACTGAGAGAATCACGTTAGGAAACACAGCAGCATCAGGGCAACTCCATAGCATGCCCCGCACTGATACCGAATCAACAATTTTATTGATCAAAAATTTTAGTATTGACTAATGTATGCATGGCTTTCCTCATCATGAACTCATGTCTGATGCTGGCCCCATCAAACACAAACAACTTCTGCGAACCTCGTTTCTTGCCACAAAAGTGCGCAAGCAATGCTTTGAAACTCTCCCATCCAAACTGCTCAAGACTATCTTTTGGCAAATCCATGTAGAAACTGGGAATAAAAGTATGAAAGTGCCTCAACAACTGTTGCTCTCAAAACGCTCCTGAAACTTCTGTATAATGAAATTGGCTAGCTTCCTCATCTCCCTCTGCAAAACAAGCAAACTGCACTTTCTCATTTTGGACTTCAACTGGAAACTTGGCACACAACATCCATCTTTTCTTACTCTAGCACAAAATGCTGTCAAGCGAACCAATGCACACTTTTAAAATCCTCTGTAGTAACGAACATCAGCTCAAGCTGCTGCACCGTTCTCCTGACATGTATATCAACTTCATGAGATAAGATTTTGTCCGGCTGAAATTGGATTAACATTCAAGCGCATCCCTTGCTTATTCAGGCCAGCAGTAGTCTGCATCCAGAAGAGTCTGTAGCAAATCCCTGAACTCAGGGTCAGGGTGCTGCTCCATCCACTCAGTGGACCAGGCCTCTGGGGGAGTGAATGCTGATGGCTGAGAGGGGGGCTGAGCGTCTGGAGAGGGGGTGGGACCTGGCCCGCATGGGGCCTGGGATGCCCCTGCTTGAACCCCTACAACAGATGAAGTTTGCGGCCTTCAGGGCATGCAGTCCACCCCCATTGCATGCTCAATGGTAAGGGCTGCCAGCAGCTCATGACTCACAAAGGGTGAGCCGAGGCTGATGGCGGGGGAGGCTCTGGCAGGTTGGGCATGGAGCCTCTGCCCTCCCTCCCTCTCCCCCTCTTTCCCTCCTCTCCCCCTCCCTTCCTTCCTCGAGGCATGGCTGTTGACCTAGCTATGTATTATGATTCACCCGAGATGCTTTTAAAAACTTTTGGGTCGTACCCGACCGGGTATACTAGAAAATCGGGTTTGATCCGACCGGGTTTTGAATCCTTTAATTTCTTTCGGGTTATCCGAGGGTTTGAACTTGCCTGTTGCCAAAGGATGACAGGGGACAAATAGAAGATTCACAGATGCCTCTAGGGAAGCATTACAGCATCCATCCTAAGTCCACAGGTCAACACAAGCTTTGATGACAGCAGATCACGACAGTGCAGCTTTGGCCAGAGAAGCAAAAGAGGGCCCTTTTCCGAACAGCCCATGATTTATAGGCCTGATGGAGACCAACGTTCTCGGTCTCTAGCAAGCTCCTCCAGCAGCGAGCTTCCGCAGGCGTTTTGTCCCCAGGGTCATTCAGTGGGTGCTGAGGGTTCTCTGCTCATACTCGCGGAGCTAGAGCTAGAGCTAGAGCTAGCACAATGCTCGTATTCTAGCACTATGCTTCTGTTTACACCAGCAGCTCCTAGTCTTGCAGGAGCACCCAGCCTAAGCTGCCAGTAGTTATTGCCCGTAACTTATTGGCTTACTAGTAGCCAAACGAATCACTGTGCCCACCAATAAGCATCAATCACCAATAGTGTTAATCATGTTATAAAAGTCAACAGCAACACCATCAACCACATACCTTTGTGCCCTGCGGCCCCATCAGCTTGACTGCCAAGCCAAATCGGCCTGCAGCAGCCAAAGACTCCAATACCTCCACCACAAAGCTTGCCTGCGAACAAAGGTGCATGCATGAAGGTGAAAGGAGGTCACCATTGCACATGCGCGCTCACAGGCAGCTTTCAATACTGGAACTGCAGGATTCTACGGGAATTCCAACAAGCAATTACGAGCAGCGCCTGCAAACCTAAACTCCAAACTCATTTTAATTTGGGTACCGTGCCATAATACTTGGTCATTTTGAACATAACTCAGCGCCTTACGGTTGTCCAGGCTACAGTAACTTGACAATGTTGGGGGAATTTTCGCACACCAAGTGTTGAGTAGGACGCCCTCCCCCTTGTAGTGCTCAGACAAGACCCAATCCTGAGGTGGAAGGTAGGATGAGGCGGACAGGGAAGGAGGGGCAGAGAAGGAGGGCAGAAGAGGATAGTAAAGAGGCCATGGTCGTGTGCATTTATGATGCCTCAGGAAAGGAGAGAGAGCAGATGCGCTTGAAGACGTCGGTGCCGGGCCCAAGATGGCTCAGCGTGTCACCCTCCTTACTTTCAGCTGGAATTTGCGCGTTGCTGATAAAGATTGCTAGAGGCAGCTTTTGAAACCCAACTTGAGGGACCTGAGCTTGCAAAAAACAACAATAAAGAAAAGGGCACGATACGCCTGCAGATCATTAGCCATTACTACGTTAATAACAGAACATATAGCGATGTAAACTTACCTCACCTTTCTAACATGACATAACACTCGATGATATATGACTGTTTCTTAGTGAAATTCACCCTCAGAGCTCAGCTTTGACCTCTGAGTGCGAAATCAGGTAATTTCGATCAGAGTATGTATTTGTGCAGATGGGACGAGATACAGGTCGACCTTGCAATGTGCAGGTGGGAAGGCTATCTCTGCTGTGAAAGGAGGTGCATCCATTGGATGGCCACGAGCCAGTCTGTGTGTCTGCCTGTGCACGTGTGTCTGCGTGTGAGCGTGCACGTGTTTCTGTGTGTGTTTGTGTGTGTTTCTGTATGTTTCTGTGTGTGTGAATTTGTGTATGCGTGCGTGCGTGCACGTGTGAGTGTGTGTACACGTCTGTATGTGTGTGCGTGTGTGTGCGTGTTTGTGTGCTTTTTCCGTGCACAGGAAAGCATGCAGATGCAGCCACTTAGTGACTTTGGCAGCATCAGGCAGACAATATCACTCAGGATACACTCAATATCTTAATGTTGAGGGTTAGAGGGTGGAGCCATAGATGATTTTCAGTTTGGCTGGGTGGTTCAATTGTTTGCGACCAGTGTGAGTGTAAAGTCCAAGACGAGGTACATGATCCCTTCTATTGCAATTTCTTTGAGGTGTGTGAGCTGCGCAGAAAACACAAGGATCTTTTCATTGATATTTTCAAGCCGTTACACATTTTTGCCCGGCTCCCAAACACAGAATTTATTCCTTTCTCGGCAAGCTTTCATATTATAACTGATCCTGAGATCAATGATTACCTAAATCAAGACTCGCACAGGTTATCAAAGTTTTGTCAGAGTTGGTTTCAACTTTTGATGCTGGATGAGAAAATTTTACCAGCAGCTGATTAGCCAGAGTCTCGGGCTGTAGGCCAACCCCCTTGTAACCCCTTCCCAGTTTACTCAACTCAATCCTTTGATGCAATGACTGTAATCAAAGCAAAGAATCATCACATTAATTGGAGTGTTCTAGCCATCATTGCTGCATGAATACACCCCTGTGCAAATGTTTGACAAAGCCAGCACGCCGTCGCACCGCTCCTCGTCTCCCACCGTTCGCGTGTTGGAACCAAGGCACCTGTAGCGGCTGTACTTGGAACACTTGCAGGCTGCAAGTCCAGCAAGTCCGGTTGGTAACTATTCAGACTACGTGATCTCCCATTGGGACCTCTTTGCTGCTCCCTGCTTGATGGTGCACTCAACAATGAGTCATCATTATGGGGTGTACTCCAACGACAGCCGGCCGTGCATGTGTGTGCAGGGAGGCTTAAGCACAAGCCAATCCCTTTTGAAGGACCCTTTCCTACCGATTTGCACTGCAGCTCACAGCTTATTCCGCAATTTGAACTTCGTGCTCGTTGCTGCAGATGCGCACGTGTGCGCAGAGGATGTTCTTGGACGGGCAGGAGAGCTGGTCAACCTTGCATGGCGGTCACAACTTTCAACACACAGCAAATTCTGCACGATGATGCGCAAAAAACACGCCATCACCTTGGTGGCACGCACCCCTGGCGCACCCTTCAGGGTCCCCCGCTGGAAGAGGGGAAAAACCAGGGGCCCCCCCCAGTAGGGAGTGTTACTCCAGTAGGGTGCGTGCAAGCGTGTAAATGTGTGTAAGCGGGCGGATTCGGATATGTATGTGTATGTGCACGTGCTTTTGCTTGTTTTTCCCTGTGCGTGCTGGTTTTCAGTTTTAGACGCAACCAATAAATTTCTGGGATCCCAATACCCCTCTTTACCCACCCTCAAGTCAAACACCAACGTAAGCAATATTGCATACCCTAATAAGTAAGGATCAATCTTGAAAGCCTTGCAGCTTTCCAGGGTTGCAAACAAAACATGCCCTAACTCAGGCCTAAGAGCAAGAACGAGCTGTTCTTTTCGGAGGCAAAGGGGACATGCTTAAAAAGGAAGGACTTAAAAAAGGGATAGGTATGTGCAGGAGGGGGTTAAGAGGACACAGTTTGGACATAACAGAATGAATGCCAGTTGCTTGCACAGAATGCAAACCTCAAAAACACAAGACAGGAAGTGTAATAAATCCAGGGAGCAGTGCAGTCCAGAGAGATTTTGAGGGTTCGGGGTAGCCCAAAAGGTGTCAAGCTCATGTGCGGGCTGCCCTAAGGCCTTCAGAAGTAGTTGCAGTTTTAACAAGCAAAAACAATTTCCGCGTCGGGGGGGAGCAATGAGTTAATGTTTAATGTTGTGATTCCTTGGAAAAGCAGCCCAGCACAAAACTTCATTGTTTTTTTCCAGGCACCGCGCGGGCTGAACAACACTGCCAGGGAGTAGGATTGGCAGGGCATTCAAATCCAACGGATTTGACGCAAAAGGCTACACAATGTCATGTCAGGACTTCGGCACTGATTCCAATTGTGTTGCTTTGCCCTGCTTTGCTTGGCAATCTACTTTTGTCCCCCGAATCCGAATATGTACAACAACCTGACCCTGAATTTGCACAACACCCTGACTCTGACTTTGCACCTTGACTCTGAATTTGCACAACAAGTTGCTTCATTCAGTCCAACCTTGAACTTCCTGCAGGTGCTAGCATATCAATGTTCAACACATTTGACGGCTACATTCGCTCCATTGACTCTGTTGTTAAAATAAAAAAGCAAGCATACACCCACACAGACCCCCCCACACACACCTGCCTCAGTGCACCACCCTCCCCATGCTCCTCCTCCTCAGCAGCTCCAGCATGACTCTGCCAGCACGCCTCCAGTACTTCTATGATGCCCTGCCATATAATATAAACACACCTGCTGTTTGTACGACTTCCAGACAGATGCACTCATATTGACAAGCTATTGTACGGAAGGCCTTCTTAAGGTGTGACTGTTACTCAGAGAGGCTGCTTGACTCAAATGCTTGGCAACGCAATAACTTGAGCGTCCCTGTGTTTGGCATATCAGGCTCTAGACATGCAAAAAATTACTGTATACGGCTCCTTGACATCTCTGACGAATGATGCAGTTAAAACAGCCGCTACTTCGTCCCGGCTCTATGCTATTCAAATCTCAAATTGGCTTGTAAATATTTTGAATTTTTGCATGCTGCAGTTCGTTTTTGAAAGCATCTTAGGTTTGTTTTTTGCGAGCCCCTGAAGCACAGCCATTTAAAGTTTGGTCGACCAAATAATTGGCATGACAGTAGTCTTCACAAAGAAGCAGAGGCAGGAAAACCCCCAATAGAAGGTTAAACCCATGCATTCTGTGCACACACCTTCAAAACCTCACTAGAGACCTCCACTTTGAAGATGCTCCTAAGGGTGTGTGGCCCGCAAATTTGCAAGTAACGGTACTTGGATTCCAAAGTGGGGCAGCTCCGCCGCCACTCCCTGGATATCAAAACACACAAGCTCATGGCACAGTTATAGGAGTCATGACACAAAGGCACAGTATTGGGACTTATGGCATGAAGGCACACTTATGGAGACCGTGACACAGAGGCATGTGGCGCAGCTTTTGAACTTGCCATTCAGCAGATATGTTGCGTCATGTTATTCTTGCTGCAAGTAAACAGTTGCATATCACAGGGTCCCAGCTCATGTTTGCAACTTTGAACTGCTGCAACTCCACGCAGGAGCTGGTGCCAAGATGGAATTTTCTTTTGCTAGCATTACTTTTTGTCTTGGCGCCAGCTGGCAGTGCCGATTTATGCCAGTCAAAGTTTGGCTGAAAATCCGAGCAAACATCAGAACTCCAACCCGAAATTTTGATTTTAGGCCTGATTTTGCAAAAAACAGCTCCCAGGAACTGCTCCCTGTGTGAAAACAGGGATGAGGGCTCAGGGGTCCACCTGCCCCCCCAGACGCACTCGCTCACCCTGACCCCGCCAGACCAGCAAGTGACCCCATAACATTTGCAATGGTGCCTGCTATATCACTGCTACGCACCTGAGGGTAAATATGACAAAATAGGGTAGGGTCAAAATTTTCCATTTTTCACCACAGTGCCCCCCCTAACCCACTTTTTGAGACCTATTACCACAAATGCACAGCTGCCTGCAATGCATTGAGGGGGCATTCCATCTGAGAGGCGTGATGACTCTCTTGGGGGAAGCCTGGTATGTTTGGGCATGAAGGTGCGTGCAAAACCTAGCATTCACATTGTGCATTGCCATAACTTGGCTAGCGGTAGATAGTGCAGGTCATTCATATCCAAGGCACCTTTGGGGAGCACTACCTTATAGATGAGGGCAAATAAGAAAGAGAAAAAGATGCATGAAACATTCTTTCAACAACGAGGGTGAGGGGGTTTGAAGGGGTTTTGAACCTAGCAGCACCTGACTCCATGCTCTGGCTGTGAGAATTGCCATTGCTTTCTCTGCATGTCTCATTGGGGTAAGTTTGTGAGTGTACTGAACAGAGCAAGCATGGACCGACCTAGCCGATCTTATTGATGAAGAGGGTGTTGGAGGTAAATAGGCCCACCAACACCTAGGAGAATGGTGTGGGGAAGAATGGTGCGGGGAGCAATTTTTTCTTACTGCCAAGCTTTTAGTGCTGGTGCTGTGACGCCCTTGACTTATTCCCAGGCCTGGCATCCTTGTAGTACTTGACCTCCACGGAGTTTCAAAGGGAGGAAAACAAAGAGAAGAATGACCAATAACAAAGCACTGAAGACCTGAGCTGAACACGCAGGAAGGAAGGTGCATGCTCTGCAGAGCATTTTCTTGTGCTTGGAGGGGAGTGCTTGCTGTCTGTAGAAAGGATAGAGAATCCTACAATGGAAGCCGACAGGGCTAGCTAACGAATGCTTCCTTATTGGGAACTGGTGAAGAAAAAGTGTTTGCAAGTCAAGGGATTTTCAAAAGATGCAGCCTTAGCTAAAGGCTGACAGGGCTGGCCAAGGGATGCCTGGACGTTTAAAACTGGCAACATGAAGTAGTAGCAGGGCAAGGGGACTCTTGAAAGATCCAGCTTACAATGAGAGCTGACAGGGCTGACCAACGGATGCCTCGTCATGCAATAATGGCAAAATGGAGTGGTAGCAGGGCAAGGGGACTCTTAAAAGCTCCAGCCTACAATGGGCTGGCCAACGGATGCCTTGTCATGCAAATTGGTAAAATACAGTGGTAGCAGGGGCAGGGGGTGATTGAATGCACCAGCCTGGCACAATGGACTCTGTGAAGAAGGTTGAGCAGGGTAGACCCCAAAAATAAAGAAAACTTAAAGCCATGGAAAAATCATTTCTGGTGTCCATGAAGAAAGCTCCCAGGAACTTCTTTCACCACCCTTCTTTCAATAAGTTGCACTGGCGCGGGCAGCGCACCTCGTAAAGTCTCCACTGGTTGAGGGGGGCCCTTGTGCCTCTCGAGAAGACAGCAGCCGCGCAGCAGCTGCAGCCTGCTCTTCTGAAGTGGTGCTCGGTCTTGAGCCATCGGCATTGAAGTGCCAAGCAGGGGCGGTGGGCTCTGCAAAGGATGCGGAGAGTGCAAAGCAATGTCTCAAGTGAAGCATGTCCCATTTAACATGATCCATGAAGCAGGGATGGGTCATACGTGTTTGGAGAATACACGTGTACAGGAGAAATTTCCATAAAAACACGCATTGTACGTGTGTATGGCAACTCTCAAAATCAAATTTTAACAGCAGCAAGTACTGCTCACGCAAGAACT
>OU611753.1:13953105-14208105 GCA_914767535.2 Dunaliella primolecta | reverse complement strand
TGCATGTTAATCATTCCTCCAGACAAACTCTCATGTTCAAGAGTCCTAGCATCTTGCGCCTCCTGTGCATGTTAATCATTCCTCCAGACAAACTCTCATGTTCAAGAGTCCTAGCATCTTGCGCCTCCTGTGCATGTTAATCATTCCTTCAGACAAACTCTTCATGTTCAAGAGTCCTAGCATCTTGCGCCTCCTGTGCATGTTAATCATTCCTTCAGACAAACTCTTCATGTTCAAGAGTCCTAGCGTCTTGCGCCTCCTGTGCATGTTAACCATTCCTTCAGACAAACTCTTCATGTTCAAGAGTCCTAGCATCTTGCGCCTCCTGTGCATGTTAATCATTCCTTCAGACAAACTCTTCATGTTCAAGAGTCCTAGCATCTTGCGCCTCCTGTGCATGTTAATCATTCCTTCAGACAAACTCTTCATGTTCAAGAGTCCTAGCATCTTGCGCCTCCTGTGCATGTTAATCATTCCTTCAGACAAACTCTTCATGTTCAAGAGTCCTAGCATCTTGCGCCTCCTGTGCATGTTAATCATTCCTTCAGACAAACTCTTCATGTTCAAGAGTCCTAGCATCTTGCGCCTCCTGTGCATGTTAATCATTCCTTCAGACAAACTCTTCATGTTCAAGAGTCCTAGCATCTTGCGCCTCCTGTGCATGTTAATCATTCCTTCAGACAAACTTTTCATGTTCAAGAGTCCTAGCATCTTGCGCCTCCTGTGCATGTTAATCATTCCTTCAGACAAACTCTTCATGTTCAAGAGTCCTAGCATCTTGCGCCTCCTGTGCATGTTATTCATTCCTTCAGACAAACTCTTCATATTCAAGAGTCCTAGCATCGTGCGCCTCCTGTGCATGTTAATCATTCCTTCAGACAAACTCTTCATGTTCAAGAGTATCTAGTGCAGCTCAGGCTGGAGTGTGCTAGTTGGACAAACAAACTTGCAACAAGTTGTAAAAGCTTGAGATGTGACAATGAGCTGAGTCAGTCACCCATTTGCCTGGAGGCAAGGGGGGAAAGAAGGGGTTTGCAGCTGCCACTCAACCAGGCCTCCCACCTCTGCTCCCTTTTCCCCTTGTCCCTCTTCCCCCCTGTGCATGATCGATGATGGAGAAGGACAAGGGCCCATCAGGGGGTTGCCAATGGTGTGCCAGGTGTCCCTTCTTTTTTGTGTAGGCGAGTGGAGGCCAACAAACTGATCATCTACAATTTCAATTTGAAATTGTAGGTTTTCAGGTTGTGTCTCGATGGTCTACAAAGTTGCCAACAATGTGCAGTTTGCAGTCAACCCAACCCTGCTGTACCTTGTAGGTCACATTCAATGATTGTGTCTGTGTGACCTAGTGAACATGCTCATACCACATGCGAGCACTGCATCAGCCTGCAATTGCTCAAAGAAAACCTGTTGCATTGGGTGCATGCAATATCTTGTTCCTTTCAGCCACGTCTGCAGCGGCAAATGGTTTTAACTACCCGCATGGAGGATTTACTGATAGGATTGTCCGCAAGCCCAGTTGCAAGCATTTCCCTGACTCCCAACCTCATGAGGTGTAAAGTGAGGCGGCCTGCATGCTGACAGGGCGTGCAGGTATGCAGTGTTCACATTGCCAGGGAACTGTGCTGGACTGAACCGTCTTTGCAACATATTATTTTGCTTTGAATTCCATGCTGTCTGCTTTAAACTGCATCCTTCAGGGGGACCTTGTGGAAGTGAAGCACATCATGATAGAGAACATCGAGAAAGTGCTGGAGCGAGGAGAGAAGCTGGATTTGCTGGTGGACAAGACTGACAACCTTCAGGTGATCGTGCGCTCATATGTGCCGTCTTTTGCAGCACAGCATCCCTACCAAAACATAATCTGTCATCTTGTCTTGTGTTAAGCCCACACGTGCAGTACAAAAGCACATGACCATGACAGCTTGCAATCCTGCATACTCTGCATGTTCTGCACACCCTGCGCACTCCTGTCTTTTGCTCTGACCTTTCCAGGTCATGAGGCCACTGCAAATGTGCACTTTACCCCGCAAAGCACTGTTATAGGCTTCTTTGTCTGAGCAACTCTGCCACATAGATGAATGTGACGTAAGGGTGCATGTGTATGCCAGACGCTGTCATGTGGGCTTATCTGTTCCCGACCGTCAACATGCATGGAAATATAAGCCTCCATGCTGTATTCAGGTGCATGCGTACCGTACAAGAATGTACTCATCACGCACCCCAGGATAAGAATTAATGTGTTTGGCAACCACGCATCAACCACGCATCAAAACCACGCACCCCTGAAACAATTACTTTACACGACTGCGCATTAATCACGCAGGGACGCCTTGCCCCCTTCTGCCCAGAAAATTGAAATGGACATTGCTTAACCTGTCAGCAAGGTCCATTTGCACAAAATGACAGGGTTGCTCAAGCACAGCATAAGTCCATTTGAGCTTTTTTAGCAATCCAGTCCGGGTCACCCTTCAATAGTCAATCCAACCCCATCCTTATTCCCCCTTGCCCACCTCCCCTGCTTCCATCCTCTACTCTCATCACTGCCACCCTCTCCATGCTCCCTTGCTGCCATTAAAAGCTTCCTCACCGCTCCTCTTTGCCGCTTTCATTATCGCTGCTGCTGCTGCTGCCCATGCTGCTCTTGCTGCCTGTGTGGCTGCTCAAGCTGGCCTTGCTTGTGGCTCGCAGGGTTGGGGGGGGGGGAGGGTTGCTTCTGACCACTCACACCTCTCGCAGGCCCGGAAATGTTGAATTACATAATTTAAACAACTACACACCCTCAAATTAAACCACTTTCCACCATCACGCAGTCACCGCGCAGGGCAAAAACGTCATTTTTGCGATCTAGTGTTATATTATATAGTGTTATATTTCCTCTACGGTTTGTCAAATGCAGCCATGTAGACTGGTTTGTTTGTAGCATTCAACATGCATTGATCATGAAGAAAAGCCTCCATATTGTGCTCCTATGTTGTTAAGAGGCTGTAGACTGGATTTGGCTGCTAGTGAAAACTATCATTCCACCTCTTGTTTGGCTCCATTATCGTTTGCCTTTTTGCTTTGTGCCATGCCCACAGGAAACAGCATTTACTTTCAGGAGGGAAGCTAGGCGTTTACGGCAAAAGCTCTGGTGGAAGGTAAGGGAAAGGATAGGAAGAGAGCAGATGTCGGCGGAGACATTTAGAGAAAGTTAATGCCCAAATCTGTTTCAAGAAACATTTTGAAAGTCTGGCTGCACATAAAGGGGAGCGAATGAATATTGGGATCACACAGTCCATACCCCTTCATTCAACGGTTGCTTTCATTCCAATGTCATTGTTTTGGTATCGCTAGGCTGGCATCAAATGAGACAGCTGTTTGCAGGCGCTGCCTTTTTACATGTTGGACACTTACTCGCTGCAAGTACACGCTCCCTTGCTTTGCCTGATCTTTCCAGCTCTGTCACTGCTCCATGCTTTGCAGAACGCAAGAATGTGGGGCGTCATCAGTGCAGTTGTGGCTCTGCTCATCTACTTTATATTGGCTGTGAGCTGCGGGGCAACCCTGAGGAACTGCTGATGAAGGTGCTCCTGCTCCCGCGTTGACCTCCGTTTGCCAGCGGTGACTGCATTACCCAATCCAATCCAGTCAAACAGCTCCTTACGGCTCTTGCATTCTACATTGTCTATGATGTTGAGCGGCGAGGGTTCCATTGCAACATATGCTCCTTGCTCTGATTCTGTCAATGCTCTTAGGTTGTGAAGTGGTGGGCATTTGGCGTGCCTTGCAGTGACACACAGCTAAACTGCAAGCATGCTGTTGGAAAGGAGGTGGGCACGCTTCGGTGCTTTCATGAGCAATGCTGTTTCCTCTGGCACGCGTCACTCTGCCACAGTCACAGTGCTGATGCTTATGCGCGTAAAACACGCGCTCCTTTTGCTATCAAGGCAAAGGCTTAGAGCGGCCCCGGTGGGTGTGCAGGTCAGTGTCTTGCCTTGTATCATAGTATGGGTAGGTTGGTAAGGGTCGCAACCTTAAACTGTTGGCAATAGGATGTTAACCTACGATGGTCTTCCTCATCACGGCTCTCTTTATTGGCATTTGCGAGTGGCCGTGTTGAAAGTTTAAACCAATTTGCATATGCGTGCATGCGGATGTTTGCATGGCAAAAGATGCTTAAATACCGTCAAGCTGCAGCCACAGCACAAAAGCAGGCCTCCTACACCTTTTATCAAAATCAAAGGGGCTTGGGCTGTACTTTTAAATCAGATTTTGTGGATTTTGTTATGTTTTTGAGGTTCACTATCATGATCTGCTAGCTCATAAAGATCTCAGATGTAGGTGATCTTTAACACATTCATACTGTTTAATTGTTTCATCCTGGTTTACTGCATCAAATGCAACCCTGGCTGTACACAAAAGTGAATAACCAGGTTGCTCTGATTTTGAAATTCTTTATGTCTTAAGTATATTCTTGCAACACAAACTTTGAAGTTTGAAAGGGTTCCTTCTTGCTGCTAGAGGGTGAGCTTACATAGCTATTCAATGGTCCAGCCAGGAAATTGCTCTCCCTCAGCATACCTGGGACTTGCAAATTAATGCAGTCTGGAATACAGCTGCAAGAGTCCACTTAAATAACCAGAACCCTACCTGGCTCCAAGGTTAAGCCAGAGATATGCATGAAGCAAAGTGGTTCACTAAAAATGTGAGCAACGCCCCCATCCGTAATGCAAGGTACGCTGTTATGCCCGGGATTAGGAAGTGTGAAAAGCTCCACCTAGACGAGAAGAAAATTGCTTAGGCCCCCTATAATCCAGCCACAGACGAAACTGCCCCTGTTCCTTTACAATTCCATTCAAACCTCCAGCTCAACGTTGCAAATTGGAAGTCCTAAGCCTACTGTGTAGTACACAGAGGGCAGCTGCCAGGCTCAGGATGGCAAGACAGTTATAGGTTCTGGCGTGTACCATCCTATGGGTGACTCAAAATATCTAGTTGAGCCTGATGGCGCTGGTATTACCAACACCATAGGAAGAGCTGAATTGGCTGTGATTGCTGCTGCACTCACTCACAAACACACAAAAGTTGCCACATATAGCCTCAGCTCACTCCACCAACTCAGGAAGCAAATACTGTACATAGAGAAGCACAGACATCATGTACAAGGAGATGTTTTGAAGACAATAGCAAACCTTGCCCGCAACTCTCAAGATCACATCTTTTTCTACAAGGTCAAATCTCATGCTCGAAAAGCTGGGAATGAATGCGCAAATACAATTGCTAAGCATCAGGCGAGCCTCAAGATTAAGAATCTAACTGATACCAGTGTCTCTAGTGCTGGCCCAGGCGGCAACCCCTTGTACAATCTTGCTTGGCTCATCCCTTATTGGTATGGATGCCTGCCGTAATGAGAGACTCCTAGATCAGAGCATACAAGTCCCTGAAACTATTTCGCGAGCTATTCCAGACTGGGTTTTCCCTAATGGTACTGGCTCCTTTGCCCGTCATCAAAGCCGCCCTGATGCTCTCTTTGTGCGCTCTCTCTCAGGCAGACAAGCTCACCTTGATCCTTCTCAAATCCCTCCTCAAGACAGAGACATCCACCTTGTTGAACTGAAATTCTGTCCAGACACCAACCCCTCCGTTACTCTGGAAACTGCAGCAACTCAACATGCTCACACTATAACCAGACTTAGAACCCGCAGCTCAAGGAATCCAAACAGGAACAACAAAGTGACGCTACACATCATCCTCATTGGTGTGGCTGGCACCATTTACAATGAGTACACAATCAAACCTCTTGTCAATTTAGGCCTAACCAAGCATAAAGCTAAATCCCTAGCTTTCAAATTGAGCTGCCATGCCCTGCAAAGAATAACCACTATCATTAACACCAGACATGCTCTTTGCTTACAGGGGGCTTCAGGGGGGGGGGCACTGGGCGCGCGGAGTTGGATACCAGGAGAAGGAGAGTCCGGGCGTCTCTGGGAACTGCTGACAACCCGCCCGATCCTCATTAGTTCTGTTTCTTCCCTCTCCTAGGCTAGCTGTAGCTAGTGTAGTTTTGAGGGACCCTTGGTGAGACCCTTTCTAGCCTGCTAGTTAAGGGACCTTTCCTTAATGCACGCGGCCTTTGGCCTGCGTAGACTTTTCTTTTTCTTTTCTTGGCTGGCTTGAGAAGAGGTAAGACCTATTACACCTGATTCATCATCCCCCATTCCCAATTTGATATACCTTCCAGACCTTAAGGTTTAGGTTTACAAGGGAACATAACCTTCAGCCAGATAGTTTGGCTGCTCAGTGCGTTGAAAGAAATCCATTAATTCAGAGATAAAACGATAATTGCCATTGTCTTGATACTGGAAAAAACGAAATACGTCCTCAGAGCCAGCATGGGAGAAATAGAAAGATCCTTCTTCATTTATCACTATTCTGTGTGCAGAGAAGTCATAGAAAAGATATGCATACTTCCTTCTAAGACAGCACAAAAAGGTGCAAGAGCAAAGAAAAACAGCATGCCTTTCATCTTGTAATTGTTCTGAAGAACATAAATCACAATGAGGTGTGTGTCCATGCCAAAGAGAAGTTTCAACTCGAAGCTTGTGAGCGTGCAAACGGAAGCAAGCAATGTTTCTTTGCATATGCCTACCCAAATCCAGATACAAATACCTAGGAGTATGGAGAGGTCTGCCATAAGCAGAATTATGCCTGAAGGGAAGTGCCACCCAGTTGTGGTACTTGATCAACTTGCTCAACTGACCACCATGTTCAACCTGATCCTCAGATAGCCACACGCTCCTATGTCTGTTCCGCAGATCAACTACAAAGTCTTTAATCCCAATAGGCTGACGGGAGTAAACATTTTGGATAAAACAGTTGCGCCTGTCTAATCCCTGAAAGGCAGTCATAAATTCTGATGCCCAACACTTCTTAGAAATACTGCTCATGTCAATATCCGCTCCAAGCACCCTGCGTAATGTTTGGCTGTTGCAGACAAGGGAGGCATTATAAAATCTGATAGCTGCTCGAAACCAATAGAATTGCAGTGGCTCAAATCCACATTCACGCAGTATCAACCAACTTGGTGTAGTCTTTTTAACTCCAAGAATACGCAGGGTACTCCAAGAAGGGTATACGCAGGGTACTCCAAGAATACGCAGGGTCCAGACCTTAAAGATGTTTTAAAATCCCATATGCATTCTAAGCACAGGCTTGGATATGCAGATGATCACAAAACAAGCTAGCACACTTATTATCAAAGCTTGCCACCTCATGCAAATAAAGGCATTAGCAATGCCCTCTGGAACATGCCCTGTATCTCAACCCGAATGAAGCGCAAAATCTTCCAATACCGCACAGGCACCCTCTACAACCAAAAGCATGCGGTCCGCTTCAAGAAGTTCAAAAGATCCGCTAGCCTTGTATGTCCTCTCATAATGTCATCATATGGATAGCGCCCTCCACATTCCCTCAGGTTGCCAATGCCCCATCATTCGTAACATGGTACCTGAGCGTCACAACATTGCCAGCATAATCATTTTGAAAGTGGATAGCGAAGGCTCTTATCATTCAAACCTTATACAGATGGATGTAGGCAGTGCAGTCTGGCTCAGCATGACCTACACATCACTGAGCAAGTCTCTAACCGCGCTGTACCTCCATACCTCTTGAACCCCAGCATTCCTGATCAAGCTTGACGCACCTCCAGCCGCCCTGATGCTATCTTGGTCACTCCTTGCCCTGCTAACCCAAATAGATCTCCTACTCCCCCCTCAAATTGGGTACTCCGTAGTATGAGACGTAATGAAGAAGTAAGAAGCAGCACAACTCCAGCCAAGCAATTTTATGAATTGAAAATCCAAAACCGTCATATCCACTTAATAGAAATTAAAAACTGCGGAGATACGAGACCTGGTGCCCAGCTACAAGCCTCACAGCAACAACACAGTGAGCTGCACATGTGCAAACAACTTCAAGGTGCAGGGATCACTCTCCACACAATCCTCCTGGGTGTGGGTGGAGCTATCTATACTGCCCATATCCTGGATCGATTAAAAAAACTAGGGATTGGCAACGGCTCAAAGACCTGCGAGTCTCAAAGGGAATGAGGTCAAGGTTTAGGCTGGGAAGAAGCCAGCGCTGCTAGCGTGCAGAAAGAGAAGACTCAGCAGGACACACCTCCACCAGAAAACTTGGAGGAAGGACTCCTGCATTTCGCTTCACCAAAGTTGACTGGATTTCAGGAAAGCATTGACCATAGCAAGGTGTAATGCCTGGCACGACATTGCCTGTAATTTTGGGTGTAGGTGTAGGAGAAGATGATATGAGGTGAAGAGGGTCAGGAACAGTCGACAATCTGTTCCTCAATTATGGAAATGAATCTTTGCAACAGCGGGCTGGGTTTTGACTTTGAGCCTGCTGTCAGGACCGCACCCATCAAGACAAGTTGATGATAGCGAGGAAAACCTGCCAGGTCGGAAACTCATTACTGGAAACTTGTTCATGCTTGTCGTCGGTTCAGCACTAAGGAGGACACCGAACTAGGACGCAATACGATTTGTGGACTAAGCGTCATGTTCTCTCGTGCTCTCCTTTTCAAGTAGAAATTATTCCTAATAAAGCTGTTCTTTTATCCAGGTTGTGAAAGGGGTCTTGCGGCAGCCCTCTTCTCCTGTTGCTCTGCGCAGGTGAGAGAAGAAGCAGGGACTGTCTTTAGCGTGACGCACCATGCTGTTGCGTGGGGCTGTCATGTGTGCACAGTTGCTGCAGGCCACTACTTCACCAGATGGATGTTGCTTGCATCACCATCCACACCTGCAACTGCGCACTGCAGCAAGCCCAGTCCAGTCACCCATACCCTCCTCCCCCTCCCCAATGCTTATGGCTGACTGTGTAAAACATTGCAGGCACAAGCATGATGCTCAAGAGCGCCTTCTCCGGCGTGGCTGTGGCCCCACGCCTCCGCACCACCACTCCAGTGGCTGCCAAGGTGTGTGCAAGCACTGTGTTATTCAAGAATGGCATTCATGCCCAAAATAGAGGAAAACTAACGAGGTGCGTCTCCTTTTTCATGATGTCTCCGCTCCTCTTGGACAGCCTGCTGGCAGCCGTACGCCAGTGCAGATTGAGGCCAAGAAGGTGTGCGACCTCACGGGCACGAAGCGGAACAAGGCCAACTCCGTGTGCTTCTCCAACAAGCACAGCCGCAAGTGGCAGGAGCCCAACCTGCAGCACAAAAAGGTGTTCTGGGCCAACGGCCAGCGCTGGGTCAAGCTCAAAATCACCACCCGCGCGCTGAAGACCATTGAGAAGAACGGCCTGGATGCCATGGCGAGAGAGGCGGGCGTGGACCTGTGGAAGCTGCCCTTTGAGGACGCCAGGCCACAACGTCTGCAGTACCTTGCTGAGAACAAGGGCAAGGTCCCAGTGGCACAAAACCCAAGGTGTGTGCTGCTGCTGGGCTCCATCTGCATGGGAATGTTTTTTAACCGTGCATTTGGGCGCAAGCCAGGTCAAGAGCGTGCGTGCGCGCACACACACGCGCACACACACACACACACACGCACACACACACACACACACACACACACACACACACACACACACACACATAAACACACATACTCATACACACGCACGCATACTGACACACACACACATACACACGCACGCATACTGACACACACACATACACACACACGCACAACACAAAACACATACTGAAACACATGCGCGTGCACGCACGCAAAAGCTTTCACATGCACGCTTGCATGAACGCCAAGCCGCGTGCGCACGCACGCACGCATACACACACGCACGCATGCACGCACGCGTCTGCACACAGACACTCATGCATGCATGCAGAGGCACGCACACACGCACACAGACACGCATGCATCGACGCAGATGCACACAAACACACATGCATGCATCGACGCAGATGCACACAAACACAGATGCATGCATCCACACAGATGCACACGAACACGCACGCATGCGTCCACTCAGATGCACACAAACACACATGCATGCACGCAGATGTACGCGCTCACACACACACCTGCAGTTTGCAAACCTTGCAGGTGCACTCTCGCTGGCACAGGCACAGGCATGCATGCACAGAGGCACTTGCTCATGCACAAAGGGATGCAGCCACCCATGCACACAAATACATTGTTACTCTTGGATGAACAGGGGCTTTTGTGGGCCACTCATCCTCTTTTATGTCCCAGGAAGGCTAGTTGTTGGATGGCTGTAAATTCAGGGACCAGCACACTCATGTAGCTGCCCTGGGGCCCTTCCTCTGCTCTCAGGAAGATGAAGAACCCCGAGAAGCTAGCTGCCTCAAAAAAGCTGCCCAAGTACCCAGTATACGAGGAGGGTGGCCGTATTATCTGGATCCGCCCAGGTGAGTTGCGAGTCAGGGCGGAGGCACAAAGCGCTAAGTAGAGCGAGAACAAGGCTGTTATGCAGCCTTGTCTGTTTGCCAGGCTGTCGCTGCAGCTGGATGACTGCCCCTGACTTGACCCTTCAGATGAAGTGCAGGATGACCTCCTGCCGAGCTTGGCATGACGTTACTGAATTTCTGCCCTAGGGATAGATGACATAGTTGCTGGTGTTTGTGTGCTACCAAGGCACTGTTTGCTGTGTAGGGCAACCAGTAGGTTCTGTGTGTAATGCAACATGGGAACCGGAGACGGGAGAGAAATGCTTTGCATGCATTGTGCCTGTATTTGTTCCATTTTTCCACCAAAACCAAAATGACATTTTACCCTTGGTTTTTCAAAACGAAAATAACAGGGATTACATTAGCTTGAATGGCACTTGCATTTCATAAGAAATGCCTTGACCCAAACATGGACACACACACACACACACACACACACACACACACACACACACACACACACACACACACACACACACACGTACGCACATATGGACACACATACACACACGCACACGCACGGACACACACACATGTGTACTCATAGCTCGTTTTGATGCCTTGCCCCCTGTCCTCCTCCCCTGCAACTGTTATGCCCTTTGCCACTGTAAAATGAGTAACAGGATCGCAACAATTTATTCCTCTTTGGGTATGGGTCTCACAAAAGTGGTTTTGTTGGATCAGGAGACATTTAGGTCGCAAGGAGCAAGGCTGGACGAACAGGCAGGCAGGCAATATGAATTTAGAATGTCGGAGTTGAAAACAAAAGAGATGGAGTGAAGCTTGGCCATCATGAAGGGGCACATGTCAGAAGCAGCACAGGCACAGTGTGTTTGCAATGCAAACAGGTTCGAGACATTTTCAGATAAATGTATTATTTGCCTGTTGGTAGAGATCCAATTAGGCTTGTTGGTTTCACTGGCAACAGCTGCAGCAGCAGACACGTTCCTCATCATGAGTGCTCATTGGCAGTAATGGTGGCATCGCGCTATTGGAATGGAGGTGGATGTAAGGGAAATTGTGTGCTGCATTTGCAGCAGTGTTCGGAGCTGAAATGGGGCAGCAGTCATGCATGGACTGTTGCTCTTGAAGGGAGCACTGTTCCCTGCTAGAGATGGAGTAGCTGCACGGCAGCATGAAAAGAGACACAGATACACGTTGTAAGAAGGTTTTATTGAGCAGCAGCAGCCTTGCTCATGATGGGCTCCTTGTTCATCTGCTCAATCTTGATTTCTCTCCCTGCTCCTCTCACTTGTCATGGCTTGCACCCTTTCCGAATTTACAGTGTGATCCTTTTGTCTGTTGATAGAACTAAGCTCCAAGAAACTCAGGACTACTGATGAGTCCTTGCTCATGTTTTAAAAAATTGTACCATAACTTTTGGCCCCACTTTCCTGTCAAAATGTTAATTTGGATCGCCAACAGGCCTGTCTTTGAGTTTGTTTTGAGCTCAATTAAAAAACACGATGGGTCTGTTTTCCACGTTTTTATACATTACCCTTCACATGAGCACAGAAGAAATGGGTCAAGGCCTACCTTCTTGCTCTGACATTCCCCAGGTTTTAAAACATGCCTTTTTTTATTTTCATCCACTCCATGCTCTCTTAAATTCGATGTTGTTGGTCCTGCACTATTGATCCTGCACTGCAAGAACAATATCTTGCGTGATGCTTTCAGCATTTCTTGGTTGATACAATGGGCATTGCGCATGACTTCGCTGCTAGATTCCCCTAATCGCTCCCTTTGGTAGGAGGGAAATCTGGTAAAGAGACCGCAAACCGCCTGCAGTAATCTTGCAGAACAGCTCTCTCATCCCTCCTCAGTTCTCTCCACTGGCCTTGTTCACCCACACTTCCTCTTGACTTACCTGCCTGTGCGCAGGGACCGAGGAGTTGGTATTCGGCAGGAAGGACGCACCTGCCACTGCAGCTCCTGGAGAGCAGGCCCAGCAAGAGCTGAAAGTTAACATTTCCGGATCCAGCTAATGAGCGTGTTGTGGTGTTGGCTCCAAAAACACCCTGACTCCTTAGAGGGCCCTCAGCCATTGTGTTGCGTTTTCAGTAGCATGCACATGAGTTTTGTCCCAGACATGTGTGTGTGAGGCTTGCAAGTGCAAGCCTATGTAGCAACTTCTCTGAAACAGACAGTTCTGAACTTGTTTTTTCCTATTCTCACCTGTCCCTCAAAAAGGGCGATCAACATGCCCCCCCCTTCATGTATCCGACCGGACTTTCACAAGTTATTACTTTTTAATGAATAGCGATAGATTTCACGATTGGTACATGCCCTCTGATTGAAGGTTGTAATTACACGGCTGTTCCTCGTGTGTTCGAGTGTGTCGCGGAGGGGATGGAAGTGAGAGGTGTCTAATGGTCGTCGCTGGCCAGCAGCTGCCCAATATTTCCGTGCCTCAGGCGCCCAATGCTGCAGACGGACCGAAGGGATCAGCATCCCAGCCTGGAGCAGCAGCAGCGGATCCAGCAGGGGAGCAGCAGCTGCAACACCAGCAAGCAAGTGTAGCACGTTGACGCTAGTGTGGAGTGTGTGTACGCTATCTGTGTGCGCGGATGCTCCCTCTGAGCGCAAAATTCGAATTTTACATATGCTAATGCTGAGGCTCCCCTTGCTTCGTAGGACGCGTGCCTGAAGGCTGTGAATCCGGTGAAGCTGAAGAAATCATCAGGATGGGAGCAATCAAAGCAGCAGGAGGCCCTCAACACCAGCAACAACAACAGCAGCAATCACTATAACAGCAACAACACCAGTGGCCACAGCGGCAATGGCAACAACAAGCATCAAAGCAGGAGCAGGGGTCCGTCTGGTGTCTTTGACTCAGGTGTGTTGGTTGAGACAGCCAGTGAACCCTCATCGCGCCCACCCTTGCAGACCCTGCATTGACCTAAATCCCATTCCCTGCCTCTTCCTTTCCCACAGTACCCTTCACACCAAGTCAGGGCGTGACCAGGACGCCCAGCAGCTCATCTGGCCAGTTCAACTTTGATCCTTACTGGGGATGGGGCCTCTACAGCGGTCGGGAGAGTCCAGTGAGTCAATTCCTGCTCTGGGTGGGGGTGAATGAAGTGTTCAAGCATGTAGTACGGTAGGGTCCCGCCATCAAGGGCACATTTCCCTCCGCCTGCACTGCTGACAGGTGGCTAGGCTGTTCATGCCCTCACCATTTTGCCCTATCCAAAATATCTCTCATTTCTCTGCTACGCATTGTGCACATCGTACTTGAAGCAGTTCGGTGCTTAATTTAGCGCCTCCAGCACAAATGGCTTGCCATGACCTCTACAGCATGACCTCTACAGCTTGACAACGACGAAGGTTGCTTGAACCTTATTTAGGTGCATCTCAACTGCACACACACGCACATGCACACACACACACACACACACACACACACACACACACGCGCGCGCACACACACACACACACACACGCGCACACACACACACACACGCGCACACACACACACACACACACACACGCACACACGCACACACACGCACGCACGCACGCACACGCACATGCACACGCAGATGCACGCACACATGCACAACAAACTCAATGCACTCATGCTGGCACTGCAGAACATGATGATGCGCGGGGCCCCCACAGATGCTGCTGAACAATCAGCTGCCTTCTCCTCCCACATGCCCTTTCCGCCGTACCTGATGGCCTTTTCCATGGCACACCCCTCCAATGTGGAGGCCAGCAGCCCACAGTATGCCCCACCAAGCCCTTTAATGGGCAGCCCTGTGGGCACACCCACTGGTGAGCACAGTCAGCTGAAATGCTGTGGAAGAGAAAAGGATGAAGGAAAGATTATGCCAGCCAACAAAAGGCCGCATGCATTGGGGAAAGTGTTTTTACACCTGCGGTGGTGGTGGTGGTGGTGGAGACGATGGTGGTGGTGGTGGTGACGATGGTGGTGAGGCTGCTGCTGCACCCTGTCGTGTGCTAGGAAAGGATGATGCTAATTATTGTGGCTGGTGCCACTTCAGTAGAGCTGATGGTAGATGAGAGTGAAAGTGCTTTCGTAACTTAGAGGACATCCTAAGAGTCAAGCAGCATTGGCGATGGTGCGGCATGGGAAGTGTGGCCTCTCTTCCCCATCACTCAACAGAAATAAATATTGCAAGTTAACTTGTCTAGGGACCAGCTGCTGCTGAGCCCAGATCGTGTTTGCTGGTTGCTTGACCTGGCTCTTGCCTGTTTCAGCATAAGCCTTCTAAAAAGCACGCATGCACACAGGTGCCAATGAATATACTGCCCCTCACTGTTTCAATGCCATCAGCCTTTGGGTGAAGGCGCAGCCTGGTAGCACTCACAAGCCCAAGGCCAAAAAAGGACGGACGACTTGCCTTGAAGTTATGGAGCTGCGCCATTTGACTGACTGTGGATCCACTCCTTGCCCGGCCCTTTTAAGACTGTGACCGTGACTGTGACTTTGCATCCACAGGCAAGCCTAACCCTTATTTAACAATGACCGTGACTGATTGTGCACCCTTCCCTTGCCTGACCCTTCTTTGAATTCCATCCTTGTCTGACCCTGGTTTGATTGTGGCTGTGACAAAGTGTGCATCCACCCCTTGCCTAGCCCTTCTTCAACTGTGAATTCAATCCTTGCCGGACCGCTCTTTGACTGCAGCTGTGACTGACTGTGGATTCACCCCTTGCCTGGCCCTCCTTTGACTGTGGCCGTGACTGACATTGCATTCACCCTTTGCCTGACCCTTATTTGACTGTGACGGACTGCGCACCCACTCATTGCGTGACCCTTCTTTAACTTTACTGTGGCTGAAATTGTATCTACCCTGGCCTGGCCCTTCTCTGCTCACAGCCATGATGTTCCCACAGACTCCCTTTGCGGGTACCCATGGCGCGCACCACGCCTTCTCCCCCTATCCTGGCCGGCACAGTGGCACCTTCTCCTTGGGCAGCCCTACCCGCAACCCCCCCTTTCCCGAGTCCTTTTCACCTAATGGCATGAGCCCGAAAGGGTACGGGTTTTTCCACCCCATGTTCAACAACTTCCCTGCGTTCCTGGTTCATCCGCCACGGCAGCGCAGCAGCAGCGGGTGAGTGCACGGATCCTTGCGTAGACATGTACTGACAAGACAGATAGAAATTCAGCACCTTGGGCGTAGCGAAGAAAAGGGGTATTTTTTTCAATGCAGGTTCATGAACTTTTGAAGAAAGACGGAAGTTGAAATTGACACTGAATCATGAGCTTGAACAATCATTGAAAGCTGTGAGCACAGCAAGCCCTCAGAATTATTGTTGCTTGCTTTGCTCAGGATTGGATGTGCTCTCACCAAATCTGAAACATAGGCCATTACATGCGTCCACATCCTAAGCTTCACACATGCTCGTGACCATTTGTATGATCAGTCATAGCGTTTGCGATGCCAAGTGGGTTCAATAATAGGCATCCATATGCATCAGTTGATTGATGCTGGTCAGCAGCAAGCATCACATCGTACTTGGCAGTGGGGCACGGCCTCCATACAACAGCGTGCTTGCTGCTACGGCCTTGCTGTCAATGGCTCCTCATCTTGCTTTGCCTGCTGCCTCTTTCCGCAGCTTCACCTCTCCCAAGAAAGCCCCAGGCGGAGGGTACAATGGTGGCAATGGGCAAAGCAAGCAACAGCAGCAGCAGCAACACAAGCAGGACCGCTCCAGTGGCGAGTCTGCCGAGAGCGTGAGCACAGTGGAATACGGTTGGGATGCGGGCCTGGCGCCTTGGCCGCCTTCGAGCATAGGGGCACCACCCATGAACGAGCAGGGCGGTTCTATGGGGCCGTGGGGCAAGTTCCCGCCGCCTTTCCCTCCGTCGCCCTACGGCTACCCCCCTGCACGCGCCCCCTCGTGTAACGGCATGCCGTCGTATGGCATGCCCATGCACCTGCTGCCCCCAATGTTTGCAGTGAGCAGTGGCACCTTCAATACCGTGTGGCCTGGCGGCCTTAATGGCCCTTCTCCAGGGCCCCCCTCACCGCCCCCCATGGGCTCCTGCGCCAAGGGGCGCCCCAGCAACGGGTCCACTTCCACCATCGCCACGCAGCCGCCCTCGTACTTCCCACCCGCCTCGCTGCCCCTCCCGGGTGTCCCCACCCACAGCAGCATGAACACGGGCGGGGGCGGCAGCAGCGCCAGCAGCACCTGCTCCTCCATGTTCTCCATGCCCACGCCCGCGCAGTCGCCGCCCAACCCATGCGCAGGCAGCTTGGCGGGGGCGCTGGGCGCTGCCAGTGGCAGCAGCAGCGGCAAGGACAGCAAGAAAGGCAAGCCCCGCCCGCCGCCGCTGCAGCTGCATGCGCTCTCCGGCAGTGGCTTGCCCACCACAAACAGCATCCCGCCTGGTATTGTGCCCATTTCTGCTGCTGGCGTGAATGTTGGGCCTCCTCCCGGGCCCCTCCCAGGTCCCATGTTCTTTCAGCCCCAAGGCCAGCACGGCCCCGGGATACACATCCCCAACCCTGCTTCCTTCACAGCATGGGACGACAGCCACCCCCCCATGCCTGACCACCCCTTTGGCACCTCGCCTCCCTCCCAGCTCCCCCCTCACCACCCGCCAGGCAGAGCACCCACGCCCCCTGGCCCACCCCCTCATCCCTTCATCGCCCTCCCTGGCCACTTTGGCTTAGCTGCACCCCCCCCTTTCATGCCCATGCCTTTCCTGCCCCACATGCTCCAGGGCAACGGCATGCCTCTCGTGGCGCATTTGATGCCTCCAGGCTTTCCCCCCAGCATGGCTGCCCCCCCTCCCCCACCTGGCCCTCCCTTCGGGCATCCCTTGGGCCACCCTCCCTCTCAAGGGGGCCACCCGGCTGCTTCGCCTTATGCGCACCACCCCATGCATGGCCCGCACCCGCACCTCACGCCGCCCAACAGCAGCAGCAAGGGCAGGCGGCCGCAGCAAGCGGCGGTGCAGATGATGCAGCATGGTAGGAGAAAAGAATGTGTGTGCGTGTGTATGTGTGAACGAGAGCAAGGGCAGGCGGCCGCAGCAGGCAGCGGTGCAGGTGATGCAGCATGGTGGGAGAAAAGAACGTGTGTGTGTATGTATGTGTGGTTATGCTCCTGTCAGCTTTCGGCAAAACTATTTGCACGAGCAATTGAAACCTTTGTGTACTGTTGGACTGTGGAAGACGCCTGTAGCAAGTCTGCATACATGCATTGACCCATAACTGTATGGCAGACAATGTCTATACTAGCGCAATTCTTCGCTGACAACCCGTAACAAATGGCTGCTATCAGATGAGACGCGCTGCTCAGGTTGGGCTGCATGCCGTGCTTTATTGCTCTGCAACTTGATGCTGCTCTTTGGCTCTGCCTTGAGGTTCTCATCGTCCACTGCCTGAGCTCAGGAACATGTTGACTGTGCCATGTGTGTGATTGTGCCATCTGAGGTGGCGTCCTGGGTGCATGCTGACTGTGCCATAAATATCAATTGTGCCGTCTAAGGTAGCAGCCTGGGTGCATGCTGACTTTGCCACCTGAGGTGGCAGGGTCAGCAAGCAGACGAGCAAGCAAGCACAGAGGCTGCAGGTTAAAGGTGACAGGCGTCCTCAGTTGAGCAACTGGTCGCTAGCACAAGCAAGCACACAGGCTCAGGTATCGGGATTAGAGGCTGCTTGCTATGCAAAAGAGCAGCCTTGTGGGGTTGAGTTTGGATCTGGTGGGAAAGTGCGGCCTTATGGTGGAATGCGCTCTTGTGCATGCCTTCTGCCCCTCAGTTGCATACTGCCTGCAACTCAGATGCAAATTGCATGCTCAAAAGTGCACGTGGCTGTATGTGTTTATGGCACACACGCGCGCACACACACACACACACACACACACAATTGCCTTTGCTCAGCGTGTCCCTTATTATGTATGTTTAGGGATGGGTTATATGTGTTTGGAGTAGGTACACATTTGGCAAAAATTGCCATAAAACTGCGTTTGACATGTCCTGGTGTTTGATGCAAGGAGGTCTGGAAGTTTCTGGGGGCCCAGGCAAAGTGGTCATACCCCCCCCCCCCCCCCCCCCACACACACACACCATCACTCATGCTTTGTGTGTCCTTTATTTGTGTGTTTATTTCATTTTAAACAGCAGGGACGCCTGGGAGTGCTGGGGGCCCAGGCAAGGTGGACACGCCCCCAAGGTTGAATGCGCGCCAGCGGCGCACGCTGCGCCGAGCAAAGGAGAGGGCCATCAAGGGTTTGATGGATGCGGGGCACCTGGTGCGTTTTACTGTTGGTGCCAGGGAAGGCGAGTTGTAAAGGTTTATGGGGTTGGCGAGCTGTAACACATACACACCTCACACACACACACACACACACACACACACACACACACACACACACACACACACACACCAGCACTGCCAAAAAGGGATGCCACAGAAGGTGTTTGTAGGCCTTAAGACATGGTTACCTGATTTCATGCCTGTGGGCTCATGGAACAAAAAAATATGTAACATAACGTGATAAAGGCAGGCATATCGAAGCAGGCATGTTTGGATATGTGAATGCATACCCCTTCGAGCACTTGCTTTCCTTAAGACTATTAAGTCCAGCCCCACTATGTGAAATACTCCCATGACCGTTGAAAGACTTCTGATCACCAATTAAATTTTGGTGTCACCGGTATCATGTCCATGCCCAGGCCTTGAAGCACCAGCAAGGCAATTAAATTTTGGTGTCACCGGTATCATGTCCATGCCCAGGCCTTGAAGCACCAGCAAGGCGAGGTGCAATACATGCATGAGGTCAACAAGTTGCGTTTGTCCACGCAATGAATAACGGTCAATGGTCAATGTACGCAATGAATGGTGCAATGTCCATGCCCAGGCCTTAAAGCACCGCCAAGGAGGGAGCCCGCAGCAAGGCGTGGAGGGGTCTCCCCAGGGCAGCAAGCCCAAGAACCGAGAGATGGATGACCTGTCAGGTGAGGCGGATGTGCACACGCCCCTGTGGTTGGAGGGGTGGGTGGGTTAGGGTTGGCGTTTGCTTTGGACATGGATGGGCCAAAACCATGCTTGGGAACCCTTGCTAATTGTCCCCATCATTTGCTCACCCTTCAATTGCTGATGGCCTCAATGAACCCATGAAAGTAGTTACACACATACACACACAGTGATTTTTGTGTTGTTTTGTAGGCTCAGACACTGACGAAGCGATGAAAGCAGCTTCCGTGGTGGATAACGCGACTGCCAGCTATTACGTGTCTGCGGCCATGTCTGTTGTTGCTGGCTCCCATGGCCCTGAGGTGAGCATTGCAGGGTCATGAAAAGTGGGGTGACAAGCGTTGCACTGATGTCAGGGTTATACGAAGGAGCTGTCGATCAAAGTGCGTTTCTGTTGTGCTTACAGAGCGCCAATTGCACTGACATGAAGCTTGGAGGTGTGCAGTGTGCAAGGGGAGCACAACATGTGCTGTTGGCAATGAGCATCCTTGAGTCATGGAGCTTAAGATATCACTGTGCAGACAGAGCACTGGTTGCACTGAGGAAACAGGGATGAGCAGCAGAGTCAGTCATAGGCCAAGTGGTCATTGCTCTGACAGAGCATTGACTGCACTGAGCAGGTCTGAGCATTGCTAAGCCATGAAGCCAAAGCAAGCCTGGGAAAATAAGAGGTGCAATGGAAGAGGAAAAGAGGAATGGCTAATGGCAAGGATCTATCATGCATTACGCATAAAAGCAGCATGAGCTAGCATGCATAAAAATAGAAGCGATTTTTAACGCATCCAGAGCTTGGAATGCAATGATGAATGTCAGAGGGTGAACTACCTACATTGCTGGAAACGCTCCTTCCCGCATTTCCTCTGGTATCTAACTACCATACATAATGCGAATCATTCCGCACCCATGAAAAAATATTTACTTTTTAAATCCTGCCTTGATCCCGCAACTCCCTTAACATTTATTCTTGGGTGTCCCGCATGTTCCCGCAGGGGCAATCTGCCCCCTTTTGCCCTACACATGGGCTGTGTATGACATCCCTGGGCTGCGCATGCTGCACCTGCTGCACCTGCTGCTGCTAAAAACAAAGACCTGCTCAAGACTCCCTTCCACTCTCAGAAGAATGCTGCTCTTCAAAAAATGCATGATGTTGTGCAAATACAATCCCCCTCAGACTTGAGGAGTGCAGCTCTGCATTTTTGCCATATTGCTTGATTAACAGCTGAACTGATTGGCCTGCGCCTTCTGCTCCTGCTCTTGCTCCTACTTACTAGAAAGGGGGGCTCCCCGAACCTAGCTGTCAACGCCCCACAGGCACCTTAGGGCCTTCTTCAATTATACCTTTAAAAAGATGTTTCATTTTCACAATCCCACACTTTCCCGCATGCCCACAAGTAATCATTTTTCCTGGTGTCCGCAGTCATTCCGCACCCCCCTAAAGCGTTATTTTACGGGATATAAATTTTGTATGGTATGCCACTCATTCCAATCCATGATACCCACCACCATCACGACCACCCTTGTTCAAGCACCCGCACACAATTTCATAATTGTGATCATTCCTGTCGGTTCAAATGCAATCTTTCCTGTTTTACGCCCTAGGCTGCTGCCAGCGCCAGCGAGGCGATCAGCAAGGTGGCTGCAGACCTCGACGACGTGGACCTCACAAACCTGATCAGCCACCTGTCGCAGCGCAAAGGTGGGTGCCTTTGTTTAAAGTTCAGTTTGAAGCCATTGTGATCCTTACATGATCGTCACAACCACTGCTGATTTTCAGCTGTGCCTTGGGCAGGCTGCATTGCCATGCGCGAACAGCTGCAGTGCTGGATTCATGACACTAAGTGTTGCAGATCTCAGCATATGAAGGTCTGCATGCACTGTGCTGCTGTTTTGAGCCAACGATGCATGCAAGCCTTAGGTCAGGTCTATTCTACTCTAAGCAGGATGATGATCATAATTCTGGCATGTGTTTTGGCTCTCAGATGCATGGAAGATTTAACTCATTGCAATCCATCAAAGATCCCGCTTGTTCAGCTGATGAAACAGCTAATGGCCAGCGATTGGTCCTCCTTGCGTGTTTGGACAACATGTGTGCTGAGTCCCTTCCGCAGAATGAGCCTTAATGCCCTTTGCCTTTTGAGCAGTGTCTGATGTCCAAGACGTCTTGCCTAAGCATATGGAGCAGTTCGAGCCTTTGACCTTCTAGTAGATGAAGAGCCTGCAGCAATGCCCCTCATCAGTCTCCTATTTTTGCCCCTAGCATCATCCTCGCATTCTTTTCACCTGTTTTCTTTTGACGCTTTTTACGAGCTGGGGGGAAATAAGGTCTCTGAACAGCATGAGCAAAACATGAAAAACGACTGTCTCTGCTGTGATTGTAAGCACAGGCTGTCTCTTTGCCCCCTGCCAGGCTTGCTCGTACATGCCATTGCGCCAATCATACGCCTTACCTCCTGCACCAAGCATGCACACCCCAATGCTGCGCTGTACCTTGGTCATAGGTGAAACTGGGCACCAAGGCCAGCCTGCTGCCGAGGACGGGCTGCTGCGGGACCTCCAGATTATCCAGAACCTCATTGGGCTCTTGAAGGTGCAAGGCGGGGGTGCTACCGGCACAAGCACTGTCGCAGGCGCGTATGCAGCGGGCGCAAGGGATGGTAAGGAGCAAGAGGGGGGGAGGAAGGAGGGAGATGAGGGAGAGAGGATGTCAAGCTTCCTGGGGGGCAGCAAGGGGGGTCGTGCAGGGCCTCCGTTGCAGCAGCAGGGCAAGCAGGCAGGTGCGCGGCAATTTGGACAGCAGCAGCAGCACCACGGAGGCCGCACAGGGAGAATCAAATCTGAGGGCGGCCAGCAGCCCCCCATGTACCAAGTCAGGGCCATGTGCTGAGGGTCATGTCAAAGCCATGTGCTGTAAAGCTCCCCATGTACCAAATCAAGGCCATGTGCTCACGCGGTCCCTTGTACCAAGTCAAGGCCATGCGCTGAAGCAGCTCCTTGTACCAAGTCAAGGCCATGCGCTGAAGCAGCTCCTTGTACCAAGTCAAGGCCATGCGCTGAAGCAGCTCCTTGTACCAAGTCAAGGCCATGCGCTGAAGCAGCTCCTTGTACCAAGTCAAGGCCATATGCTGAAGCGGTTCCTTGTACCAAGTCAAGGCCATGTGCTTCAGCGGGGTTCAAAGGGGGCTGCAAAGAACTCCCCCACTGTGGCACCGTGTGTAGGGCGACCCTGGACCAAGGCGAGGCCATGCCTCAGGAAGCAACCCCTTGTGTCAAGTCCACCCCAACACGATGTGCACAAGCAGGGGTGAAAGGGAGCTGCATGCGCTTCTCCCGCTGTAGCACAGTGCATAGGGTGCCGTTGATGAGTGCTGCTGCATGGGCAGGGGTTCTGTAGCGCTGTATCGCGCGGTGTGGTGCTGGTGGGTGTCGCTGTGTAGGCACGGGGTGTGCCGCTGGTGAGTGCTGCTGCATGGGCGGCAGGGGTTGTAGCGCTTTGCTTGGTGTGCCTCTGGTGAGTGCTGCTGCATAGGCATGGGTTGTAGCGCTTTGCTTGGTGTGACGCAAGTGAGTGCTGCTGCATGGGCGGCAGGGGTTGTAGCGCTTTGCTTGGTGTGCCGCTGGTGAGTGCTGCTGCATAGGCATGGGTTGTAGCGCTTTGCTTGGTGTGACGCAAGTGAGTGCTGCTGCATGGGCGGCAGGGGTTGTAGCGCTTTGCTTGGTGTGACGCAAGTGAGTGCGGCTGCATAGGCAGGGGCTGAAGCACTCTGCGTGGCGTGAAACTTGCAAGTGCTGTTGCATGAGAATCGGCACTCCGTCACCTCTTGGCCACGCCCTCTGCCTGATTACATCGCGCAGCAGCATCAAACCAGTCACTGCTGCGCTGAGGGTGTGGGCGCACAGGCACCTCCTGGGCACGGATGAGCACGCGCGGGTGTAAGGATGCATGCGCACCTGATTGTTGTAGTGCCTTCGTGTGCGGTAACACAAGGAGGCCGCCATTACACAGTGCATGCATTTGCTTCTTGGTCCTATAGCGGTGTGCCTCTGTCATCAGCTGCACAGCAGTCCTTCCTTCGTCTGCCTCCATCATCCTTGGAGGATGCTTGAGCATGCGCATGGTGGCGAGGCTTTCTTTTTCTTAGGGCGCATGGTGGCGAGGCTTTCTTTTTCTTAGGGCGCATGGTGGCGAGGCTTTCTTTTTCTTAGGGCCCTGAGGCAAGGGTGATCGTGCATCATCAACATCTTTGATCATGGATGAAAAAGGTCTGATGCTCATGAGGTGGTGAGGTAGGTCTGCCTGTTTCCAAGGCTTCCATCGGCACATTCTACATGTGAGTGTCCACGGCTCTACTGTGCAATGCGCCAATTTTCAACGAGTGTGCGAGCCTCGCATCTTTGCATTTTTCACCAATCAGGGCCTGCTCAGCGATCAGCTTCAGGGGGCTGGAATACGCCTCCTCTTTTGTACAGACATGCTCATCCTTTAAACATCCCCATTCTTTCTTGCCGGTGTCACACTGTGTGCGTGTGCGTGCGCGCGTGCGTGCGCGCGCGCATGTGTGTGATCTGAATAGTGACAGTGATCGACAGCTGCACTATGCCCATGCCTCTCTCTGGTGATTAGTGAGCCATATTTGTGGTTGGTGTGCCAGTGATCTAGTGCCCCTGTTTTGTGTAGCATGGATTATTCTGTATTCATTTGCAAATGCATTTGTGCCTAGAACAGACAGAAGCTCCTTGCAGGATGAGGTGGTACCTTTAGCTAGCTGTGCTGTGAGTATAAACAATATAGTATTGCTTTATGTCTCCTTGCGTTGTCTTGGACACTTTTAATCCCTGTAGACGCGTACGTGTAGCAAGACCTCTTCCCAGAATTGACAATCAACATTTTTCAAACAGAACTGTGTGTTTCTGCTTTTGGTATCTGCCATGGCAGACGCGCACCAACGAACCTCTGCTGCTCAAGAGCATGTGTCCTGAATGTAGGACAGCGAGGTGCTTCTGTTTGGTGGCAGAAGGGACACTCTTCAACACATGCTACATGTCTGTGGCGCTTGCAATGCATGCTACATGTCGTAGGCACCACAAGTCGTCGTTTTGAGTGTTAAAAACTTTGCACCCAACTAGCGCAATATAAAGCATCTCTGTGCGCAGGAGCTAAGTTGCAATGCTACCTCTCCACGCGAGCTCTGTGCTGTTCCCTTACGACTCAATCTCACTTGCTTACCACCTCGCAAGCAGACACTTGAAATTGGCATTAAAAGGTAGGCGACCAGGTTGTGCATGCAAGGATGTGCTCGTTGTTGAAACACCATCTGTGCCCTCTGTGAGAGATCAGGATGAAGCTGTGTATCCACATGTATATTATGGATGAGGAGAGGAGGACTGGAATAAATTGTGGGCTTACACCAGTGTAAATGCATGTTTTACTCCTTTTTTTACAGAATTACAAGTACTCGAGTAGGATCTTAGCTACTTTTTTGTTGTGGGCCCATGTAAATGAAGCAGGAAGAAGCCAGGCCTGAGAAAGATTAGACTTGTAGAAAAGGAGAACTACGCAGGCAGTGAAAACTCCCCACATCAATTAAGGAAAAGGAGCCACATTGGTTCTATGACCGGATGACTCCCGAACACAAACATCAGACTGTTTAGTTTACATTGGGTTGTGCCTTCAGCCAGGTGGTTTGACTGCTCAGTCTGCTGGTCTCTGCCAGCCAATTAAAAAACGTCCATGATATCAGAAAGAAAGGAATGCATCTGATTTGAGTCTTGCTCAAGAAAATGACGAACTCCTTCAACCTTCAGAATAGTTCAAACCGGTAGGATAGGTTACAGGAAAAAGAAGGCCTCCAGTCAAAACGGTTGACTGCTAGCCAGCTCATAAAAAAGCAATAAGTCAAGTACAAAAGGAAAAAGCTTGTTACAATGGTTACAATGGGGGGTGACCTTCAGCCAGGTCGTTTGGCTGATTGGCTTGTGGCTGGTCTCTGCCAGCCAAAAATAAATCCATAAGCTCAGACACAAAAAGGAAAAGCTTTGCGCTTTGCTGATGAAGGAACTGATAAACAAATTGAGAGCTCACTTGATGCAGTAAAAAAGGTTGCATCTCAACAATATCCTGGAAGTAAGGTTCAAAAAGCATTTGATACTTGCGGCGCAGAGAACAAACGTGTTCATCAGTACAGTTAAAAAGGACATGTGCTTCATCTTGAGTTTGGTTGCAAGGACACCTGTCACACACAGAGGTACCATCATCCTGCCAAACAGCCGATTCAACTTTCAAAGTATGAGCACGAAGCCGGAACCTGCTCACATTACGCATAACTTGCTTAGGCAAATCCAAAAAAAGATACCAAGGCAAGGGTGCATAGGTTTGGCGAGCGTTGCAAGCAAAAGGAGTAGCAAACCAAGCTTGGTAAGTAGCTAGTTTGTTGTTGTTTTCCCTTGGATCCACTGACTCGGCTTCTCTCCAAACTCCTTGCAATCTGTACCTCAAGTCTGCACTAAAATCATTCATGGAAATGGCACCTCCTGACCTCACAGCCTGCTCAAAAAATTCAGAACCACGCAAACCTTGGAAGGCTTGAATTAACTGCGCTGTCCAGCACTTGTCATCCTTAGGTTGTAACTTCAAATCGGCTTGCATAACACGGCGTAAAGTACTACTATTTCTACCAAGCATGCTGTTGTACAGCTTGACTGCAGCTCTAAACCAATAGTACTGCAGTGGTTGATGCCCACATTCTCTCAAAACAGCCCAGTTAATGGTAGTTCGCTTCACACCCAAGGTACCTTTCAAGAAATTCAGATGCAAAGTTTGCAGAGCACTAGAGAACTCTTTGCCAGCCTGCATGAAACCTGTACCCCACACCTGACTCGCGTACATACCAGCTGGAATAACATACGTCTTTGCAAGCCACAAGGAAGCATGCGGCCTATCTGCAAGTGTGTGCTCACGTACAAAACGACGAATCCTATAAGCAGATGTAAGCATAGCACGAGCTGCATTTTCTGCCGATTTAGCCATGTTCAAGGTCCTGTAAAACATCATGCCAAGATATTTAAACGAGTCCTTATGAGCAAGAGTGTCACTGCCAATCGTAAAAACAGGGAGATTGATTCCTTTTGAGTTGCACAACCTCTGACTTTAAGGTGTTGATAACGAGATGCTTCTTCCTAGCATACACATAAAAAGCTTGTTACTGTTTTGTTTTAAGAAACAAGAGATCTGATAAGACTGTACATGGTGAATGCCAGGTACGAAGGGAGCCACGCTATTGGAGGAGTAAGACAAGGGTTTACAAGGGTTTACAATGGTGGCCTACAGCCCGAGACTCTGGCTGATCGGTTGCTGGTGAAGCATGCTCAACCAGTATCAGAGTTGAGACCTAGTTTGAAACCAATTGAAGTGTTTGCCAAACAGTGAACTCAGATGTGAAACACCAAAATCAAGACAAGAGAGAGCGCCTGAAACTCCGAGTTTGAGCACCAAGTTTCATCTGTGACAGGAGATACAAGAGGCAATGAGACGGCCAGGACGCAGTCCCACGGAAGCTCTGGCACACACTCAAGTGGAGGTTCACCCCAACAGAAGGCCGAACAGCACACTCAACGGAAAGGTTACAGGCTGCTGTCAATGTCCCAGCCTGTCTGCCCAGAGCTCTGGCACACCCAAAATGCGGCACAGACAGAGGGGCCTTGCAAGCACACACACGCGGGCCTCACCATAAAGGCTTCTGAGGCAGACACAGCAAGGACTGAGGCATGGACTGCCAGTGACGGTGATGCACATGCAAACACGCATGCCTGGCCCTAGCACACGTCTGCAAAAGACCACAGGCCACTGCACAGTATGCCCAGACAGGCGTAAGAAAAAGAAAGGAGAGGACCAGAAAACAAGGAAGCATATTTAAGCCGAAGGGAACGAACATGGGGATGAGTGCATTTGAAAAGAACGTGTTGCTCATCCTGCACATCATCTTGGGCATCACATAGATCACAGGCAGGGGAAATAGCATCATCCCATGTGGCCTGCTTGTTTTTCAAGGTATGGACACGAAGGCGAAATCGAGCCACACTGCGGACAATGTGTTTGGGTAAGGATAGGATAGGATACAAGGGTTACAAGGGGGTGGCCTACAGACTGAGAATCTGGCTGATCGGCTGCTATAGGGTTACAAAGGGGGGGGTGGCCTACAGCCCTAGAATCTGGCTGATCGGCTGCTGGTTAAACATTCTCATCCAGCATCAAAAATTGAAACCAGTTCAGACAAAATATAGGATGGGGTAGGATAGGGTTACATGTGTTTGTAAGATAGGGTAGGATAGGATAGGATTACATGTGTTTGGGTAAACCCAAGTAGAAATATTTGGGCAGAATATAAGGAGGATATGTAACGTGTGCAGGCTTGGTTGGGATAGCACACCAGTAATGATAAGTAGATTTTTTGCTCGTGGGTTGTAACCAGAAAATTGTCTCCAATATGCTAAACGTTGAGATCTGAGATCCACAGCAAGCTGTCTCAAGCCCAAAGGATCAGCAGAGCGTACCTTTTGCTGGAAATGATGGGCGTGATGCAAGCCATTCATGGCAGACAATAGATGGGATGTCCAGCAAGAGGAATTCCTGGGGCTGAGGGAGATGTCCGCACGAAAAAACTTGTGAAGTAGAGCGCTGTTGCAATGGATGAGAGAATTATAAAAGCGTGCACAGGCTCTGAACCAGTTGAATTGAACAGGTTCAATTCCACACTCACGGAGGACACTCCAGGAACTTCCTTGAAGGAGTTGATGTTCGTACACCTTTGCATTTTTATCATACAGTCTTTCACATGAGCAGTCTAGCAGTCGCACCTTTTGACTGATGGCTCAATCTGTAAACCTGTTCGTACACCCAGCATGGATCTCAAGAATCTCAGAAGCCATTTCTGGATGCAATTACACATCTCTGTCCTCTGTTGAAGATAAGCAGTGGCCCAGATCTGACTTGCATACATTCCTGCTGATATGACGTACGTTTTGAAGAGCCATAAGTAGGCATGTAGGCGGTGTGTAATCTGGTGTTGATGGCAAAAGTACGCACGCGAGCCATGCCTGCCAGGCAGGGTTTGAGAGCTTCCTCAGCAGCATTGTGCAGATTAATGTGTTTGTCCAACTGCATCCCCAGGTAACAGAAGGTGTTTGAGTAAGGCAAGACCTCACCATCATTAAAAAGGGGAGGCAAGTCATCAGTCTTGGAGTGAAAACAGACGATAACATATTTTTTGGTGTTGAATGTCAGGAATTTCCGACGGGCATAAGCCTTGAGACGGTTAAGCATGGCCTGAAGATTATTTGGTGAGTTAGAGGTTAAGCATAAGTCATCAGCGTATAGAAGGTTGGATACATGGAAATTAGGTGTGCCAGTGCAAGCTCCTTCAATCCCCTCAGAAACCTCATTGATGTCATTAAGGTAAATGGAGAAAAGCAACGGAGAAAGGGGACAGCCCTGTTTAACGCCATAGGTGGGCTTGACATATGCGTGCTTATCCCCATCAACCAGAATGTAGTTGTCGTTGTGATACAAGTTTTTAAGGATATTGAGAAGGTGAATAGGGAGCTAGCATTGGCGAAGATGGTGCCATAGCTTATCACGAGGGATAGAGTCGTAGGCCTGATGAATGCTGAATACAGGCGTGACGAGCCATGTGGTTTGCAGGTTTGGGCAGCATGTTTGAGATGTCTCAAAATAAAAAATGGGTGTAGAGTGCTGCGCCCAGGGAAGAATCCAAATTGACAATCAGGAACATTGTTGTTTTTGAGGCACCAGTCCTGTAATTAAGTGCGCATGACATTAGCATAAAGGCGGTAGAAGGTCCCGCTTACAGAAAGCATACGGTGAATTCCAGCATCGGTAATAGAGCCTTTTTTATACAAGGGTGTAATTTTTGCAGTTTTCCACTCTTGTGGGATAACAGCTCGTTGCATGAGAGTATAAGAGAGTTGGGAAACACATGGCGTCAGCACATTGATAAAATGAAAACCCCTGCCATCCTCTCTTCGCACCAGTTTGCACGCATACTTCAAAAAAGATGGAAGAACGGTATCAAATCCAGGGGAAGAGGTGGGATTGACACGAGAAATATGTTTGGCCACAGTTTCATTCAGTTGACACGAGTCTGGCAGATGGAAAGGCTGAAAATGAGGGGAAGCAGATTGTGTGTGGTTGCGGCCAATAGGAACTGCAAGGTCTCTCCCAGATAAAGTTCTTGACCATCTCATGGCAGGTCTATCAGCACGCTGTCTGAAAGCAGCATTAAGGTGGTCTTGCCAAGCAGCAGTAGAAATAGGAGTAACGTTTGAGAACGGATTTTTAATCAAATTATGGACAGAGGGATCCTTTTTATATTTTTAAGGTGGTCTTGCCAAGCAGCAGTAGAAATAGGAGTAACGTTTGAGAACGGATTTTTAATCAAATTATGGACAGAGGGATCCTTTTTATACAGCTGTAAATCTATATCGGTGAGGCCCTAGCTAGCTTGCTAGTTAGGGGACCTTTCCTTAATGGACGCAGCTGGACCTGGCTTGCGTAGTCTTTTTTTTATACAGCTCGTCCAAGAAAATAGCTGTACGCGCCTGTGTGTGTCTGCGCTTGGCCCGCTGGGCACATGCTTTGTACTGTCGTTGAAGTTCTTGACAAGCATTCCATGCCACCCCTGCTTTGGCAGCAGTGATAAAAGCTTTTTTTTCTGGGAGCACTCAGCATCAAACCATAAGGGTATCAAACCGGTAGGACCAGGGGAAACTCCCGTTTGTAGAGAAGTATCAAAGAAGAGATGAGCGTACTTGTTCCGGAGAGGAATACAAATAGCACAATTGCACAAGAAAAGGGCATGTTTCTCATCTTGCAAATCTTGCAATCCTCATAAATGAGTGACCATTTACACCAGTCTGCTAACAAGCTCTCTCTACATCCATTGTGTGGGTCCTCGGCCTAGAATGAGAAAATTCACTGCCGCAGTGTGCGGCACAAGGGTTACAAGGTTACAGGTTACAGGTAAAAGAAGGCCTCCAGTCAAAACGGTTGACTGCTAGCCTGCTCATAAAAAAGCAATCATTCATGTAGAAAAGGAAAAAGCTTGTCAAGGGTTACAAGGGGGTTGGCCTACAGCCCGAGACTCTGGCTGATCGGTTATTGGTGAAACATTCTCATCCAGCATCAAAAATTGAAACCAATTCTTAAAAGAATTTTGAAAACCTGTACGAGTCTTGATTAAGAAAAGCATTGATCTCAAGATCAGTTAAAATGTGGAAGCTCCCCAAGAAAGAAATAAAGTCAGCGTCTGGAAGCTGGACAAAAGTATGTAATGGTTTAAAAAGATCAATAAACAAGGTTTACACACCTCGAAGCAATTGCAATGGAAGAGAACGTGTTTCTCGTCCTGGACTTCAGCACACTCACACTTATTACAAATTCTTGAACCACCCAGCCATTTACAGGACTTGACCTTCAAGCATTGGGCAAAAAGCCTAAACCTACTCGAATTCCTCATGACTCCTTTGTCATGTCAGGGAGACTTTTCTCTGCCTACATAGTTTTTCTTTTTCTTTTTCTCCTTTGTCCAGATCCTTAAATAGCTTATTTATTTGAAATATGATGGGATACAAAAGGGTGTGCGTGCTGTTTGATTTATAGGTTTTCCACACCAATGGTGGTAAGTCACTGCTTGTTCACCTTTCGGGACAGAATCAGGGGGGTCGGCAACCTCCGCAAATCACTCTGCAACAAACTCAAATATGTCTGCCATATACAGTACAATTTGCTCCAGGCCCACCTGGCCCTCACTTCAAATGAAGTCCAGACCCTTAACAGCTACGAACCCAATCTCCATGAGGCCATCCTCTTCGTCCACAAATTTTCCCATGCAGAAATAATGTCCACCATCCCTGCCTCAGACAGCGCTTCACCCCCTCTGTTACTGTTGGAGGCTGTCCTCCAAGCCCAGCATAAGAACCTCAAGGAGCAAATCAAAAGATAAAGTAGAGTATGAGTACAGCACCTAGTGCCACATCAGAGCGCAGAGGCGCCAACAGAGAAAAATTGCAAAGCATCCTGCCCTTGCCAATAAGGAAATCTTGCGTGGCAAAAGCACCCCCCCCCCCTCCCCCCTCAATTCCAAGCACTCACAGACCCCAGCACAGGCGAAGTGGAAACAGACCCATGCAAAGTAGCTGATATTGGGGAAAAGTTCTACACTGAGAGCATGGCTGCCCTGAGCATTAAAGACTGGTGCCTGCCTCCCATCTGATCCCCAAGCCAGACGCAACTACCCCTGGATGGACCGACAGTGCGAGGACCACTTCCTCCTTGAAACTCCCATCATTAGGGCTGAAAATGATACCTAACTTAGGTTTGAAAGGAAGAGGGAATGGCTGCAGAGCTCCATCCTGGACAGCTGCTCCTTCCAAGAGTGCATCCAATCCCTCACAAATAACAAGACCCCAGGGCCAGACGGCATAGCCAATGAGCTGCTCAAACACCTGCCCCAAAGCTTGTCCGCAAACTCTTTATCATTATGTGGGCAACGGGCATCACTCCCAAAGCCTGGAAAAGAGTGATACCATACTTATTTTCAAAGAGAAAAGCCCTCGAACGGACATCACCTTCTACCGGCCTATTAGCTTGGCCAACACCCTTAGTAAGTTATGGACACGCCTGGTTACAACGACCCTATACGAATATGCAGAGAGCCACTCCCTGTGATACTCCACACTAGCGGGTTTTTGCAGACACGTAGGCACCATGCACCAACTCCAAAACGTAATCATGGCTCTTGAAGATTCCAAAATCTTCAATAGAGATGCATATGCACTGATCGTAGATTTCATTTCTGCATTCAATACAACAGACCACAACAAACTGCTCTGGATCATGTATGACCTCGGTTTCCCCACCCATGCCGTTGACACTGTCAAAAACTTATACCAGTAAGCACACACCAGAGTCCGTCTCCCTACTGGTCAATATACAAAAGATATCCCCATAGAAAGGGGTGGAGGAGGCTCACGGCTCTTCTGAGCCAATGTGTCTCCTTTTCCATAATTGATAGGGAGAGTTTCCTCTGCCTACGTAGTTTTTCATTTCTTTCCTATAGAAAGGGGGACCATCCAAGGGGACACTCTCTCCCCTTCCTGCTTTCTCATATACATCGAGCCCCTGCTGCGCTGGCTCCATGCTGGCGGACAAAGCTACGCACATGGATGCCTTGATAATGGCCAACAAACTCCTGAGCAGAAAGCCTGAGACAAAATCAGCAGCAGGGCCTTTGCAGATGATCTTATTTGCATCACAGGCACATATGCTAGCCTTTGTATACAAGCTCAGAAATTAAGCATGTATGCCAATTGGGCCCACCTCATCATTTCTGGAGAAAGGACTAAAGTAACCTGCGACCTCCCTAGCCTACAGAGCAAGCAACTCCGAGGCAATGTGTCTGTGGCAGGCTTAGCCAGACATCTGCTTAAAGACAAGATCCTGGTTGAGAGCACACTTTGACATCTATGAGACAGCCCCAGTGTTATGTGCGGTGGCAGATATCACAGGTGGGCATATCACTGTAGCATCATCATTCATGGGTGTGTTCTTCGCTCACAGGACTCCAGCAGGTTACAGGTTACAGGAAAAAAGAAGGCCTCCAGTCAAAATGGTTGACTGCTAGCCTGCTCATAAAAAAGCAATAATTCATGTAGAAAAGGAAAAAGCTTGTTATTGTTTTGATTTAAGACAGAAGAGATATGATAAGACTGTACATGGTGAATGTCAGGCACGTAGGGAGCAACCCTATTGGAAGAGTGAGATAAAGAGAGGAGAGGACCAGAAAATAAGGGAGCATATTTAAGCCAAAGAGAACAGACATGGGGATGAATACATTTGAAAAGAACGTGTTGCTCATCCTGCACATCATCTTGGGCATCACATAGATCACAGGCAGGGGAAATAGCATCATTCCATGTGGCCTGCTCAACTTTCAAGGTATGGACACGAAGGCAAAATCGAGCCACACTGCGGACGATGTGTTAAGGCAAATCCAAGTAGAAATATTTGGGCAGAATATAAGGAGAATATGTAACGTGTGCAGGCTTGGTTGGGAGAGCACACCAGTGATGGTAAGTAAATTTTTTGCTGTTTGTGTCTCGTGGGTCATAACCAGAAAATTGTCTACAATATGCTAGATGGCGAGACCTGGGCTCCAGCAGAGTTGGCAGCTCGACACAGCTGTCAGGCAGGCCCTGTCCAGCAAGATTAAGACCCACCCCTAAGCCCTAAGCATGCTTTCCAACATCCCAGCATGGGCCCCCCTCTTCCCTGTGAGAGCCAACCGAGATTGGGAGGCAAGCACGGAGTTATGCAGACCCATGTTGAGACACTTTACCTCTGAATTCCTTTTCCATCGCGCCGACTTTTGGGACCACTTCTGTACCAAATCTTCCTCCAGGCACCCGCACACGCGCCCCGCCTTTGCCGCGAGCCAGCTCCAGAGGCCACCGGCATAGGCTGCTGTTGGTCCGCTGCCAGTGGTGAGTTCTCAGCCGCACCCGGGTATGTCGGGGCATGTGCTCGAGCACACGAGGGCGTTTCCAGGGACAATGCGTGGAGGTGCCTCACCGTAGTCCCCATGACAATGAAACTATGTTCAGACTCCTGCGCCATGCAGTGCACTCCTCCCTCCAAACCACAGATCTGGCTGCCACCTTCATACTTCTGCCCCATTGGAGAGGCTTCAGGTGCAACGCATAAATGAGTTGGCTTAACCGTTACCCAGATATTGCAAAAGTACTTGCCAAATTTCCTGCCGGAAACATCCAATTCAAGACACCCCAACACTGGTTTGATACCATTCCCAACCCTACCCTACCTTCTTATCCCATGTAACTTATTGTTGTCTGGAATCCTAATGCCAGAGAAGCACTTGACAGTGCAAACAAAGACTGGTTGAAACCCCTAAACCAAGATGTTCTAGAAGCTCACTGGCTACCCCTGGATCCTCCAAATCCTGCCACGCCACTGCGTACCCACCAACACCTAAGTACTACTTAAGTACTGACATAGTATGCCATGTCAGGCTTTGGACCCAGAAGTGGATGTGCACGTGATAGGGGCTATGTCAAGGCTGGGAGCTATGTCAGCGAAAAATATCAGTTCTTCAGTCAGCACCCTGACAGCACGATCTTTGCTTCTTTACATTGAAAGTGTTGACTAGCTTGACGGCACTTCTGGCGGTAGGCCTTCTGTGTAAGATGCTTCAACAAATTATGAAGAAGGTCATGAAGTCGGCTGGCCAGGCCAAGGATATACGGCACTGAACCGTTTTTGTTGCCCTGCCAGAACTGTACTGAGTTTCTGAACCTCTGCCACAGGCCCCTGAAAACCCAAACCTTGCTGCTGGTCAGCTTAACAGGGGGGCAGCTTAGCATCAAACACTTGGAAAAAGAAATTCCAATCGCTTCCCCCTGACATCTGTTGTTCACACAAGTGCCCTCAGGCAAGGGCATCCTTCTTTCTTGCCAACTACAAGAAGATGTTCACGCCTAAAATCAAGGACTGGAGAGAAAAGATAAAAAAAGAAAAAACTATGCAGGCAGTGGAAAATTCCCCACATCAATTAAGGAAAAGAGGATACCTCGGGTCGAGGCACCGTGTATCCCCTTCACCAAGAGAAACAAAAGAAAGAAGTCAATAGGGATCAGGAGGGTTACTAGCAGTAGCCCGAGCCTGATCTTGGTGACGAGAGTTGAAAGGAGTGTTCTCAAGAGCACGTCTGGTACTAGAAAGCTTATAAGCGTACTGGACGGAATGGGCATGAAGCTTCAGAGCAAGCCTGGTGGCCGTATGAGTGTCAAGACCAAGCTCTTTAAGAGGCTCCAGAGTGTGGGGGGTGTAGATGACCCCTCCCACACCTAACAATATGATATGGAGGGTGACTTGAGCTGAGGCCCTTGAAAGATCGGACTGGAGAGACTGGACTGGAGAGAAATTACCTACACAGATGGCAGTGTGATTAAACACAAAGATGATGGCTCCCCACAACTTTCTGGTTCAGTTGTTTACAAACCGGGAAGGGACACCGCTCCGCCCTCCCAACACTTACAGCTGCACATAAAACCCAATGGTCATGGGCCTACTACTACCATCAACAGATCAGAACTTTCAGGTATCCTTGTGGCACTCTAACAAGGGCAATCTGACATTGCCTCTGATAGTGCATCCTGCCTCTCCCAGATTTCTAAACAAAGCCCTTACTCCGATGCGCACGAGGAGCCACTTACATGCAGAGCTCATTCATGCTATATCAACAATGATAGAGCACTCCCCATACCCTATCCATTTCTACAAAGTAAAATCCCACTCTGGCACAATGAGAGGGCTGACACCTGTGCTCGCACTGCAGCCTCACAGACACAACAGACATTGCACTTCCAGATGCCAGGGACCCTTTCCACAATTTTTTCTGGCTCTCATTGAAGACATCACACGGACAAACTGATGGCCTGCACCGCTCCCACGCTTTCCCAATCCACTACCTCGCCAACCTGAACGACAAACTTTAAGTACACATGCACAAAGAACACAAGCTTGGCACTACTGACACCTCTGGCTAGCATTACAATAGCTGGCAAAGGCTCAACTATGCCATACAATCAACTTCCAGAGTCACCACTGCCAATATAGAAGCTCACAACCCAACCCGTCAACTTGCTAACAAGGAAATCAGCAACTCCTTCTGGTCCAATCCTAAGATTACCCTGACACAGCAGATAAATGTAATCAAATACCGCACAGGTACGGTCTACACACAAAAGCATGCCATTAGATTCGATACTATTAATAGGTCTTCCACCGAAGGAAGATGCCTGCTGTGTGATGATATAGACAGCATTAGTCATGTTGTTCTAAGATGTATAAATCCAACTATGAGTGGTATGCACACCAATAGGCACCATGAGTGTAAAGGCAGGTTTGGCTCATCCCTTGTTGGTATGGATGCCTGCCGTAATGAGAGACTCCTGGATCAGGGCATACCCTGAAAACATCTCACGAGCTATTCCAGACTGGGTTTCCCTAATGGTACTGGCTCCCCTGCCCGGCACCAAAGCCGCCCTGCTGCTATCGTTGTGCGCTATATCCCAGGCAGACAACCTCAATTTGATCCTCCAAGATCCCTCCTCAAGACAGGGATATTCATTTTGTTGAACTGAAGTTTTGTCCAGACACCAACCCCTTCATCACTTTAGAAACTGCAACAGCTCAACATGCTCATACTATAACCAGACTCAAATCCCGCAGCTCAAGGAACCCAGACAGGAATAACAAGGTGACTCTGCACATCATCTTAATTGGTGTGGCTGGCACCATTTTCAATGAGTACACGATCAAACCTCTTGTCAATCTGGGCCTGACCAAACAAAAAGCTAAATCACTAGCATTCAAGCTTAGTTACCATGCTATTCAACAATTGACAACAATTATTAACACCAGACATGCTCTTCATTTTCAAGGGGCTTCTGGGAGGGAGTTTGCTGGACGCGCAGCGGTGGAGAATGGGAGAAGGAGAGTCTGGGCGTCCAGGAGCATGGCGGACAACCCTCCAGGTTCCCATTAGCTCTGTTTCTGGCTCTCACCTAGGCTAGCTGTGTCTAGTGTAGGTTTGAGGGCCCTTTGGTGAGGCCCCTGCTAACCTGCTAGTTAGGGAATCTTCCCTTAGTGCACGCGGCCTCAGGCCTGCGTAGACTTTTCTTTTCTTTTTTGGCATGGTCCAGGAGGCATTGCTGTCCTTTTTATGAACTCTCTGACTAGACTTTAATAGTAAGAAGAGCATCCTGTTTTGGTGTTCGCTTTTTAAGCCTGTGGTTAGAATGCATGTGCGTCCCAAGTGCACCATGAAGGTTGGTGAAGTGTTTAAGCTTTGGGGCAGGTGAATTTGGGCTTTCTGATGTATTTATATGAATGCGGGAAGTTCTTCAAAGGCAAAAAGCCAAGTGGTATCACAGAAGGGATTGACTCCAAGAATTACATATGGAAAGGTTGTGTTGGCAGGGGTGTCAGCACGCTGGATAGCCTGGTGTTTGGCAACGGCATCTGCACATTCGTTACCCGCGATTCCAGCATGGGATTTTGCCTTTTATGTATAGAAGTGGGTAGGTATATTTCGCACAAGCTGTGATTATTTTCAAGATTTATGGACTTTCGGACCAGGTTTGGGCTTCAGGGAGCCTCTTAAAGAGCTTGGTCTTGACACTCATACAACCATCAAGCTTGCTCTGAAGTTTCATGCTCATTCACGGTGCCTTGGCCCTAGGTATCCTCTCTTCCTTGATTGACGTGGGGAGTATGTTCACTGCCTGTGCATATTTTCTTCCTTGGGCTAGATGTGGTGAGGGGGGAGAGGGGTTTTTGGCTTTTGACAGTGCTCTTTGGGGCGCGCTGTTGTTAAGAGGGTAGCTTTTTGAATTTCTTGAGACCAGTCTCAATGCCTGGGTGTCTGGCATCAAGACCTGGGTCATTGCTGGTGGTTGTTATTCACCAGCGCCATCTATTGCCATATATGCCCTAAGTGCATGCCACCTGTAAGGATACATTTTTGGTAGAGGTTCTTGAAACGCTACAAAAAAATCAACGCGATTCCTAAGCAAGCACAAAATCAAAAATTGAAAAGGCACAACCAAGGGCTCCAAGCACCGCGAGATCCAGAGATTGGTAACATTAAAACTGGCCTAACAAGCAGGCCCGTACGTTAAACTACACTACACAGAAGCTATGAAGGCAGTAAACATAGAAGCATGGCAAAGAAAAGGAAAGAAAAGACTATGCAAGCCAGGTCAGGCTGCGTGCATTAAGGAAAGGTTCTCCAACTAGCAAGCTAGCTGGGGCCTCACCAAAGAGGCTAATCATGAGCCTGTGATAGGCCCAGCCTAAACTAAGCTAGGAGCTGACGGGACATAAGTATTGAGGGTCTGGCTGGTTGTTCGCCATGCGCCTGCGGGCGTGAAACCCTCCTCCTGCTCTGCACTGCCTTGCCCCCAGTAATGCACCTTCCAAAAGAACCCTGCAAGTATAATGTGTGCCTGATGTTCATGATTTTTTTGGTCAAGGATTGAGGTGCATGGCAACTTATTTGAGAGGCTAATTTTTCTGCACTGTGTCTAGTAAGGCCCAAAGGAGCAATGGTGTAGTCATTATATATAGTGCCACCTAGAAGGATGGCGTGCAGGTAACCTTGTTATTTCTATTTGAATTTCTGAGGCTACGAGTGCGGAGCCTGGAAAGGGTACCAGCATGCTGGGCAGCAGCTTTTTGCAGGCTGGGTATGGGGTTAATGTCTGGGCGGCATATGATTTCCACAAGGTGTATATCTCTATCATGAGCAGGTTTCACCTTAGGGTCGAGGGGTGGATCTCCCTTGGATAGGACGCACAAATATGTAAACAGGACGGCTTTAATGCCAGTAAAGGCGCTAGTACCATTGGAAAAGCCCAGTCTGGGACGTCTCTAGTAATGTTTTCAGGGACTTCAATGCCCCGTTCTTGGAGCTTTTCTATACAGCAAGCGTCCATGGCAACAAGGAATGAGCCATGTTCACCTTTGCTGAGGGCTTCACAGCAGAGACTGAGGGCAGTGTTGCATCTGTTTGAAAACATCTCTTGGCATGTTGGGTGTGAGCATCGGAGGACAATGTGATTGATGCTACACATGTTGCCGCAAATGCGGCAGTTGGGTCAGATGTGTGATTGAATCTGATAGCGTGTTTTTGGGTAAGAAAAGAAAAGAAAAAGTGTTTCCGCTCAGCACCCCTTGTAGGCAAATATAGCAATGTAACCTTTCCTAAGTTGTGGATCTCAGGTCTTGCCATCTAGCATATTGGAGACAATTTTCTGGTTACAACCCACGAGAAAAACAAAAAGAAAAGTCTACGCAAGCCAAAAGCCGCGTACATTAAGGGAAGAACCCCTAACAAAAGTTAGAGGCCTCACAAGGAGGTCCTCCACCTAAACTAGACAAAACTAGCCTAGGAGAGAGCAAGAGACAGAACTAATGGGGATTCAGGGGATTGCTTCAAGCAATGCTCAGGGGCATGGCAAGTTGCCATGCCCCTGAGCACAACCCACGAGACACAAACAGCAAAAAACTACTTATCATCACTGGTGTGCTCTCCCAACCAAGCCTGCACACGTTACATATCCTCCTTATTCTGCCCAAATAATTCTACTTGGATTTACCCAAACACATTGTCCGCAGTGTGGCTCGATTTCGCCTTTGTGTCCATACCTTGAAAGTCGAGCAGGCCACATAGGATGATGCTATTTCCCCTGCCTGTGATCTGTGTGATGCCCAAGATGATGTGCAGGATGAGCAACACGTTCTTTTCAAATTCACTCATCCCCATGTTTGTTCCCTTCGGCTTAAATATGCTTCCTTGTTTTCTGGTCCTCTCCTCTCTTTATCTCACTCTTCCAATAGCGTGGCTCCCTTCGTACCTGGCATTCACCATGTACAGTCTTATCATATCTCTTCTTTCTTAAATCAAAACAGTAACAGGCTTTTTCCTTTTGTACATGACTTATTGCTTTTATATGAGCAGGCTAGCAGTCAACTGTTTTGACTGGAGGCCTTCTTTTTCCTGAGTTTGGGGTGTGCGCACATGTATGCTTTGTTGGAGCTACACATCCGTCTGTCAATTCTCTGGTTGCTGAACACGTACCTCATTGCTATCCTGGCAAGCATGGAGCTGTACACGAATGTGGCATGGTTTTTTGAGAAACAGTTTGAGCAACTTCTACGCTTCCTATATATCTCTGCTTTTCTTAGCAACGCAAAAACAGAAAGAAGAAAGAAAGAAAGAATAGAAAAACTACGTAGGCAGAGGAAACTCCCCCTACATCAATTAAGGAAAAGGGAACGCATTGGCTCAGAAGAGCCTTGAATCCCCTCCACCACGAAGTTACAAAAAGAAGACCCTAATGGGGATCTGGAGGGTTATTGGAAGCACCCGGCTCCATAACCTGGCTGCAAGAAGTATTCTTGTTTTCAATAGCACGCCTAGTGGTAACAAGCTTGTTGGCACCCAACTAACCCAACCAGACCACCCACTCCACCTTCAGACCGGGTACTGCACAGTATGGGGAGTAGCACGACTCCAGCCCGCCACATTCACTTGATAGAAATCAAATACTGTGAAGATACAAGGCCTAATGCCCAGCTAGAAGCCGCAAAGCAACAACACAGTGAACTGTGCAAACAACTCCAAGGTGCAGAGATTACTATCCACCCAATCCTCCTGGGTGTAGGTGGGACTATCTACACTGCTCATACCCTTGATCAATTCAGGAAACTAGGGATCGACTCGCAGAGATCTGACAAACTCGCAAGAAAACTCCATGCCCATTCTGTACAATTTGCGCACAAACTGACCTCTACCAGACGCGTCATTGAAAAAAAAAACACTCATCATAACAATAGTGCCCTGGAGAACAGGAACCCACCAGATCCACATTAACCCCCCCCTCGTCTTCTGGTGAGGGAGACTCACGGCTCTTTGAGCCAATGTGTCTCTCTTTCCTTTGATTGATGCAGGGAGAGTTTTTTCTGCCTACGTAGTTTTTTCTTTTTTCTTTTCTTTTTCTTTTGGCATACATGACAGAATGGACATGAAGTTTGCAAGCAAGTTTATTGGCGCATTGGTGGTCAAGTCCAAGTTGTTTAAACTTGTTCAAGGTATGATCAGTATAGCAGGGCCCACCAACACCCAAAAGGATGGTGTGGAGAGTCACAACTTTTGCATTAATGAGTTTGCAGAGGTCTGCATGCTGCCGCTGTGCTGCCTCCAACTGCTGTCCAGGCCTCGTGTCTTCACAGTACTTAATTTCAATCAAGTGCACATGCCGCTGGTTTACATTCAGTTGGTGGGGTTGCCTCACGCGGTTGGCTGTTGAGGTCCTCAGTGTGGGGTTGTGTCTGCTGCGTAGCACATGATGGTGTGAGCAGGAGGTGGGAGGAGAAGAAGTGGGTTTGGCTTTATAGGGAGTAATCAGTATAGCATCAGGACGGCTGGAGGTGAGTCTAGACCTCTTAGAAAAATTTCTTGGAAAGAGGTAGGGGGGTATTATTCTGTTTGATGCTTGTGCAGGGATTTGAAGGTTGTGCTGTGCCAACCTATCACCACTCCCTATGTCCATGTTGACCAAGCCTGCTCCCCAAGGGCTCTTGCTAAGAGCTTTGATGATCATTCTTCCAGCAACATTGTGGCGTTCAGTTTTCATGCTGGAGATAATATGATTTTGGCAGCCTGAAAGCATGTGGAGTGCGCTGTCTAATTGATGACAGCCTGGGAGAGGGCAGAGTTGGTTAGTGGACCTTTTGAAACAAACCGCATGTTTTTGGTTATAGAGGGTGCCAGTGCGATACTGTAAGATGGTGCGCTTCATGGGTGTGGATATACAGGACATGTTCCTAAAGGCATTGCTAATTTTCTTATCTACATGTGGTAACAAACTCTGATAATAAGAGTAGCAGCCTGTTTTGGGGTTGGCATATCCAAGTCTGTGTTTTGTATGCATATGAGACTTGAGAGCATTTTGAAGGTTGGGAAAGTAGGTGATTTTAGGACTGGGTGCAGGAGCTGTGGATGTGCCAGCATTGTGTTCGTTTTTTTCCTCTTTGGCTAACCAAAATATATGAGAAAAAGGATTTCTGCCGGGGCCTGCGCTAGGGGACCCGGTATCAGCCACATTATTATTGGTTTGGCTTGCTTGATATTTTGCAATAGCATCTGCACATTCGTTACCAGCAATGCCAGCATGGGATTTTACTTTGTAGAAACAAATATTGGTTTGTGAGTTGCTAATGAGGGTAGATATGGTTTTTAGGACATCCCCTTTAATATATTGTTTGTGCTTCTCAGGATAAATAAGTTGTTTACGTATTTGATGAAGAGAGGTGAGACTGTCTGAAGCAATGTGTGAATAAGAGTCCGTGATGGCAGCAGCAATTGCTGCTAATTCAGCTCGACACATGGTGTTGGTAATTCCAGCACCGTTGGGCTCGACAAAACTTCTGCTGTCAGTGAGAGGGCAGTAGACGCCTGCTCCAATTTCTTGTATGCCATTCTGGATTTGACAACTACCATCAGTGTAAGCCCATGTCCTCCAGTCAGGGACTTTGAGCTTGAGGGTTGGACTAGATTGGTTAGGTACAAAAAGTTCTTCCTGATTACCTACGTGTTGAGAGGTAAGATATCTAGATATTTGTTGTTTGTCAGAGGGGAGGCGTTGGCATTCATTGAATCCAGGCATATCAGCATGCATTGTAGACGTCGGAATGTAGGAAAGCATTACCGACCCCTCTTTCCAGGCTTACTGTCCGCTTACCAGACTGGTAGGCGAAATGGTAAGCCCTGGCTTACTGTTTGATTAAGCCAGCGTTAATCGGCTGGTAATCTGAGTTTGGTAATGCTCGTTTTTTAAAGCTAGGTAAGTGAGTCAGTAAGCCTGTACTTACCAATTTGGTAAGCGTAGTAAGCCTATGGCAAGCCTGGTAATGCTTTTCAATAAATGCTATTCAAATTGTCAGTAAGCCAAGGAAAGCCATTGATAAGCCTGGTAATGCTCTATAAATGCAGCATGGGTGCCCTGCTTCATAGTAATGCACCCGGTAAGCCTGTGTGCTTGCAGATTGGTAAGCTATAGAAAGCCATTGATTAAGCCTGGTAATGCTCTATAAATGCAGCATGGGTGCCCTACTTCATAGTAATGCACCCGGTAAGCCTGCGTGCTTGCAGGTTGGTAAGCCATGGAAAGCCATTGATAAGCCTGGTAATGCTCTAAAAATGCAGCATGGTTGCCTTGCTTCATAGTAATGCACCCGGTAAGCCTGTGTGCTTGCAGGTTGGTAAGCCATGGAAAGCCATTGATAAGCCTGGTAATGCTCTAAAAATGCAGCATGGGTGCCCTGCTTCATAGTAATGCACCCGGTAAGCCTGCGTGCTTGCAAACATAGTAATGCACCAGGTAAGCCATAGGAAGCCACTGATAGGCCTTGTAATGATGAGGGTGGTTGTTTGAAAGCCCAGGCTCTCCCCCCAGTGAGTTGCTGGCCATACCAACCTGACAGGTTAAAGAAAAATGCAGGAAAGGTCCTGGTGGATGTGTGAAGGAAGAGCACTTCTCGCTGGAATTTCGGTGTGCAGCACTTAGCGGCTTTTTATGGCGAGGCGGGGAGCCAATGTCCTTTTCGTGTGAAAGTGCGGATGCAAAATTTCCACTTTCAATTTCCATTTTCCATTTTGGAGTTGCGCGGACCTGAGCAATAGGCAACTTCCGGCAACTCCAAATCCAGCTCCGAGCAACTCCAAATGGAAAATGGAAATTGAAAGTGGAAATGTTTCATCCGCACTTTCATCGCGAAAAGGACATTGGCTCCCCCCACGGCCATATGAAGCTCGCGACTTCAAGTGCGTCTGGTGACGAGAATGTACAATTTGTTTAATAATATCCAGGCCTACACTAGCGCTGCTTTGTGATTGACCCTTCTGCAGATGTTTGGCTGTCCCAAAACTCCCTCTCCGCTCCTCCCTCTCCTCAATCCTGTCACCCGCTGGAACCAAGGCACAGCTGGAGCAGCTACATATGGTGCCGGCCAGCTCCACCACTGTGTGGCATTGGTAACTGCATGACTGCAGCATGTGCGTGATGCCCCTCCCTGCCCTCCACAGGATGCTCCTTGCACAGATGGGCACTGAGCATGATAGAGTATGCACCACTTACATCTACTGATGCTGTGCATGTGCGTGCAGGGAAAAGAGGAGGCTGAGCAGGAGAAGCAATCCCCACCGATGATTACCACCACTCGCTCCTCTCTCCCTTTGTCTGCGCTGCAGCACGCACCATCGAGGATTAAGCATGCTGTGTTCGTTGCTGCAGGTGTGTGCGTGCGAAGGGCGCGCTTGCATGGCCGGTCAACCTTGTGGGAGCAGATACAACTTCAGCACTTGGCGATTTTGCAACTAAAACGAAGTGTGTTTGAATACACAGGATGCATCCCGCGGGGGCCGTGGAGGCGTCCACACCTGCGGACCCCTGGGAAAATGCCAGGTGGAAAACACAACGTCAGGATTACCAGGCTTGCTTAATCAGTAATTAATGCACCTCAATGCTTGCAAGCATTACCAAAATGGCTTTCCAGTAAGCCAAGAACAATAGACCAAGGTCTGCTTACTGATAAGCCAATTGGAAAGCACAGCGCCAGGCTTACTAGGCATGCTTAATCGGTAATTAGTGAAACTATAGGAAAAAGCATTACTAGGATAGCTTTCTAGTAACCTAGGGAGTAAGCCGTAAACACAAAGCTTACCAGTACCAGCTTTCTGATAAGCCAATTGGAAAGCACAGCACCAGGCTTACCAGGCTTGCTTAATCGGTAATCAGTGAAACTATAGAAAAAAGCATTTCTGGGATAGCTTTCTAGTAAGCTAGGGAGTAAGCCATAAATACAAAGCTTACCGGTACCAGCTTTCTGGTAAGCTGGTGGAAAGGCTTCAACCCAGCCTTAACAGCCGGATTAGTAGTAAGCTGTGGTAAGCCTGTGCTTTCCAGTTAATAGGCGTTAAGCCTGCTCTGGTAATGCTTTTTTTAATAAATTTGGACCCAAAATCATAGCAAAAAGCATTACCATCCTTGGCTTACCATGGGTTAATGGTAAGCCATGGCTTACCAGCTCAATTATCAATCCGTCTTAATTGGTAAGCCATGTTTGGTAAGCGGTGGTAAGCTGTGGTAAGGGGGTCGGTAATGCTTTCCTACATTCCGACGGAGAGTAGAATGGGTGCCTATACTGCGCAGTTTCCAGTTAACTTCTGGTACAGCCAAAGCCAGGCTTTGTAGCCAAGCTGGGTTATGATTGTTTAGGTGACTCCTTGCAGCTGTGTTCCAGACTGCAATAATTTGTAGGTCCCAGGTGTGCTGAGAAAGGGGTATTTCCTGGTTGGTGGAGGATTGTGGATCGTTGTAGCAAAGGTTAGTACGAGCGATTGTTCCAAATTCACAACAGAGATGTGGATAGGCAGTGATGAGTTTGGAATAGGGGTTAGTTATGATGTGTTGTCACCATACAGGGAGGAACATGAAAGTAGCAGTGGCCTCTGTGTTGAGAATGGCTGAGTAGATAGTATGGCGTAAGGCCTGAGTCATAGTTTCCTCGGTGTAAATGGGATGGCAGACAGAAAAACCGGAATATCTGGATGAGAGGGAGTTATGATGGGCACCAAAGAGAGTGTCTCGGGGGTCAGTAGACGTTGTCAAAATGTATGATAGCGTGCTGAGGTCTAACAGTGAGTCGTTGAGAAGAGTGCCGAAAGCGGATTTGAACATTCATTCACGTGAGCCTTACTGCTGGACTGCTCAAGTTTTAGATGCCTTCCAAGGCCTGCGACGCTGTGATTTCTTTGTGCAAGCTGTGCGGCAGGGTATTATTCCAATTCAAGAGTTTACTGCTGACCTCAGACATAGGTTGCGGACAGTGTGGAGAGATGTTGAGGGAGTGAACCCGCGGGAAACTCACAGCAAATTGGCAACCTATCAATCTATCTTTGCGATCACCGCACGGTGCCTTTTTTTGTGATTAAGTTGATTACAATGTGCGTGCCCCTGCCCGCTTACCAAGACATGTGCATTTGGATTTGTCGCACCATGTCGCGAGGAATGTTAACCGTTTCAGACTCAGGGCACACACACACTGAAGGTGGAGACAGCAGCTTGGGATACTCGGAACTCTCTTGTGTGATTACTGTTCTCGTGATGAGATTCAAGATGAAGTTCACACTCTTTTTATATATCAAGAGGGCATATATGCAGAGACACAGATGTTTGTGCTTTGAGAAGAAAGTATGCTTACCTATTCAACTGCTTCTCTGGTGATTTTTCAATGGAGCAACCTTATTTACAACAACTTGAAGTGTGTGTCCAGGCTGTGCATGACTTCCTCTTGCAACACAACAACAAGCTTTATTTGTTTATTTCTGAGCTTATGGACATTATGCACTGGATGGCACTTCCTATGAGACCCTTGTCTGTTCATGGCACGCCCTTTCTGTCCCTAGGTATTTGCATCTTGATTTAGGCAAGCGCACGCTGAGAAAGATAGCACGCTTTCGTTTACATGCTCACACTTTAAGAGTTGAGACATCACTTTGGCAGGAGCACACATCTGCTTAAGCAAGCTTGTGATAGGTGTGACCAAGGAGGACTCCAAGATGAAAAGCATGCCGTGTTCCTTTGTTCTTGTGCTTCTGTGTGTTTTGTTCGAAGAACTTATGCACAGCTATTTTCTGACTTCCCCTCTCACATAATTTTTCTGGACGAACCAGGCGCTTTCTTCTATTCTCAAGCTAGCTCTGAGGATGTTATTCATTTCTTGCAGAAGCAAACTAATGAGACTTATCGTTTTAATTCCGATCTCATGGATATTCTTGCTTTTTTCGTTTGTTTCTGAGCTTGAGAGTGTGAACAAGGCAGGCCAGCTGTTGGTTGATCTAGCAGCTGCGACGAGTATGGCCATTTCTACTGGGCGTGTTGTTGGAGATGATGGGCAGCCCTCTTTCACTGGGCATTTTGGTGATAAGAGAAGTAGGCCAGACCATGTGTTGTTGTCTCCAGCTCTGCTCAAAATCGTACAATGTTTTGAGATGAAAGACACGCGTGCCTCAGATCACGCAGGCTTGAGCACTGTGTTTAGAGTGACTGATGAGGGTGGAGAAGGTGTGAATGCTCCACACCATGTGTGCAAAGCTGGAGAGTGTATCAACAAGTTAGTGTTGCGTTGGCAGCAGGATAAGGCCCAAGTTTACGCTGAGCACATTCGGGACAATGCTGAACTGCTGGCTCAATTTGATGAGGCAGAGAGGTCTGGGGATGTAGATAAATTGGCGTTTTGTGTGCGTTCTTTGATCATCCAGGCAGCGAGCAGTAGAGCTGTGGGCATGTCAGCCCGAGCAAAGTGTGTTTTTAAACGTGAGCGTAATAGGAAGGGTCCTCTAAACCCTGTGTGGTTCAATGAAGAATGTTGGGAGAAGCGTAAGGCTTTCATTGAGGCAGTGAAGCATGGTGAAGCCAGGCATGCTTGCAGATTTCTCAAGAGGGAAAGTATGAGGTGCAATCGTAGGATGAAGCGAAGGCACGCGAGACAGTTGCGGAATTTGTTTTTGGACAGGCTATTTCGGAAGGATCCGGCAGTGCACGCTTTACTAAAAAAGCACACCAAGCCTCACACAACCCCTGTGCCTGCTCCAGCTTGGCATGATCACCTACACAAACACTTCAGAGCAAAAAGGACATTTGAAGAGTCTCGCCCATCTGCGAGGGATATGGCTGTGCCACTGGGCCGGCGCAACCTTCCACCTGAGGTCCTTCTCAGGCGGGGCGCGCAGTCTGGGTGGGCTCCGGAGCCAGATGAGTTTGAGATCCCTGATGTATCTGTGTTAGAAGGTATGTTGGGTAGTGAATTTCAGAGGTTGAATGTTGGTGCCTCTTCAGGCTTTGATGCGATCCCGATTCCTTTTCTTAAGCATGCGTGCTTGCCAGTGCAGTGTGGGAATAAAGCCAAACAAGTAAATGTGCTGGTGCCTCTGTTGGCTCGTCTTTTTAAAGTGTTGCTGACTGAAAGTAAAGTGCCTGCGTGCTGGAAGGTTGCCAAGTTGAGCCCCATTCACAAAAAAGGGGAAGTGCTGAAACCTGGGAATTATAGGATGATTGCGGTTAGCGGTGTAATATATAGGATTTATGCTAATGTGCTGAAAAATCTGGTGACAGATTGGTGTATGAAAAAGGGAAAGATTCCGGACACGCAGTTTGGCTTCTTTCCAGGAAGGAGCACTCTGCATCCTCTGTTCATTCTGAGGCACCTCAAGCATGCTGCGAAAAAATTGAAGCCACGGAATTCTTCTAGATTGCACGTTGCTTTCATTGACTTTTCTCAAGCTTATGACACCGTGCCCAGACAGCAGCTTTGGTCTCACTTGCAGCGCAATGCAATGCCGACTCCTCTGCTCAGTGTGATCAGAGACATGTATGATAATGATGAGTACATTCTAATGGATGGTGAGAAAAGGGCGCGCGTGCAGCCATCGAACGGTGTTAAGCAAGGTTGTCCTTTGTCCCCCCTTCTTTTCTCTCTGTACATCAATGATATGGGCAGAGAGATAAGTGAGGGCATTGAGGGTGCTGTGACTGGTGATAGAGTGAATGGTGTGTCCCACATGATGTACGCTGGTGACCTTGGATTAACTACGAATGACCCTGGTGAAATGCAGAAGATGCTGGACAGATTCCGTGTGTATGCTCAGAGAAAAGGGTTGACTGTAAACACAGCTAAGTCTGAGGTGGTGCACTTCAACAGTACGTCTGTCTCTCCTCTGCAGAATCCTTTTATGTATGATGGAGTGGTCCTTCCAGAGAAGGACAGGTTCAAATATTTGGGAGTGCTGTTGGATAAAAAGATGGATTTTAAGGTAGCTGAGGAGCATGCGGTGCGGCCTTATATGGCTGCACAGAGAAGGATTTCGGAGTTTGCCAAGGGTCATGACCTGAAAAACAGGCCTCATGCTATGCTCTGGTTGTCTAAGGTGTATGGCATTCCTGCTGGGATGTATGCGTGCCAGGTGTGGGGAACTCATTACTTGAGAGAAGGCAGTGAGTTTGATAGTCAATTGCAGAAAAGACATCTGTGTTCCTTGAGGCGCATTCTTGGAGTAAAGAACAGTACTACAAATTGGCCGGTGTTGAGAGAGTGTGGCCAGGAGCCTCTGCAGTTCTTCTGGTTCCGTGCCTCCATCAAGTTTTTTAATAGCATGCTTGACTCCAATAGTGAAGTCTTGCGTCGTGTGCTGAGGGCTGATTTAAGTCTGGCTTCTTTTGATTCCTCTTGCTGGGCTGCTGAAGTCTCTAATGCTTTTGGTGGGATGTGGAATGGTGATTCGTTCAAACAGAACATGCTGAGAGCTGAGAAAATCCCCATGCAAGAGTTCATTGGTGATTTGCGATACAGACAGCAGAAAGTGTGGAGAGGGGCCGATGTTTTTTGTCCTCGTGCAGTTAACAAGAAGGTAGTGACGTACCATAAGTGGTGTGGGAATTCTGAGAGTGGTCCCAGAGGTGCTCCTTTTTGTATCCCCTCGTATCTGTTCAAGGATTTGGACAAGCATGTTTTGAGAAACATTAGCAGATTTAGATTGCGTGCTCATCACTTGAGAGTGGAGTCTGGTAAATGGCTTGGGGGTTCAAGTATCTGTGATAAGTGTGAGTGTGGGGAAGTCCAGGATGAAAAACATGTGCTTTTCTTTTGCAAATGTACTGAGGTGCGTGAGCTACGCTCGAGATACAAGGACCTTTTTGAGGAGATGTTTAAGACTTTGCGTGTGTTTGCTCCACCTTCAAACGCTGACTTTATTCCATTCTTGGCTTGCCATCATACTATCACTGATTCTGAAATCAATGCTTTCCTAAACCAAGACTCATACAGACTTCTTAGATTTGTGTCAGACTTGGTCTCAATTTTTGATACTGGTTGAGCTTGTTTCACCAGCTGCCATCAGCCAGAGTCTCGGGCTGTAGGCCACCATTGTAAACCCCTTGCAATCTAAATCTTAATCACTGTCTATGTAGTTTTTTTATTTCTTCCTTGTAATTTTACTTCGAAGTCTTTAGTAGAATCTACCTCGTACCATTCCATCAAACACCAATACGCAACGAACACGATTTGTCATCTTCACTTAAAAGTCCAAGATTAATGAGTGAGGATTTTTTTGGCCAGGTCTGGTTACGGGCCCCAGTGTTTCCGCTCAGCTGCCCTTGTAGGCGGATATAGTGCTGTAACCGTACCTTACATCACCTAGGCAGCTATGCTACTCTCTCCTTCCCTATTTAACAATTGTCGGTGGCATAATCATACTCTTGCAGGGTAATGAGTATCTGTTAGCATATCACATGAAATCAGCATTGAATAGGACTAGTGCCAAACATGATGCTCACATACTCTCTTTGATAAATGCCAAGCATGCACAACGTGTGCATGTGCAAATGTTAATAAATTCAAAGAAAAGCAAGGTTGATGCCAGTGGCTAGGCCAGTGCACATCTTGTTTTCAGGCATGTCAGGAAAATCTGTGCTGTGCATGAACACACCGGCATCCATGCATCTAAGGAAAAACCATGAGAAAAGAGGCCTCACATGCCTGTTTTCCTACAACATTGGGTGAAAGCTACTTCATCCCAACAATCACCTAGAATGAGCCCATTGATTGCAAAATTTTATCTTTGAGGTCCCTTCAGCCCAAGTTTCAAGCTTGTTGCTGCTTGACTTTGATGGCAGCGAGCGCTGGGACATTGATTCGCAGGGAAGGACCCATTGTGCAGCACACATGCATGCTCTTCCAGTACTGTCCTTTGGAGCCAGGGGGCTTGTTGGCGTCAATGGATTCCTGCAAACCAGGACAGCACGTCATCGATTTCAGACAGTTATGCAATGTGGTCTCCAGGGAGGGAGACATACAGAAGGCCGGCCAATCCCATACATCTACCCACTACTTGGTGTACACCTGGATGAACAACAGTGCTAAAAACCTCCATATGCATGCGAAGTAATCCTTGTCAAGGCATGTAATTTGCCAACTCATGACGCACAGTACAAGGAGATGTAATCAATGTGGCACAGAACGTGATGCTTGTTATGTGGGCGTGTGTCTTTGAGACACAATTTGTGTCCAAGTCCGACATAAATCAAGCTTACCAAGTACCTGAGGAAGCTGGACACCATAAAGTGGGTCTGATCTACCAGGCGCAACATAATCATTATATTCCATCTCAAACATTACAGCAGAGACTATGCATGCATGCACACATGCATGTGTGTGTGTGTGTGTGTGTGTGTGAGCCAGCAGCAGCCCAGCAGCACCCAAAAAGTGCAGGCTGGGCAGCGTCCTTTTTTGCAATTGGCTTCAATGCTCAGATGACTACACTTGCAAAACTCATCATTAACAAAACCATCCAGCTGTTGAAGGAAGGCCTCTTCCTCAATCAAAAAGTGCAATCTTCTCATTCAAGCTGACCTTCAGCCAAGCACAGGGGCGTCTCGAAACTATGTATAGAATACTGTGCAAAACACAGCACAGCATGGAACAGAGGACATCAGGCACTTTTTCTGTGGCCCTTTCTGCACATGAGCTCTTGCTGGTGCAGTAACGACATATGGACGTGCCGTGAAGGTTGGTCAAACCCATAATAGGGCCAACCACATTGTGGCCTCCCTTGTGCATTTGCAATATTACAAGGTGCATTATGAATCAACAGTGCTAGCTCCAAGGAATTGCTGAAGGTTCCAACCAGCACATCCTGATGTCAAGTGCATTCGCTAAATTACGAGGTGCGTTATTAATCGACAATCATGGCTCCAAGAAACCGTTGAGGGTCAACGCAAGTACCTGGATGGCCTTCATGTTCTCCACCAGCTTCTCGTCGGGGAAGTCTGCGCGGCCGCACAGGACGTGCAAGCTGCCAGACTTGTCCAAACGGTACTCTACTTTGCCTCCCTTGAATTCCTTCACAGCCTGCAAACGAAGAGCAATTCAAGGATACAGAGCGCTATAAGCAGCTCACCAGGGCCTCTCCCTACAATCATTCCCAATAGAGCAGCTTCCATGCTCCCAAGCATACCTCTGTGACCAAACCACAAAAAAATACTACAGCACGCAGTCCAGCTTCCATGCTCCTAAGCACACATTTGTGACAAAATCCTGAAATTTTGGCGGCAAGCAGCCAGTCACCTCATGGTGGCTGCGGGAAGAGGTCAGTGTTCATATATGCACAGCCATGATAATGGCAACAGGGTACTACCAGGACACATGAGGGAAACACGCGTCATGCGAAAAGCCTGCGAGTACTCTGCTTGTTGCCGTCCAGTACACAGACCACACCAGAAAAAGGCAGTCCACAGCAAGTGCCATGCATTTCTGCAACAGGCTCAGAGGATGTATGCAGCCTCAACTCGGCAGCCTTGGCCTTGTGGGCATACCAGACATGACACATGAAATCCCGCAATATCAATATGTCTCTGAGGGATGCGGGATGACTGCTAACATTGGAAATTTTTTTTTTTGAGCGCGCAGGAGTGTGCGTGAAAGCAAAAGTAGTCACTTGTGGGGATTTCTTAGTATGAGCGGAAATGAAGGCCCCTTGGCGCCAGAGGGGCGTTGACAGCTAACTTTCTGTAACTCCCTCCCAGAGAGGAGCGGCAGCTGCAGCAGAAGGAGGAGGCCAATCAGCTCAATTTTGTCCTATCAGTTCAATGTCAGAGGTGGGAGCAGTGTGTGCAGCTGGACCTCAAGCGTTATTGAAAAAGAACTTTTTCTTTGTTATAAGTGCATTCATAAAATGTGCAAGGAAGCAGTGTGTGCAGCTTGATCTTATGCTCTTCTTTTCCAGAACTGGAACCTCTAAAGAGTAAAGGATTGTGTATTTTGCTCATCTTTTCATGCAGGAGCAGTGCTGCTACCCTGCTGCTGCTACACAATACACATGTAATAGGGCAGAAAGAGGATGATTTCCCTTGCGGATAAATGTGGGAACCAAAAAATAACTACCGAGGAGGGTGTGGGATTAAGGCAGGAATCCCAATAAATCATTTTTCCTTATTACATCGTCATTACACTGACGTTCAGAATATCATCTGCATGTCTCAGGCATATCAGGATCTGCGAGTCCAGTGCCCGTCCAAGCAAGCCTAGTACAAGCATGGAGCAGAGTGAGCAGTTCAAGCCAGGGCTCGTGCACCCTAGCAGTTGGCAATCAGCGCTCAGCAAATTCAGATTGTCTCAGTGCTTTGCACAACAGCTGCTAAAGTCTCCTTTTGCGACATGTGACTGTCGTGAGCCTTGCGATTAGTGTTCAAAAATGAAAAAATGGAGAGGTTCTATGTGTACCAAAAAAATGGGCATGCACGTGATGGGCAAGAGACCCCAGGGCTGCAATTAATAGCACAGCAGGCACCACCCACCAATGTGAAGGCAGCAGATGCTTTTTAAGAATCTCTGTGCCTGCATGTCCTTCATATACTACACCAGGCATTTATGTGTAAGCATGCAGGACCGTGTACAGCACTCTTGCCTGCAAGCCGCCCTCCCCCTCCCTGCCCTGCAACTCACCGCAGACACATCAGTGGTAACAGTGCCAGCCTTGGGGTTGGGCATAAGACCCCTGGGTCCCAGCACTCGGCCTAGCCTGGCAACCTTGGGCATCATGTCTGGCGTGGCAATGAGCTTGTCAAATTCCAGCCAGCCACTGGTTATCTTGTCCACCAGGTCGTCGCTGCCAAACACCTCCGCACCCGCAGCCTTAGCTGCCTCAAGGTTTGCTCCCTGTGACAGCACTGCTACTCGCATCTGCTTGCCGGTGCCGTGGGGGAGGGAGACCGTGGCGCGGAGCTGCTGGTCGGTGTACTTGGGGTCCAGGCCCATGCGTGCGTGCACCTCGATGCTCTCCGTGAACTTGACAGATGCAGAGGCCTTGGCCAGGCGGATGGCTTCGAGGGGCTCCAGCTCCGTGGTGCGGGTGACGCCAATCTTGGCTTGCATGGCCTTGAAACGCTTGGAGCGCTTCTTCTCCCGCCTTTGGTTGTTGTTCACCACAGCTTCCTCATCAGGCAGCTCCTCAACATCCTGGGAAACAGAGAGCACGGTGGGTAAACTGGTGAGTGGGTGTAGCAGGGTCTGCACGCCCTGCCACTGTATATGGCTGCTTCACGGATGGAGGGCGGTGCCTTCAGCTGCCGGCAAGTACTGCTGCAGCCCAGTGCGCAGAGCATACCACTGGAGTTTGGTGAAAGCAATCACTGGTACCTCTCCAAAAAAAAGTTAAAGCGTGTGCTGCACCCAAACGCAGTACGCACCACCCTGTTTGCAAGCACACCAGGTGTTGCATAAATGTAGGCACACTTCCACGCTGCCCTACCATGGCTGCTGCAGAGACCACCACCACAGGCTTGGACATACGCTGATGCTGCTGGCACAGTGCTGCTACTCGGATGGGCTTCACCAGGCCCTGGCATGGGGTGGAGGATGGGCGCAGCACATGGGGGGCGTTGGCCCGGGAGAGCATGGTGGTCGCCATCCTTTTCACACACACAAATAATATATGTTAAAACGAAACCGTGCGCAAGTCTATTGACGATGCAAGGGGTAAGGAGTTGTCTTCGGTCCTCGCGGTTGATGGCAATTAGAAAAACCAACTAGTAACAATGAGTAATATCCATTAATTCTCCAAACGCCCTTCATTGCGTGCTTGTGTTTGGTCAACCAACGTTGCAAGCTGTAAAGATGATGCTACTACAAGGCAAAGGCTTGTGCAAAGGCAGTCCTGGTTTTAGTTCTGGGGGGTCCAAGCTGTCTGCAAAGACCCTGCCTTCTTCCCGCTTGCGCCTTCTTTCCTCTGTGAATAAAGCCATGAGCCCGAGGCAACATTCATCAGGGGCGAACGGAGGCCCGCCAGCACTGCTTTTGGAGGTGGGCACAGGGACCTCATGCAAAAGTATGCTAACGTCTCATTCAGTTGTTTCTACCGTCCTCTATCCTGACAATGTGGGAGGTTCCTGAAGTGCACTCCCTCCGACTTCCCACATCTCCTTTCCTTCTTGCAAGAAAGCTAGACGGAGCAGTGGTGGACCTCCACCACGATGGGCACAGGGTGGCCTTCAACAGGGCGTTTGAAAGCTTGGTAAGCCTTGAATAATTGGGGAATGAAGGATGGCGTCCATCCTCTATGCTCTTTTGGCACTGCTGTGATAAGGATGCTCCTTTCTCATTTATTTTTCGTTGTGGCACCCCTGCTTTTGTGCTGTCAGGGCTTTGAGTGCGTGAACTGGCCTGCCCATGTATACAATGACCTCCTTGGGCGCGGAGATGGGACCCCTGAGGGCTTTATCGCAGCCTATTTCGAAATGATGGGCTGGCCTGAAATGATGGCAACCAGTGACCGTCCAAGGTTCCTTACAAAGGTGAGGGAAGCTTCTGGCACTTAAAGTGGACATGTGTGGCAAGAGCAAAAGAAAGCACCTCAATTTGGCTGGCATGTCTGTGGGCACTGGTTAAAGGAGAAGGGTAAAATTCCAAGATACCGCCAGCTTCTGTAAGCTGTGCAAGCATGCATGCTAGAGCAGGAGCAAGTACGTTTTTTTTTCAGTGTGCCGCTTAAAGAAAATGGAAACGTGGGTTTGTAGGCAGTGCCAGGAATTCTGCTTCTTACACTTCTCTTCAATCAAGCCAACACTTAATTCGGCATCACCCGCTTGGCTAACTCTTGGCTTTTCCACATGTCTTCATAAAAGCATAAAAACGCTATTGCTTCAGTATTCCAGGCATGATTCTGGCCGCCCTTGTTTCACAATCTCTTGCTTGATGAAGGTGGCTCGGGAAGGGAGACAAGGGACCTGATCCAAGCAGGCCTTGAAAATGTGCTTGTGCAGGTACACGAAGCTAAACAAGAAGAGATGTTCAAGATGCTGCGGAGTGGGCAAGTCCCCTTGAGAGACAAAGTGCAAGAGGTGGGAAAGTTATGCTTGAGTCAGGAGCTGATGTGCTGCATGGTAGCCCTTACAGGACTGAAAACACAAATTGATTTCAAGCTTTGATGGCCGAAACAATTGGCTTCCATTCCAATTGGTAGCTGCCTTAAGGAAGCTCATGTTTTCCCTTGTGGCTGACAACGCACAGGGGCACGTAGATTTCCAGCTCTGTTTTAGGGCACCACTCTTCCAAAGCTTGAAGGCATGTGTGCACGAGTCATAGGCTTTGGTCAAAAGCCGGCGCATGCAAGCAGATCCTTGCTCGAAAAACAAATTTGGAAATCAAGCGCATGCTCCATCCGTGAGGTGCGCCGCACAAGCCTCTTTGCAACAGCCTCTGAATAGTGGCACAAAAAGAGGCTACTTGTGCAACCTTTTTATACACATAAAATTGCAATCGATAACTTGCGAGTAAAATGGAACTAAACTCGATTTTCCATGTATTTGCTGTTGGTGGAGGCAGGTCTGCTGGCCTTTTGCTTTTGTGTATTACAAATTTCGCGCCAGCATCATTTGCTTTCTGCAAGGAGTCCGTTGTGCGCAGTGCATGCAGTTTCGTGTAAAGTGCTTTAATTGCACAGGTTCACCACTTCATGGCAGGCGTGCACCGTCTGCGCTTGCTCAAGGTTGTTTCCCAGTGCATCAAGTGTTTGACATTACGTATAGATTGGAACACTTTATCATGCATTGACTAGCAGCCACAAAGGCAGACTGATAGGCCTATAATAATGGATGGCATTGACAAGCAGGATGACTGCTGGCTAATTCAAGGGACCCTTTGTGGCCTTCACCTGGATAAATGCAACCGTACCATCCCAGCCTACAGGCTTTAAACGTGCTCCTTGTCTCTGTTATCCCTGATTGGTTGCAGGTTTTAGAGCAGGCAGCTGGAGATGGTGCTCCCTTGGCCTTCATCTCAGGCACCCAGTCAGAAATGGCGGATGCTGTCGTGTTCAACACGCTCAGCCAGGTAGGCTGCTCTATTTACACTGTTTCTAGTCTAATCTGTGTTGTATATGGGAGTCAGCAGGGCTGTTGAGCGAGGGGTACCGTGTTGTGTAGAAGCATGACCTCATGTGCCAGATATGAGACTTACTCATGCCTTTTGATTGGAAGATGTAAGGATTTGATCAAAAGTGGAGGGGGCGATAGGCAGGGGAAGCTCAAACTCTCACTTGCACACCTTCTGCTGTCACCCTTGTGGAAGTTTGGGAGGCCTAACTGCACCTTTGCCTCCTTCCTTCCCATGGCCCAACCCATGCGCATGTGGCACTGACTTGTAGTCATCACATAGGGCCCATCTTATATCCACTTTGTGCCGAAGGATGCTATTTGAAAGGGCTTGAACTGTGAGAACCAACCATGCATTTTTCAGGAATCATGTGAAAATGGCTCTGAAGAACTCTGCAAGGAGGCAGGAGGGAGGAAATGTTTTCTGGAAGGCACGCAAGAAGCTTCAGAAAGCAGAGCTTTTGAATGTCTAGGTCAATCTTATTAGAATTAGATGTCGTTATCCAGAGGGGTGTCACATTTGTGTGGGACTTCCTGAGGCCCACCTCAGAAACGCCCGGATGTTCCAGACCAAAGTTTGTCAGTGCAATGAAGGCATTATAGGGATCAGGTCCTACTACTTTTGGTCTGGGAGCTCCCAGGCTTTTCTGAGATCTGGCTAAATCAAGATCAGGTGGAACTTCCTGAAAAGTTTGGTCTGCCAGCATCAATGATGCAGAATGTTTTTTTAACCATGTTCTGTATCTTCAGAGTGCGCAGGATGCATCCCGGGAGTGCCTGTTGAGAACCAGCAGTCCAGCTTTAAAGTACAAGCAAGGTGCCGGGTATGGCCAAAAATATTAATTTGTATTTTATAATATTACCAGGGTTGGGTCATACGCGAAAACGCGTTTGCACACGTATTTTTAAAAATCACGTTTCTAACACGTATGCTAAAAATGGCTGTTTGCCATACGTCGAAAAAAACGTCTGCAGGCGGTGTTTCGCGGGCCCGCCCTGAGGATATCATTTCAATATCTATGCTTCCTTTCAACAATCACAACACGCTGTGACCCAGCTTCTACTCTGCATTGTCCTCATCGCCTGTGAACCACTCATCCCCCTCGCTGCTGGACCCCTCCTGCCCCATCTCCTCCTCCTCCTTCTCCTCCATCCAAGGCTGAACCTTCCCCAGCTGCTGCAGGTCCTGGGTGCGGTTGAGCAGGCGCAGGTTGCTGTACAGCCACACCAAGTCTGTGGCATTGTTGGTGTTCAGCGTTGCTCTCCCCTTCTGCATCATCCTCAGGCTCTGGCAATGTGACATAATCTCATTCAAGACCCTTTTCTTTGGGCATGTTTAATGTACATGGCCATTGGGGGCCGGGGGGGTTGGTCGGGACCCCCCTCAGAGGGCCCAACCACCCAAGACCCCCCGCCCCAAAATGGCCCTCTAAAATTACGTATTTTAGTTTCGCACGCGTATTTAAAACGTTTTAACGCGTACGGCTCCTCCCAAGACCGCGTATGACCCAACCCTGAATATTACACGTATCTATGTCAGGCGCATGCAGGAAGGTCGCCAGGGGCGAAAGCGAATTGCCAGCCATTGCCGGCACACCCCACTGCAGCCTGACCTCCGATTGGTCCCATTCCTTTGCCTATGATGTTCAATATTTAATTCTACAGGTCGTGGGGGTCAGATGGACATGATGTGGGAGGATGACTGAGCCGTTTTTGGCCTGGGACAGAAAAGGCCTTGCCCCTCTCCCGGCCGTCTGATGGTGCAGGGCACACTCATGTGATACCTTTAGTGCTCCATACATGCTCAGGTCTCATGATGGAAGGCAGTTGATCCCTTCCCACAGCTTAGCATGCAGTGCTCTCTCTTCCCCTCACCGCCACGCACATATGGGGGCACCTTCCCCCTAATTTTTGATGAGGATTGTTCTATAGGCGAACAAAAAAAAGACTGTACCAAAAGATCGCGCCCTGAAAGCCCCAGCAGCCCCAGAAAAGTTTGGGAGAGACCTCAACGACGGTGACCCCCCTTTCATTGTTATCCTAAGATTGAAAGCTATTGTTCGGTTAATGCATGGGTCCAACCGGAGGAGGCAGGAAGTGGTGGGTGGTTTGGAGGAGTTTTGACTTTGGGGGACTCCCCCTCCAGAATTGTTCTGGGCCAGCCCTACAGCATCCGAAATGTATCATAAGTTTTTGGGGCTAAAGACCTGTCAAGTGGCACCCTTTTTTTGTGCAAATTGGATGAAAGGAGGGGTCTCTCTGCTTGATTAGGAGGCTGTGTCATGCGCGCGGTGTGGGCAGCAGGTAGCGAGGAGGCACAGGTGCAGTAAAACAAAACAGGCTTTCAAGGTAGTGGCAGTTTAGGTTATTCAATTGAATTGTGAAGATGAGAAGGCAGCTCGTGGACTTGCGAGCTTTTTGTAGGTGCCTAGCAGGGCATGCATGCATGAGCGTCAGTCTTTGCCCCATAACTGTGCTGCAGTCTTTTTCATGGCCGCATTAGTATGCAGATGGAAGGGGAATTAAAAGAGGAGCAGATTGGCATCCTTTTTGTCTGGGTTGGGGCACTGTATGGGGCACTGGAAGGTTTTTTTGGGGGGTGAGTGGGTGGGTCCCGCGGCTCTCACGCAGAAATTTGGCATGATGTCCACTAATTTTCTTTGACCCTCCTGAGGCACGTGTAGATTTTGGGCTGGACGACCCCCCCCCCCCCACACACACACATCCTCTTCCAGTGCCTCAATCCAGACGATTAAGTGTACCAATCTGCTCCTTTGTCAGTTCTTAATCCATTTGCATACTCAGCGCAATGATAATTTGAGATGCAGCAGACTTATGGACCAAACTGAGCAGACGCCCATACATACCTGCCCTGCCTGGCACCCACAATTGGCTTGCAAACCCACAGACTGCCCTCATAGCTTCACCATGCAATTAAATATTGTGTATTGTCACAATCCTGGGAGCTAGGAATGACTTGCTGTACCTTTGCCCTCACACCCCCTGCGACCCACATCCATGTCCATGTGGCAATGACGTTAGTCGTGACTGCACACAGGCCCCCCCCCCCGATTTAGATTGCTTCAAAAGGGTGACAATCGACAAGGCATGAGCACAAAAGTCAGATGATACATTTACCATTCCGGAAAAGTGATTCAGGAATTATGGAGGTTCCCCAATTGTCGAACCCCCCGCCAACCCCCCAATTCTCCAATTCTCCAATTCGACCCATATACATACCAACCGATAGCTCTTGATCCGGGGAGTCCAAATTTAGTTCTAAAGACGATTGGCACGTGCCTTTCGAAAGTTACAGGAACGCACCCTCCTGAGGGAGGGGTCACTAAAGTTCACCCTCTCTCTGGAAACCCTTCCCCTTAGACCTCCTCCAAGGGTCACCATATTTTGAATAATTGAAAGCTTTTGTGCTTATTCTGAAATCTCTTTAAAGCAAAATGGCTTGTTCACTCAAAAATGTCTTGCTTTTGAGCACCTCCTGGCTAGGGTGCTCAAATTCATTTGAGCTGATGAATAATTTGTATTGAGGTTGAATGAGGCTCCTATTAAAAAATACAGCCAGCCCTCCGGCTAAAGCACCAGTTCATCTAGGAGGCTGGAGCCGGGAAACCCCACCCAGAAGCTTCTGTGTTTGCTTTTCCTCTTGTTCTGTATCGTGGGGCCCTGCCTTTCATGACAGGTGACCTTTCTTTAATGCACGCGGCCAGACTTGGACTGAGAAATCTTTCTTTCTTTCACCCAGGTGCTCTTGTCAGACCATGCAATTTGCCAAGGCCAATAAGGGCATAGCATCAAGGAAGAGGCATAGCATCAAGGAAGGGGCATAGCATCAAGGAAGAGGCATGGCAGCAAGGAAGGGTACAGCATCAAGAAAAGGGTAAAGCATCAAGGTAGGGTACAGCATCAAAGAAAGGGCAGCAGGCAAAGCAGAAGAGCCCAGCGGTGCGTCCTCCAGATGACAGCTCGCGTAACTTGCTCTTAAGCAGAACTTTCTATTTCACTTCAAGTGAACAGACACACCTGTGAATGGAAGGGAAGACACGATTGAAGAAAAAAAGTGTGAGCATGCCAGGTGACGATTGAACTTTTGTATAATTTGTCCTGAGGGTCAAAATCTTGTATGCCGTTCTGGAATGTTTCTGAATGCACGCAGCCAAACCTGGGCGCTCAGTTTTTCCCTGGGATGGGTCATTCACAAGTATGGGATTGAATGCCCGTGCATATGCAGGTTAAATTCAAATTTCCATGTATTTATACGCAGATTTTATGGGCAATTTTTAGGAGTGGAGGGTTTGGGATAGGAAGGACTTTAGGCGAGCCTTCACCACCCCCTAACTTTCCCACTTGTCAGGCCAACAACCCCCCCCAGGTCATGAATAGGGATCGGTATATCGCGCTATATGAGCCAAACCTATAGCGCGATGTAGCGCGATATTGCGATGTCGCACTATATGGCGCTATATTAAATCGCTATATTTCTCCAGGACCCCCCCTCGCCGGTCAAGTTTTGGCATCAGATTCGGCGGGCGGGTGGGGCACCGTGTACAATGCCTCCTTGCAAAGATCAAAAGTCAAAAAGCAACGCTGTTAAGCTCTGGCCGTCATCAAGCTAAAAACATCGCGCTATATCTGCTCAGGCCAAATGCCCTACTACAGGTGTACACTCCCTCATGGCCATACATCCCCTTGGCCCTTCCTTTCCCTTTGCAGCACAGCCCATGATAGCTTGTGTGTGTGTGTGTGTGTGTATGTGCATGCGCATGCGCACGCGGCCTGTGTTTTGCCTGCCTGCCTGTGTTTGCCAGCCTGTGTGTGGGTATATGTGTGCGCTTCTGTGTGTGTGAGCGTGCCTGTGTGTGCGCATGCGGGCCTGCATGTGTTCATCCACTTGCCTGCATGCGCAAATGTAAAGGAAGATTGGCTCAAGCATGTGCATGCATACCCTCATTGCCACATATGAGCACGCACTTATGCATGCTACCATGCGTGCTGGTGTGTGCATGCACACAGGGGTGCAAGCGTGCATGTGCGCATGCGCATGTTGTGTGTGCCTGCATGTGTGTGTGTGTGTGTGTGTGTGTGTGTGTGTGTGGATGTGTGTGTGTGTGTGTGAGTGTGTGTGTGTGTGTGTGTGCGTGTGTGTGTGTGTGTGTGTGTGTGTGTGTGTGTGTGTGTGGCTGCATGGCCCCCACGCCTCTTCTCCAGGGTGTTGGCAGGCTCTTACTCCTCCACAGGCTCTTAATCCTCCCAGTGGCTTTCCATATTGCACATTCACCCTTGGATGTGAGAACAGCGAATTCCTTGGTTTGTGCCTGATTGCTGAGGTGCTGCGGACGCAGAAAATGGTTGATTTCAACGTTTTACATTTTGGCACGCGCTATATTCCAAAATTGTATAGCGCAATATCGCGCTATTTTGCGCTATAGGCCAACGCCAATCCCTCATGAACATTGAATAATGCCAGGACAGCAGGGTTCTGAGTAAAAATATGTAATTTTGGCTCAGCCTGAAGGCACAGACATCTGAGGTGAGAGGTGCAAAATGAGGAAGAAACAGGTAAAGACCGCGTTTCCACTGGGACCGGAAAATTGATTTGGCGGACCGGGAAATAAAAAGTTGTTTTCACTGGGCGGTCCGGGAAATTCCTCGGCGGACCAGGAAAATGAATTTCCCTGTAGATGAATTTCCCGAACTTGGGAATTTATATGCGGAACCCCCCCCCCCTTGCATATAAATTCAGGCAGACCGGGAAATTCAAATGCCTCCAGAAGACCCCAAATGCTTTGGAAAACTTATGGATAACTTCAATCACCATTGTAAACATGTCTCTTAAGTGGCAAGGGAATTGCCCGGTACAGATGTCCACTGGAAACAACTGACCGGGAAATTCTTTTCTTGGTAGACCGGGGAATTGATTCACGGACTGGGAAATTATTTTTTTATTTCACGGACAGGGCCCAGTGGAAACGTGGTCCAAAAAATCACAAATTCAAGCCCGTGTTTGAAAGAGCGGATTTCTTCGTTCGTGACATTTGACCATGTTTTGCCATTCCCGAAAAATTGCGTTTTTGAATGACTCATCCCTGGTTTTTCTTTCCTATAATTCAACCTGAGGGTCGTAATCTTGGGCCCCCTTCTCAGGATTAGTTTGCCTTTCAAATTTTTTTACCATGTACTTGGACCTTCTTTTTGATGTGCAGCTGCCTGCAAGTGTGTCAGAGAGCGTGCAAGTGTATCAGAGTGGAGTGGTGCCCCAAGAGGAGGACCTGAGTAGCCGTGGAGACACCCAAGAAGAGGACAGCACGACAGGTAGCTGGCAAGGCAAGGCCAATGCACTCAGTTTGAATTGCTCATGTTATATCATTTGTATGAACCATCATCTCAGTATGAATTGCTCATGTCATCAGTATGGGTCGCTCATGAAGGCCCATGAGCTCACTTTGGATTCATTCCCGAAAGCGCAATGCAGATTTAGCAGGCCATGCTGTGAGAGCCTCTTTACAAGCAGTAGTCAAACAGGGTTGTTCGCACCTTGTCTGAATGTCCATGGAAAATAAGCTGTTTGGGGGTTTGATGAGGTGCGGCTTGGTGGACACCAACTTTGGATTGGCATGCAAGCATGCACTCTTGTGCACAGACATGCACTTATGCGCGTGCACGCTCACACACACACACACACGCACGCACACACACACACACACACACACACATACACACACATGCACGCACGCACGCACGGAATGCACACGAAACACACACATACACACACAGGGGGCTTGGAGGGTCAACTCCGCAGCGCGCAGCGAGGGGAGAAGCAGAAGCAGGCTCTCAACTTTGCTGCTGCTTTCTCTGCTTCCAGTAGCACAGGCTCCTCAGGCATCGGCATAGATCCCAACCTTCTGGCTGCGCGTGAGTTTCTGCAACAGAAAGAATCCAAGTCTTTCATACTCGGTCGCTTGGTCGCTGGCTTGCTCAATGCATGCAACCTATGGGTACAGCTATGTAACCCTATCCTATCCTATCCTATGGGTGCATGGCAACTCTGTCAGCGCTGAGCGTTGTTGCGCAGCTCTTCTAGCCAGATCTCATGAAGCTTGAGTGTTGCACCTTCTGACAAAGAGGTTTTGCAAAGGCGGTTTCGTGGATTGTGCGCAAATTGGGAAGCCAATCAATGGAAAAGCATGTCCAGGTTAAGGTGAGGAAGGTGCCAGATGCCCCGCCATCGGCGGCGCAGTGTCTGTTTCAGGCGACGACGCTTGCCCCATGGTCCTTTTGTTGTGGGTGTATTGTTCTGGTTGGTTCACCTTACTCCAGCTCGCACAATCATTGACCTTGGTTAAAAGCATTGTGGGTGCGCCTCAGTCAGTCCCTTGTGGGCATCCAGTCATTCCCTTGTGTGCTTTCAATCATTGCCTTGCGTGTATTCAGTTATTCCCTTTTGGGTACGCCTCAGTCAGTCCCTTTTTTTTGCATCCGGTCGTTCCCTTTGTGTGCATTCAACCATTCTCGTGTGTGCATTCAATCGTTCCCTTTTGTGTGCATTCAATCGTTCCCTTTTGTGTGCAATCAATCGTTCCCTTATGTGTGCATTCAGTCATTCCCTTTTTTGTGCATCCGGTCGTTCCCTTTGTGTATGCTCTCTGTAACGCTCCAAATTCGACGCTTGTCCCGATGCATGCAGCTTTATGGTGTAGCCTGGAGCACTTGCATGCAGCATCCTTGCGCGGAGTCCATGCTGACCTTCTCTGTATCGTTCCCAATTTGATGCTTCCCCCCATGTATACAGCCTCACAATGCACCCAGGAGCACATGCATGCAGCATCCTTGCGCAGGGGCCATGCTGACCTTCTTTGTATTGTTCCAACGCGTGTCCCCATGCATCAAGCATTATGGTGTACCCTTAGATATGTACAGCATTGTGGCGCAACCCTACATATATGCAGCACCACAGCGCACTCTTTACTTGTTCTCAACATGATGGCGCACTTTTACATGTAGATAGCATTACAGCGCATCCTTACATGTATGCAGCATCACAGTGCACTCTTTCCGTGTGCGCAACATGATGGCGCACTCTTACATGTTTGCAGCATCATGCTTCACTCTACCTTGTAGGCAGCATTATGGCGCATCCTTACATGTATGCAGGGTTGTGAAAAGACGGTTGACGGTTCGGTGTACGGTTTGACGGAACGGTGCCGTCTGACCTCTTCTTCCCGTAATATTCAAATTTCAAACCGTCTAAACGGTGCAAAACGGTTCGGTGGACGATTCGGTCTGGAAATCTGCTGCAGAAACAAGAATGCCTGTGGAAGTATTCCAGACAACTTCATGATGAATTATTAATTATGAACAAGGTTCCATGACTGCTGAACTGCTGCCTGACTCTCATCTGGACCTTCCCACACACACAACCCCCCCATTTACTGCCCAGCTACTGCCCTCTTCTTGGCAACCCCCCATGTTGAGGCCATTTGGGGGGGGGGGCATCAGGTTCCTTGGGGCTGGCATGTATATGCTTGAGCCCCCCAGGGCATTCCTTGCACGTTTGGCACTATTGGCACTTGCATGATGCTCGAAATAAAACTAAATTCTGTGTTTCAATGTGGCATTTTGCAGCTGCAAAGTGTATGTAAGCAACGTGTGGCTCAGCTGAGCTAGACGGTGCTATCGACTGGTCGCTTGGCCACCGTCAGTTTTCTGAAAGCGTCTTTTGATGATTCCCACCGAACTGAATCATCACCGAACCGTTTAGACGGTTAAATTTCTCTAAGACAGCGTCTGTTCACAACCCTGCATGTATGCAGCATCGTTGCGCATCCTCACATGTATGCAGCATCATTTCGCACCCTTACATATAGATAGCGTTTACGGCGTATCCTTTCATGTATGCAGTATCATTGCGAATCATCACATGTATGCATCATCATCACGTACCCTTCCATGTCATCAGTATCGTTGCGCACCCTTGCATATATGCAGCATTAGAGCGTCATTGTGCATCCTCATATGTATGCAGCATCAGTGCGCACCCTTACATATAGATAGCGTTTACGGTGCATCCTTACACGTATGCAGTATCATTGCGTGTCCTCACATGTATGCATCATCATTGCGCTCCCTTAAACGTGCTCAGCATCATGGCACATCCTTACATGTATGCAACACCTTTGCATACGCTTGCATATAATCAGCACTATTGCGCACCCTTACACGAATGCAGCATCATTGCGCATCCTTAAACCTGTCCAGCATCATAGCACATCCTTCCATGTATGCAACACCTTTGCATACTCTTGCATATAATCAGCACTATTGCGCACCCTTACACAAATGCAGCATCATTGCGCACCCTCACATGTGTCCAGCATCATAGCACATCCTTTACATGAATGTAGCAGGCCTCGGCTGCGTGTACACATGCAGCCTCATGACATTGTACACTTTTGCATTTGCATGCAGCGTCACGGCAATCAGTCACCCCAGAATGGCTACAAGCAGTGGCATCCACGCTTGGGGTGCCCAGCTCTCGGTGCATTCTCCTGGGGTCCACCAGTAGCATTATGGAGGCAGCGTCAGCCGCTATGATGACAGCAGTTGCAGTACCCCGCAGAATGGCCCACCGAGGCACTTATGAGCATGCAAGGGCCAAGTTCACAGGCTTTGGTGCTGGGGATTGCACCTGGCCGCGCCTGAAGTCGTTGATGCCCAAGCAATGATGTCCCTGAGACACTGCTCTTTTTTTTTTGCTGCACCAAGTGGGTATTCAAGTTGTTTCTTCACCAGCAAAACACAGAGCTTTTTTGTGCTAAAGCTGATGGATTTATTTTTGTTTAAGTAAGGCCAGCCACAAGCTGATCAGCCAAACGACCTGGCTGATGGTCATTCCCTTGTTGTAACCATTGGTGCTGGAGATTGCACCTGGCCACGCCTGAAGTCGTTGATGCCCAAGCAATGAAGCATAAGTGCCACTCCAGTGGAAACACTGGATCAGCTTTGTTGTGCTGCAAAGTGGTACACACCTCGGACGGTTGCTCAATGGCCTTGGGGCTTGAAGTGATCCACCTTACCTTCAAGGAGAGAGAAAACGTTCGAACACAGCAAAGAGTGCCTTTTTTGTGCCCAAGGAAGCATGCAGATGCAGCCATTTAGTGAGTTTGGCCACACCATCCAGATAATACTTTCTCTCACCGATTGAAGCTTTGACTTTTGATGGTGTGCTCAGCTACAAGCTGTGCATTGGCTGGTCTGTTAAGCAGGCAACCCGCTTCAAAACATCCACCAGCCTTCTATGCCTCTCTGACTTCGGGTAGAATCATCCCTTTTCAGCACATCCACTTGCATGTTTAACCAGGCAGAGCAATGGTTCAAAAAGAGTAGGAAAGGAAGGGAAGGGTTCCATAGCTGTACAAGCCTACAAGGGCAGCTTAGGATCCAATTTTGTTGTGATTCGCATAAGATTACCCCGATACTTGATAGAAGTTCTATCAAGTATCGGGGTAATCTTATGCGGCTTGCTTTCCTCTGGCACAGCAGTTGGCCTTAAGGGAGAGGTTAAAATTGTGTACTGTGTACCTAGTAGGCAGAAAAAAAATTTCCTTATAGATGTGCCGTTCCTTTGTCCGTGAACATGGAGATAAGAAAAGAGTTATCACGCCAGTCTGGCTGCATCCAATAAGGAAGGGATTTTTCCAGCGAGCCAGCAAGTTTATAAGTGTACTGGATGGCAAGTGCATGAAGCTTCAAAGCAATCTCGGTGGTTTATGTCAAGACCAAGCCTTGCTGAGCATTTTAAGAAAGGGAATAAAAACTTCCTAGGCAAGAAAAACACTCCCCACGACATCAAAGGAAAGGAAGATACCTAGGTTCGAGGCACCGTGTGTCCTCTCACTAAGAGAAGAAGAAGAATCAATGGGGATCAGAATGGTTACCAGCAGTTCCTGTTGCCTGATCTCGGTGACGAGAGTTGAGAGGAGTCTTCTCAAAAGCGGGATGGTGCTATCTAGTTTATAAGCATGCTGGACAGAATGAGTATGAAGCTTCAGAGCAAGCTTGCTGGCTTTATGAGTGTCGAGACCAAGCTCTGTAAGAGGATTCAAAGTATGAGGGGTGTAGATGATCCCGCCTACACTTAACAGAACGGTATGGAGGGTGACTTGAGCTGAGGCCCTTGAAAGATGTTGACAGAGGTCGCGGTGCATCTGCTTGGATGCCTCAAGCTGATCTTGGGCTAGTTCCTTCACAGTATTTGTCCTCCATAAGATGGATGTGCCTTTGAGCTGGTAAGGGAGTTGCTGTAAAAACAGCTCACCCACACCAAAGCAGCCTGTCAGCATGCAGCTCGAATCCAACAGGGTTTACATATAGAAGCCATTAGTCAAAACGCGTGACTGCTAGGCTATGGCGTAAACAGAAGCACTAGATAATGCCAAGAAAAACTGGCTTCAGCTTCTCAAGCAAGACATACCAGGAGCTCACTGGTCACCCCTGCAACCTTCAAATTCTACCATACCACTGCCAGTGCATACTCATCAACGCCTAGCATCAAACAGCTGGAGGAAGGAATGTCAATCCCTCCCCCATGACACCCATACTTGCTCACACAGGTGCCCTCAGGCAAGAGCAGCCTTCCATCCTGCCACTTACAAAAAAGATATTTACATATAAAATCAAGAACTGGAGAGAAATCACGTGTACAGATGGCAGTGTCATTTAACACAAAGATGACTCTCCACCACTAGTCGGCTCAGGTGTTTTCAAGCCGAGCAGAGATACTGCTCAATCATCCCAACAGCTACAATTGCACATAAATCCCAATGGATATGAACCTGCAAACACCATCGACAGAGCTGAACTGGCAGGCATTATTGTAGCACTCCAACGAGGGCACACTGACATAGCCTGTAACGAATGGAGCGGAGGATGTTGGTTTGCATGGCGCAATTCGTGGAAGCGTGTGTATAAGTCTTGGGCCCAATTTAGGTTTGCTTTGCTTGGAGCATGAATGCTCATTCCAGCATGCCTAGGATCTTCCTTGCTCGCTACTTGTCTATAACGTTCAGGTTTCCTCTGCTTAAGGCAGAGCCTCTACTAGGAGCAGGTTGTCTCTGTAAGAGGCTACAGGTTTTCCAGCTATTCTTACTCTCTGCTACATGGCAGGTACTCCCAAAATCATCTCAGCCCTTAATGGTTGGTTACACTGCACAGGCAGGGGAAAGCTTCCTCAGCCTATTGCCAGTTTCCCCTGTCCGTCAGGTAATTTTCGACTACATTTCTCCAACGCTGAGGGCGGGGTAGCCTCTGTCACTGGACAGGTGCTCTAAAGATATGTTTAGACCGCAATGGACGTGATCCTGGGAGGTGACAATTATCTCGGCATCGCGCCGGTGTACTCTGTCTTTCGACAGGTGATGCCTATGCTAATCTCTCTCTGCCACAAGGACAGGTGATTCCTACACTTGCATCTCTGCCACAAGGACAGGTGATACCTACACTAGCGTCTCTGCCATAAGGGCAGGTGGTGCTAACACTACACTAGCTATCTACGCCATAGGGACATGTGCTCACCTTCCTTCTTTAGTTAACCCGGGCTGTGCACCCAAAGAGAGGTTCAATCAACCAAGTCACTTGGCTAGTGTTTGGATTTACAATTGAACAACGAGGGAAGCATTTCACACATGAGAGTATGATATTGCAAAGAAAGCAAACGTCTAGATGATGGCAAGCCTACTTGGTCTTCCCCCTCACTATCAAGTTGTGTCACAACATGGCAATGCAAAGGAAATAAGCATCTAAGCGATGGCAAGTCTGTCTGGTGTTCCCCCCTCGCTCCTAGCGCAAGGTGGGAGGCTAAACTGTTGTGCAAACTACTATAACTCAAAACTAATATAAAGATGAGCGTCTATGAGCATCTACTTGTCTGCTTGGGGACTTGGTCATGCAGTGCTTCATTCGGATATACTCAGATGTGGAGTCTTCTGCTTATACCATCACTTGGATGTTGATCAACTTCAGCTCTACCGTTACACTCTCCCACGGCCACTAGAGCTTTGTCCCCAAAGCTACCTAAAACTGGATATCCTAGATCAAAGCTCAGATCGCAGTCTCCTTCCTCGGATCTTGGTCATCAAAAAGCATGGTTGTCGGGTTGTCGGGTTGTCGGGTTGTCAGAAAGATCTTGTCCTATCATGACAGGGACCTATAGCATGAAACGCAGGGGTGGTCTCTGCGCCAGCAGGTCAACCGTGCATCATGAATCAGACCAGCAACAGGGACCCATAAGCATGAACCACTAATACCACCGTTAGTGACAGCAGGTCTACCGTACGTTGCGTTGTGGGCGATGTCCGTTGCTACGGCGCTGGCCAGGCGCTGCTGCTGCCGACACGCTACCACCAGATCTTGGTTGAATCTGCGCGCTGAACGCACTAAGGACTTCTGAAAAGCAAAAGGGCTCATGTCCTTTTACAGATGTGGAGTTGCTATATACTCATTTTCCTCCTCTGGTGATCCAATCCATCTTACCAAGTATTTAAGGATGTGCCGCATCGCATGCGCTTGCCACTAAAGGCTTCCACATGGAAGTGCTCCTTCTCGTGCTCACATTTGGAATCTTCAGAAGCGCTGGTTCCTTTCATCTTGCAAGGCACCCAGCCGGAATTTCAGCGCTGGTCCTCTTCATCTTGCAAGGCACCCAGCCTAATGTCTGCAAGCGCTGGCCCCTTTCATCTCGCAAGGCATCCAGCCTGGCTTTCAGCACTGGTTCTCATCATCTTGCGAGGCATCCAGCCTAACTTCATAAAGCAAGCCCCTGCGGACCTCGTGTCCTTGCAGTGCTCTTCAGCCGCTTTCCTCATCAGCCGCTTTGATCAAGCGCTGGTTGACAAAGGGTACTCTTTCATCCCCGGATCCGGGTGCTCCGGAGGCATCCATAATTACTGCAAATGGTTGGTAAGAGCTTAGCCCTCCAAGCTTGATGGTTTGCAGCGTAACTTTGCAATGATCAGTCCTTGGGGTTGTCGGGAGATCATCGTGCGCTTCGATGCTCCCACCTCCCAGAAATCGTGGCCGTAGCCAATGTGCTTGTTCTCTTGGTGTATGAGGTTGCCATTGTTTTAAATGCATCTATGCTTTTTGCCGAGTAGGCAATGAAAACTTCGTGAGTGTCATATAGATATTTCTTGAAAGGAAATGTCAAGGGATACCCACTTGTCATTCATAATTTGACATCCAAAAGCAGAGCTCTCCAATGTGCACTCTTTTGCACCTGTATCCAACTCCTTTGGAGGGTATCCTGCATCTTCAGGTTGAAGGTACTACCGGAGGTGTGTAGAGGCCTCTAGAAAGCAGATTGTTTCTGACATCATTGTAGGAGTTGCCCCTCAAAGTGGGACCTTACAAGCAGATTGTGGCGCGCCACCTTAGTCGCCTACCCAAAGTTGGGATAACATTAATGCGGTCTCGGTCACTTCTTCTTTTGGTCCGATTTCCGCTTGCGACAGTATTTTGTATGGTGGCCAGGCTTGTTGCAGTAAAAGCACGCGCCTGTTGCTTTACTTGGTGTGACTCCATGGTTTTCTATGCGGTGCATACTCCCTAGTTCCATGGGTGTGGGTCCTGAATTTATCAAAGTTGGGGGCTCCCACTGCTGGAGGTTGCGTGGGTGAATGGCCTTTTTCATGGCTTCGTAGCGTATAGCAATCTGGCAGGCCTCATCAAAGGATGCAGGCTCTTTCATGTGTACGTACTCCCTGATGGTGTCTTGCAAGCCCACCACATAGCGGTGCAGGCGCTCTTCTTCTGCTATGCCTGGGCCAATGGCCAGGACCAACCTTCTGAAATTGGTGGTGTAGTCTGCCACGCTTTCCTTGTGCTTTTGGTGTGCTTTGTCTAGCTGGAGCCTTGCCTTCCGCGCTCGGCCAATAGGCATAAACATCCTGGTGATTTCTGACACGAATCGCTCCCAGGTGTGTATGGGTGTACGCTGCATTATGTCTTTGTACCAGCTGGCCGCTTGTTCTTCCAATAACAGGCCTGCAGCGCGCACCTTGTTTGCATCCGCAATGGGTTCTAGGGTGATAAAGTACTGCTCAACCTGGAACAGCCAGGTGTCCAACTCTTCAGAGCCCCTCTCACCTGAGTAATGAGGTGGCTTGAGAGCCTTGGCCAGTGCTGCCATGTCATTACAGCGTGGACCAGTGCGGTTTCCAGCAAGGTTTTGGATTGCCTTCTGGATGGTGGCTTGCTGCTGGAGCACAATGCTATTTTGTTGTTGCTGCTGAGCCACAATCTGGCCTAAAGTGGTCGAGAGGTTGTGGAATAAGTTGGTCAACGCTTCGATGTCCATGTCCGTTGCCCACACGAATCAATTTTTGAGATTAAACAAATGCCGTTCTTGGGTATGAACTACCAGTGTGGCTTTCTGCTCATCCGCCTGCTCCGACATGACCATCGATAGAGTGTACAAGCGGTGGTGTTCACAAGCGGCCTTATCTAGGCACAGGTGTCATTGGGTCACCGGCTTGAGCAGCAACTTGTGGGTTGCCAAGCCGTGGGCTGCTGTCGCTGTCCCTTCACTCCGGGAGCTTTGGTTCAGGTTAGCCTTATGCACACAGCACTCCCTGATACTTCAGCGGCGAATCCTTCAACCGTGCATCATGGAGCATAAGTGTTGGAAGGTGTGTGCATGGAAATCCTCATGTGAACACGCAACTGTGCTCTCATGTAACTTGGGCTCATTTCAGCAGGGGCGTTCTCCCAAATAGCTACAGCTATAGGTTGGGGTGTTTGCTGTCAGAGCATGCAATATTCACGAGCAAGGGATCAACCTGGCTTCGCTACCAAATGTAACGAATGGAGCGGAGGATGTTGGTTTGCATGGCGCAATTCGTGGAAGCGTGTGTATAAGTCTTGGGCCCAATTTAGGTTTGCTTTGCTTGGAGCATGAATGCTCATTCCAGCATGCCTAGGATCTTCCTTGCTCGCTACTTGTCTATAACGTTCAGGTTTCCTCTGCTTAAGGCAGAGCCTCTACTAGCACTGTCCCCATGAGACGCACTTTGATATGCACTTTGATGGATCAAAGTGCATCTCGCGCATCAGGGGTCCCAGCCAAAAAAGGTAGAATGCGGTCCCTTTTGCTTGATGTTAGTTCCACAGCACCTGCTCTACCCACAGGAGTTGGTGGCATGGCGGAAGAGGCGTGTTTGGAGAAAATTGTCTCTGAATCGGTCAAAATTGCACTTTGAGGATGTCAAAGTGCACTTTGAAGGCAAAAGTGCATCCCATCAAAGTGCACTTCCAGGATTCAGAAGGTGAATTTTACATGTTCTCTCTTGCATGGTCGTAGGATGGAAGCTCCTTCAATGTGCAGGGTACTTGCTGGAAGTCAAATTAGCAGCCTTTTCAGACAGTTGACCACACCTGCACTTTGTTAACAATCAAAGTGCACTTTGATGTCTATAAGTGCTGCAAAAGTGCACTTTGGCATGTTCACATCTGTACCTCAGATGTGAGCATTTCCTTGCTTTTGGCGCACCAATTCCTTTCATCAAGTTGGAAGGGTTATGGATGAATGACCGACAAGCACAAAGCAGCGCTGAGGGGGTGTTGGGGGTGTTGTATCTCAAAGTGCACTTTGGTCTCATCAAAGTGCACTTTGATGGCCTTCAAAGCGCGTACAAACCTGTTACAAACCTGTTACAAACCTGTTACAAGCCAAGTTGAATGGGGAAGTACTTAAGGCAGGATTGATGATGGCATTGTGATTGCTGGGGGTTATGACGGGAAAGGGTCCAGAGGGGTGGAACGTTGAGGTTTGACGATTGCCTTTCAAAGTGCACTTTGCTGCTGGACCAACCGCACTTTTGACTGCGCTTTTGTCAGCGCTTTGATAGCGCTTTGGTTGCACTTTTAAAAAGCGCTGTCAAAGTGCACTTTTGCCAGGAAAGCGGAGTTTACCAAAGCGGAGTTTACCAAAGCGCACATCAACGTGCGCTTTACCTACCCTACTGCACAACCCCCTCCGTGCGGGAGGTCCACTCCACAAGGGGTCTCCACGGGGGCCTGCAGGGCTTGCGGGGGCCCGTGGGTTTGGACTGCACATTTCTGGCATTTTGGGCCATACAGAGGTGCCTGTTACTGTGCAGGATTTCCATTCTAATTCTATCGCAATTCATTTGCATCTAAAATCATGAGCTGAGGAGAGCCTCGTTGGATTTTCAGTTGTGCAGCACTTAGCGATTTTTCTGCCAAAACCAAGGCTCTACTTCTACAAGCGACAGTGTTAAAATTTACAAACAAGATTTAGGCCAACGCCGCTGCATGACTCCACCGCTGAGCAAATGATCGACCGTGAGCAAATGATTGACCGTGCTAGAGCTCCCCCACCGCTACCCCCTCTCCTCAACCCCCTTGCCCGCTGGACCCTGGAGGACCCTGGAGGCAATTGGAGCAGCTTCGTATGGTGCTGGACAGCTGCAGCTCTGTGTGGTATTGGTGGCTGCTCAGCCTGACTGCAGCATGCGCACTGCCCCCTGCTCTCCTCCAGGATGCTCCCTGCACAGATAAGCACTAAGCATGCATCACTGACGTCTGATGTCGCTATGATTGTACGTGCAGGGGAAGCTGGAGGGCTGGAGAAGCAATCCCCTTCATGAAAATCACCACTGCTTCCTCCTTCTCCCCCATCGCCTTCACTGCAGCTGCAGCCCCCACCATCGAGGCTCTGAGCATGCTGTGTCCGTCGCTGTAGGTGTGCGCTTGCAAAGGCGCGCTTGCAGGGGCGGGGAGGCCGGTCAACCTTGCGGGCAGTTACAACTTCAGCGATTCTGCAACTTGATGAAGATTTGGTACTACAGGATTCATCCCCCGTGGAAGCATCTACTCCTGCGGGCCCCTGTCTATGTGTCTAATTCTGGAGGCCCTCGTACGGACCCCCGGGCTAGCACCTAAGTGCACTTTTCCTGTATCAAAGTGCGATTTAATAGCCCCAGGAAGCGCTTTGAGCACGTCAAAGTGCAATTTAAAAGGAATCAAAGTGCAATTTACTCGTATAAAAGTCAGCTTTGACGAGAGATTTGACCACGACAAAGTGCACTTTGATGTGCGCTTTGACCAATTGCGCTTTTCTTCGAAAAGCGCACTTTGACAGCGCTTTGCAAAAGCGCCACCAAAGCGCTATCAAAGTGCTGATCAAAGTGCAGTCCCATCGGGACAGTGTAGGAGCAGGTTGTCTCTGTAAGAGGCTACAGGTTTTCCAGCTATTCTTACTCTCTGCTACATGGCAGGTACTCCCAAAATCATCTCAGCCCTTAATGGTTGGTTACACTGCACAGGCTGCAACATGTTCGAAGTTGCAGTAATTTATGTCAGTCTTAATGGAATGATTCGCCTCCGTTGCTTATGCGAATCTTTGTGAACTCTTGCTGTGTTTTCGGTGTCTTTTATTAATTGGAAGTCGAGACCCTGTGTAAGGATGATTCCGTAGCTAATCTGTCCAGCACTGCGCCAGCTGTTGAGGTCCTCCAGTGGTGAGTGCGTGGCTCCAGATAACGCTACACTTGGTAGCGAAGCCTGACCTGCAAATTGCTGAGTGTAAGCAAGCACGCAGTATATGCACCCTACCTGTTCAATTTGCTGCAAAGGCAGCTCAGACCGATGTGAATTCCGGTAATGAAGCAGTTCATACTATTGATATCCAGGCATGTGTAAGTGACGCATGCGCTGAAGCAGCGGGTGTACATGAAGCCCGTCAACACAGGATTTCCGACACTGTGGATGCTCACAGTGGGCGTGATGCCCAAGCATCTGGGCCGTTTGCCTTGGAGACTGATCACCTCCCTGGCCGTTTTGGTGATTTAGGTTCTGCCTGTGTTGTTCCTAAATGGGCCACTCCAAATCCAGACCAGGTGTTGAGTTCCTCCGGTGGTGCTGGTACTGCGGAAGCAGTTGTTAGCAGCCTGGCTGATGATAGCAGGTTTGCTCCCCTCACTAGGTCTGATGGGAATGCCGGACACACGCGTGCTAGTGAGGAAGAGCGGGACGCCGCTCATGAAGATTTTGCTTTCTGGCCTTCTGAGACCGGCAGCAAGACCAGCTGTAACTGGTCAGCTAATGCCAATGCTGGCGACATCTCTTTAGAGCCATTAAGCCCCTCAATCAGCTCAGCCAAGACGTTGGGTGTATCTGCATTGAGGTTTCGAGGATTCCTTCAAGGGAAGCCTGCCACTATTCTGGTGGATTCTGGTGCAGAACGTAATTGCGCTAGCCAACTCTTTCTAGAGAAGAATGGCATACCCTTCTTAGGCTCACAGCTCAGTGGTATTTCTGTACGACTGGCTGATGGTGCACCCAAATCATGTGGCTTACTTGACTCTGCACAATTCCAAATTTCTGAGTACAAGGATTGCGGAGACTTTGCTGTCACAGATCTCGAAGGAGAAGACCTAATATTAGGGATGCCCTGGCTTCAGCGTATTAACCCTGCCACCCACTGGAAGAAACGTATCTTGAGTTTTGACCACAATGGTAGAAGGCATTGCTCTCGCATACCCGTAATTTCAGCAATGGAATTTGTGCAAGAAGTTGAAAATAAAAGTCCAGCGTGGCTGTGCATTGTGAAACCTGCATTCTCTGAAGCTCCTACTTTTGGAAAACAGAAAATTGATTGCTCTGAGCTCTTACGTGAGTTTGAGGATGTGCAGGCTGACCCTGCCTTCCCTGAAAAACGAGCAGTTGAACATGTCATTGACATATTTCCAGGCAGTGCTCCTCAAATGGGCCCTATTTTTAGGCTTGCCCCTGCTGAGCTTGAAGAGCTCCGCAAGCAGCTAGAAGAGCTGACTGAAAAAGGACTTATAGAGCCTAGTTCCTCTCCTTTTGGAGCACCTGTCCTGTTTGTAAAAAAGAAAGACAATACCCTACGCATGTGTGTCGATTATAGGAAATTAAACAACATCACGGTGAAAAACTCCTACCCTCTCCCAAGGATTGATGACTTACTAGACCAACTGCATGGTGCTGAAGTATTTTCCAGCATAGACTTGCGCTCTGGATACCACCAAGTGCGCATCAAAGAGGGGGATGAGCACAAGACTGCTTTTCGGACACAATATGGACATTTTCAGTTCCGTGTCTTGCCTTTTGGACTATGCAATGCTCCTGCTACTTTCCAGAGGCTCATGAATGATGTCTTCAGGCCGTTCCTCCTAAAATTTGTGATAGTCTACTTAGATGATGTCCTCATTTTCTCCAAAACTGTGCGTCTGCACATGCAACACTTACGTCAAGTCTTCCAGCTGCTACGAGAACACAAACTGTACATTAAACGCTCCAAGTGTGAGTTTGCCGTCAGTGCGTTGAGGTTCCTTGGTCATGTCATCTCTGATAGAGGCATCACCATGGATCCGGACAAGGTGAAGGCCATCCTTGAGTGGCCTGAACCAGCTGGAACACCTGCTCAGTGCAAGACCCAGCTTAAAGGCTTTCTAGGCCTTGCAAACTTCAACCGCCGCATGGTAGACCATTTTGCTGAACCAGCCGCTCCGCTGAACGCTCTCACAGCTGACAAAGCAGAGTGGATCTGGGAACAGCCTCAGAAAGACGCATTTGCTGCTGTGAAGAAAAAGATGACAGAAAAACCCCACTTCGTGCATGCCCCGCATCCAACTGCACGTTTCATAGTGGAAACTGATGCCTCCCAAGTCGCCACCGGCGCTGTAATATACCAGAGGCCCAATCCGCCTCATGTGCAAGTAATTGCCTATTCCTCTCACAAGCTTCAACCCAATGAGGCTCTCTTTCCTGCACACGAGAGGGAAATGCTTGCTGTCAACACTGCCCTCACAGAATGGCGCCATTACTTACTTGGTCGCCTGTTTGACTTGTACACAGACAATGAGGCAGTCACCAAATTTCTCAAGCAGCCTTCTCTCACACCAAGGCAGGCCAGATGGGTCCAAAAGCTTTCAGAGTATGATTTCAATCTGTACCATGTGCCCGGTCCACGCAATGTGGCTGCTGATGCCCTCAGCCGCCGCCCAGATCACTATCCGGGTTTTCCAGCACAGACGCCTACCCAGATTCATGTCCGCTGTGCTCGCACACTTGAGGATGTGGCTAACAAGCTCCTGGTGCTCAAAGCTACCAGCACTCCCACCTTAAGCCCAGTGCGTGCCTCCGGACCTACCTGCCATGCTGATTTCTTTGATCAGCTGCGCGCTGATGCTGAGTTTGATGAGGAGTACACCTCAGTCCTTACCGCCGCTCAGGAAGGCGAGCTCCGTGATTTCACAGAGAAGGACGGACTGTTGTGGTACACACCCTACCCTGAAGTAACCCCACGCATTTACATTCCTCAGGGACAAGCGCGTGAGCTCCTCATTAAAGAAGCTCATGACACACCAACCAGCGGTCACTTAGGCATCCACAAGACCCATGAGGCCTTGCACAGAAGATTTTACTGGCCACACATGTTCCGCACTGTCTCTCTGTATGTAGCCACATGTGCCACCTGCGCTTGCACAAAACCTAGCAACCAGAAACCCATGGGGCTTCTCCAGCCCCTGCCCCTCCCAGACCATTGCTGGGAACAGGTTAGCCATGACATCATAACTGGCTTGCCTAAAACACCTCGTGGCCATGATGCTATAGTTACTTTTGTTGACAGATTGAGCAAGCGAGTCATTTTTGTGCCCAGCACTTGCACCATTGATGCTGCTGGCTATGCCGACCTCTTTTTCAAGGAGATTTTCCGGCACTTTGGCCTCCCAAAGGTCATCGTATCTGATCGTGACCCACGTTTCACCTCCCATTTCTGGAGAGCATTACACAAACGTCTGGGTACAAACCTCAAAATGTCCACTGCTCACCACCCACAGACAGATGGACAGACAGAACGTGCCAACAGAACGGTGGAAGACATGCTACGTGCATATGCTTCCCCTTTCCAACACAACTGGGATGAGTACCTGGTGCCTGCTGAATTTGCATACAACAATAGCCTTCAAGCAAGCACAGGATTTACCCCTTTTTACCTGAACTACGGCCGCCACCCTCATACACCTTTGTCACTGCTCACAGAATTCAATCGCCCATCAGCGTGTGATACCAACCCTGCTGCCAATGATTTTGTTGGACGATTCCAGGCAAACATTTCCCGTGCCAAAGATGCCCTGCATCGAGCGCAACAACGCCAACAAAAATATGCAGATCAACACCGCAGACATGCTGAATTTTCTGTTGGAGACCAGGTTCTGCTCAGCACAAAGTACCTTTCCCTACACCTGAAAGAGGGTACCACCCCTAAACTGTGCCCCAAATTCACCGGTCCCTTCACTATCATCGAAGTCCTTTCACCTGTGGCATACAAACTGCGGCTGCCACCACACATGAAGTGCCACAATGTTTTTCACATCAGCTTACTCAAGCCTGCTGAATTCTTCTCTCAGGAATTTCCTGAACGCATCCAGCATGCTCCGCCACCTGTCCATGTGGAGAACAACCAAGCATTTTTCATTGTGGATTACATTGCGGGCCACAAACCCCGCACAGCTACTTGCCATGCAGAAGCTACTCGCTATCTTATCAAATGGGCTGGATACCCCTCCTGGGAGAACACTGAAGAACCAGCACGCAACATTGCGAAGGACGTCCCAGGTGAGGTTGCCAAATATTGGGCTAAACGTCAACAACAATCATCTTCACCTTCCTCCATCCCCACTCCAGCTCCAGCCCCAGCCCCAGCCCCAGACCCGCAGCCCAGCCCTTCTTCTCCGCAACAACCTAGCTTACAGCCTTCTCCACCGGCAGATCCTGTCTCTAGCTCTGATCCTCCACGCAGATCTAGCAGGAAACCTAAGCCTAGACTGCTTCGTTCTTAAGTTGTTAGCTCATTTTGCTTACTTTCGCCAACCAGTGCTTAAAGCACTAGCACTTGTAGATCCATCATGAGATCCATGATCTGTGTCCTATATTTTCTTTCTTTGACTTCCTTGCGTACTTCGGCTGAAACTGTTGAATAGACTTTTCTTTGAATTTTTTTTCTCTCCTCCAAATTATTGCTGAGATCAGCTTCCTTTGCTTACTTTTGTCAATCTAAAGATCTAATTCTGTTTTCATTCCTGAAGTTCACTTTCTGCTAAACTTGAATTCCTTTGTTAGTACAAGACCTTTTGCTAGTGCAACTCCTGCCCTTTCTTTTTTAAGGGAGGGGTGAGTGCAACATGTTCGAAGTTGCAGTAATTTATGTCAGTCTTAATGGAATGATTCGCCTCCGTTGCTTATGCGAATCTTTGTGAACTCTTGCTGTGTTTTCGGTGTCTTTTATTAATTGGAAGTCGAGACCCTGTGCAAGGATGATTCCGTAGCTAATCTGTCCAGCACTGCGCCAGCTGTTGAGGTCCTCCAGTGGTGAGTGCGTGGCTCCAGATAACGCTACACAGGCAGGGGAAAGCTTCCTCAGCCTATTGCCAGTTTCCCCTGTCCGTCAGGTAATTTTCGACTACATTTCTCCAACGCTGAGGGCGGGGTAGCCTCTGTCACTGGACAGGTGCTCTAAAGATATGTTTAGACCGCAATGGACGTGATCCTGGGAGGTGACAATAATCTCGGCATCGCGCCGGTGTACTCTGTCTTTCGACAGGTGATGCCTATGCTAATCTCTCTCTGCCACAAGGACAGGTGATTCCTACACTTGCATCTCTGCCACAAGGACAGGTGATACCTACACTAGCGTCTCTGCCATAAGGGCAGGTGGTGCTAACACTACACTAGCTATCTACGCCATAGGGACATGTGCTCACCTTCCTTCTTTAGTTAACCCGGGCTGTGCACCCAAAGAGAGGTTCAATCAACCAAGTCACTTGGCTAGTGTTTGGATTTACAATTGAACAACGAGGGAAGCATTTCACACATGAGAGTATGATATTGCAAAGAAAGCAAACGTCTAGATGATGGCAAGCCTACTTGGTCTTCCCCCTCACTATCAAGTTGTGTCACAACATGGCAATGCAAAGGAAATAAGCATCTAAGCGATGGCAAGTCTGTCTGGTGTTCCCCCCTCGCTCCTAGCGCAAGGTGGGAGGCTAAACTGTTGTGCAGACTACTATAACTCAAAACTAATATAAAGATGAGCGTCTATGAGCATCTACTTGTCTGCTTGGGGACTTGGTCATGCAGTGCTTCATTCGGATATACTCAGATGTGGAGTCTTCTGCTTATACCATCACTTGGATGTTGATCAACTTCAGCTCTACCGTTACATAGCCTCTGATAGTGCATCATGCCTTTCTCAGATCTCTAAACAGACCCTTAACCCAATGCGCATGAGGACCCACCTCCATGCGGAGCTCATCCAGACCATCTCATCTCTTTTTGGACACTCCCCGCACCCTGTACACTTCTATAAAGGTAAAGCCCACTCTAGTATCATTGGTAATGAGGGGGCTGACACCTGCGCACGCGCTGCAGCACTAACGGACACCACGGACATTGCACTTCCAGATGCCAGGGATCCCTTCCATAATCTTTACTGGCTTTCTTTAAAGTTCTCACATGAACGTAACGGTAAAACACATCACTCTCACTCTGCTCTAATACACTACCTCACCAACCTGACGGACAAGCTTGAAACACACATGCACAAAAGACATGAGCTCGGCTCTGTTGACACTTCAGGCCACTATCACAATAGCTGGCAGCCTGCAGCCTCTGAGAGACCCACTCCCCCAACCACCAAAGTCATTTCAGAATTCTTCGAAGCTAATAACCTACCCACTCAACTTCCCAACAAAGGAATCAGCTATTCCTTTTGGAAGAATCCGAACATCACCCTTAAGCATCAGATAAATGTATTGAAACATTGCACAGTTTACACTTAAAAACATGCCATCAGATTCAAGGTGCCTTCCACCTCTGCACGCTGCCCATTATGCGGAAAAATGGACAGTATTAATCACATTGCCCTTAGATGTCTCAACCCAATGATGAATGGTATGCACACCAACAGGCACCATGATGGCCTTAGCTTCTGTGTTAAAGCCCTGAGCAAAGGCAGATATGGCTCATCCCTTATTGGTATGGATGCCTGCTGCAAAGAGAGGCTCCTGGAGCAGGATATATGAATCCCTGAGAATGTCTCCCGAACTATTCCTGATTGTTTTTTTCCCGATGGTACTGGCTCCTATGCCCAACACCATAGCCGCCCTGATGCTGTCTTTGTGCGATCTATCCCAGGAGAATCTGCCCACATTGATCCTGCTATGATCCCTCCTCAAAACATGGAGATCCATCTTGTTGAATTCTGCCCTGATACCAACCCTTTCTCCACTCTGGAAACTGCAACTGCCCAGCATGCCAATACTTTGCCAAGGCTCAAAACCCGCAGCTCGCAAAACCCTGACAGGAATAACAAGGTAACCTTGCACATCATCTTAGTTGGTGTGGCAGGCACGATTTATGACAGCTACACCATTAAACCTCTTGTCAACTTGGCTTTAACCAGACAGAAGGCTAAATCACTAGCATCCAAGTTAAGTTGCCATGCTATCCAACAAACAACAATTGTTATCAACACCAGACATGCACTCCATTTCCAGGGAACTTGGGGGGGAGGGGTGCTAGGCGCATGGCGGAGGAGAGCAGGAGAATGAGAATCCGGGCGTCCAGGAGCATGGCGGCCAACCCTCCAGATCCTCATTAGCTCTGTTTTATGGCTTTCTCCTAGGCCAGCTGTGTATAGTCTAGGTTTGAGGGCCCTTTGATGAGACCTTTGCTAGCTTGCTAGTCAGGGAACCTTTCCTTAATGCACGCAGCCTTTTGGCTGGCGTAGGCTTCTCTTTTCTAGCAAGGGTACCTGTGCGGTAGTTGAAAAAAATTTGAATCATTTTGAGAGGACGTTTGGCTGGCGTAGATTTTCCTTTTGAGAGGAAGCGTTGGCATGGGGTGCGTTCGCATTGGCGAGAGAAAAAATAAAGAAAATCCGTGTCCTAAAGAATTTTTTCAGTATTTTGGTGGTCCGCGTTCGCATTGGCGGTATTCCGGAGCTCTGTTGCTCGGTGGTCGCATTGGGGGTAGCAGTTTTCTCCTGTTTGAGGGTCCAAGTTCTGCAAAGCCTTCATGCTAAGTAAAATAATTCATGGAAGCACGCGCGATGGACACCAGGCAGGCCCCCTGCACCAGGCATGGACAGGCTGGGGACCATCTGTGGCACAGGCATGCTGCCCAGCGTTGTCATGGGCATGCTGTTGCCCATCTGTGGCCCGGATATGGGCATGCTGTTGCCCATCTGTGGCCCGGACATGGGCATGCTGGTGCCCATCTGCCTCTCCATATGCTCCAGCGGGATGAGCATGTCCCCTGAAAGCCCGCCAGGCATGCCGCTGCTCGCGGGCATGTTGTCCAGCTGCGTCGCGGGAAGGAGAGGGGGCCAGACTCCTGGGGCCACTCCATCGCGCTCGGTCAACCACGGTCAAACCGTGGTGGGATCCCAGAGAATCGCAGTGGGGTCTTCCGGAAGACCCCGCTGCGATCCTCTTTTTTGAGTATTTTTGAGTATTTTTTCTACAGCTCGGGGGGTGAGCTATCGAAAAAATACTCTTTTTCAGAAAATTTTCTAGAAAAATTTTCCCCCATGCGAACGCGGACCACCCAGAATAATGCCATCAGGCAACCAGTATTCGCGAGAAAAGAGAAAAACTCGCCAATGCGAACGCACCCATGGTTTAGAAAGAAAAGAAAACCTACATAGGCATTGAAAAACTTTCTACATCAATTAAGGAAAGGGGGCCACATTAGTTCAAAGACTGTATGACCACCCCACCACAGAGTTCAGACTGAGAAAGCACGGCAGGTAGGGAAAGAAGACAGGTCCAGCAGCAAGAAAGAGAGCAAGATGATTGCTGTGAGAATGGAGTTCCAGACCTTCAACAGCAAGGAGAGTCAGCATGGTCAGCCTACCATCCAAGGGACGCAATGCCCAGGAGGTACCTGCTGAGTACAACTATAGTCTGCATACTAGATGCAGCTGCTGGCCACAAGCAGGAGCCTGTGGAACAGCCTTCAGACCACTAGGCATGTTTCAGAAGGTATTGCTGTACTTTAAGAGCAAACGTTTTCATGAACTTTGGAATTACCGATATGGTTTTTTGGTGTTCACCTTTCCAAGTCTGTATTTCAAATGCATGTGTGCCACAGTGTCCTCAGAGCATCATAAAGGTTGGGAGATTTAAAGACTTGGGGCAGGTGAGTTGGGGCGTTCTGATGTACTTCGATGGACGCAGGCAGTTTTCTTAAAGGCAAGCCAGGTGGTGTTATAAGAAGGATTTCCTTCAATGTTGACACGGGGGAAGATCGTGCCTGAAGGTGTTTCACCCTGAACACCCTGATGTTTGGCAATGGCACCTGCACATTCTTTACTTGCGCATTCGTTACCCCCAATGTCCTTGGGCACGTGTAACAAGAAAATAATCTACGCATTCAATGCCCGCAATTCCAGCGTGAGATGTTACCTTGTAGAGATAAACAGGGGTAGATGAATTGCACACGAGCTGTATGAATGTTTTAAGGATTTGGCCTTGGACATGCTGACTGATGAAGCTCTGGGTACAGTGTTTGTTTCCTAATTTGGTAGAGTGAAGGCTATCAGTGGCAATGCGAGAGTGACCCTGGAGAATGGCAGCTGCTATATCAGTCTTTGCAATGGTATTGGTGATTCCTGCTCCGTTGGTTTGACATAGTTGGGGCTGTCATTGTCAGGGTGGTAGACTCCTGCTCCTATGGCTTGTTTTCCAAAGGTATATGGCAGCTGCCATCTGTGTATGCCCGCTCTTTCCAGTTCTGAGCTTTGCGGACCGGGTTTGGGCTAGATGTGGTAAGTGGCAAGAGTAGTTGCTGGACAATGCTCTTAGGGGTATGCTATTGGTCATAGGTGTCATGACGAGAGTCTGCAGCAATGAGAGTGTGCTGCACACAATATCCTGCTCTTAAGACGCTGAGTTGCCTGCAGTACACTCTCGGCGTGACAGAGGGTAGTTTTTCAAATTCTTGAAGCCAGTCTTGATGTCTGGGTGTCTGGCCCCCGAGACACCCTTTTTGGTGCCTGTCATGATTCCTTCTCAGCCAGATTTTCAGGTTTCTCTGTCTGCCATCCCATTATGATGATGATGCTATGACTCTGGCCTTGCGTCATGCTACCTACTCAACCAGTCTCAACACAGAGGCCACTGCTACTTTCATGTTCCTCCCTGTATGGGGACAACACACGATAACTAACCCTTATTCCAAACTCATCACCGTGATGTAGGCAGTGCCTGCCTACCCACATCTCTGTTGTGAACTTGGAACCATCGCTCGTACCAACCTTTGCTACAACGATCTTCAGTCCTCCATCAACCAGGAAATACCCCTTTCTCAGCACACCTGGGACCTACAAATTATTGCAGTCTGGAACACAGCTGCAAGGATTCATCTTAACAATCACAACCCAGCTTGGCTACAAGGCCTGGCCTCGGCTGTACCAGAAGTTAACTGGAAGCTGCACAGTATAGGCAACCATTCTACTCTCAGTACGATGCATGCTGATATACCTGGATTCAATAAATGCCAACGCCTCCCCTCTGACAAACAAAAGACATCTAGGAAGCCAACCTACTAGGTTGGCTTATATGTGGATAGTATCCACATATAAGTAATCAGGAAAAACCGTTTGTACCTAACCAATCTAGTCCAATCCTCATGCTCAAAGTCCCTGACTGGAGGATATGGGCATACACTGATGGCAGCTGTCATATTCAGAATGGACAACAAGAAATTGGAGCAGGCGTCTACTGCCCTCTCACTGACAGCAAAAATTCCATTGAGCCCAACGGTACTGGAATTACCAACACCATATGTCGAACTGAATAAGTAGCAATTGCTGCTGCCATCACGCACTCTTATTCACACATTGCTTCAGACAGTTTCACCTCTTTTCATCAAATACATAAACAACATATTTACCCCAAGAAGCAAAAACAACATATTCAAGGCAATGTCCTAAAAACCATATCTACCCTCATTAGCAACTCACGAACCAATATTTGTTTCTACAAAGTAAAATCTCATGCTGGCATTGCTGGTAACGAATGTTCAGATGCTATTGCAAAATATCAGGCAAACCAAGCCAATAATAATGTGGCTGATACTGGGATCCCTGGCAAAGGCCCTGGCGGAAATCCATTTTCTCATTTGTTTTGGATAGCCAAGGAGGATAAAAGAGAGCATACTGCCGGCACATCCACAGCTCCTGCACCCAGTCCTAAAATCACCTACCTCCCCAATCTTCAAAATGCTCTCAAGTCTCATATGCATACAAAACACGGACTTGGATATGCCAACTCCAAAACAGGCTACTTCTCTTACTATCAGAGTTTGTCACCACATGTAGATAAGAAAATCAGCAATGCCTTTAGAAACATGCCCTGTACATCCTCACCCATGAAGTGCGCTATCTTGCAATATTGCACAGGCACCCTCTAAAACCAGAAACGTGCGGTTTGCTTCAAAAGGCCCACTAACCCATTATGCCCTCTACCATGCTGTCATCAATAAGGCAGCGCACTCCACATGCTTTCAGGCTACCAAAATCATAGCATCTCCAGCATGAAAACTGAACGCCACCGTGTGACAATATTGCTGGAACAATGGTCATCAAAGCTCTTAGCAAATTCCCTTGGGGAGCAGGCTTGATTTACATGGACATAGGAAGTGGTGATAGGTTGGCGCAGCACAACCTTCAAATGTCTGCACATGCATCAAACAGAATTATACCCCCTTACCTCTTTTCAAAGAAATGTTCTGAGATACCTAGGCTCACATTAAGCCGACCTGATGCTGCACCGATTACTCCCTATCAAGCCAACCAAACCCACTTCTTCTTCTCCTTCTTCTCCCTGCTCACACCATGTGTTACGCAGCAGGCATGGCACCCCACAGAGGTCCTGCATGGCTAACCGCATGAGACTGCCTCACCAACTATATGCTAAGCAGGGACGTGTGCACTTGATTGAAATTATGTACTGTGAAGACACGAGGCCTGGACAACAGTTGGAGGCGGCACAGCGGCAGCATGCAGACCTCTGCAAACTCATTAGTGCAAAAACTGTGACTCTTCATATTATCCTTCAGGGTGTTAGCGGGACCTGTTATATTGAACACACCCTCAATCAGTTCAAACAACTTGGGCTTGACCATCAACGTGCCATTTAACTTGTTCGCAAGCTTCATGCCCATTCTGTTATGTACGCCAACAAGCTTGTAACCACTAGGCGTGCTATTGAAAACAATCTTACTTCTCACAGCCAGATTTTGGAGCCGGGTGCTTCCACTAACCCTCCAGATCCCCATTAGCACTCTTTATTTTACAGCTTTTTGGTGGAGGGCACTCACGGCTCTTTTGAGCCAATGTGTCTCCTTTTTCTTAACTGACAACACACAAGGTAAATGTGTTGGGATGATAACCCCTAGCCGATTTCAAATCCTTTACAAGGCTTTCTATAGGGCCAAGCTTGCAGGCTTGCATGAAGCCATAACACCTGCTCCTACTAGCTTTGCATCTGAGCTGCAGGGGCTCCTTGCTCGCAAGACTATGCTAGAAAACAAGTACGCTAGTAAAAAGATTAAAGACTCCTTTTCGCGGGCCCTGCCAACCCCCATCCACGCTGCCCTTAAAGAATGGGCCCTGGTAACTCAAGAAAAAATGGCCTCCCCGCTGGACCACAACCCACAATACCAACATTACTGGAGCACTGACCCCCGAGACACTCTCTTCGGTGCCCATCATAACTCCCTCTCATCCAGATATTCTGGTTTTTCTGTCTGCCATCCCATTTACACCGAGGAAGCTATGACCCAGGCCTTACGCCATGCTATCTACTCAACCATTCTCAACACAGAGGCCACTGCTACTTTCATGTTCCTCCCTGTATGGGGACAACACATGGTAACTAACCCCTATTCCAAACTCATCACTGCCTATCCACATCTCTGTTGTGAACTTGGAACCATCGCTCGTACCAACCTTTGCTACAACGATCCACAATCCTCCATCAACCAGGAAATACCCCTTTCTCAACACACCTGGGACCTACAAATGATTGCAGTCTGGAACACAGCTGCAAGGATTCATTTAAACAATCATAACCCAGCTTGGCTACAAGGCCTGGCTTCGGCTGTACCAGAAGTTAACTGGAAGCTGCGCAGTATAGGCACCCATTCTACTCTCAATACAATGCATGCTGATATGCCTGGGTTCAATAAATGCCAACGCCTCCCCTCTGACAAACAACAAATATCTAGATATCTTACCTCTCCACACGTAGGTAATCAGGAAGAACTTTTTGTACCTAAGCAATCTAGTCCAACCCTCAAGCTAAAAGTCCCTGACTGGAGGACATGGGCTTACACTGATGGTAGTTGTCAAATCCAGAATGGCAAACAAGAAATTGGAGCAGGAGTCTACTGCCCTCTCACCGATAGCAGAAGTTTTGTCGAGCCCAAGGGTGCTGGAATTACCAACACCATATGTCGAGCTGAATTAGCAGCAATTGCTGCTGCCATCACACACTCTTATTCACACATTGCTTCAGACAGTCTCACCTCTCTTCATCAAATACGTAAACAACTTATTTACCCAGAGAAGCACAAACAACATACTCAAGGGGATGTCCTAAAAACCATATCTACCCTCATTAGCAACTCACAAACCAATATTCGTTTCTACAAAGTAAAATCTCATGCTGGCATTGCTGGTAACGAATGTGCAGATGCTATTGCAAAATATCAAGCAAGCCAAGCCAATAATAATGTGGCTGATACCGGGATCCCTAGCGCAGGCCCCGGCGGAAATCCCTTTTCTCATATATTTTGGTTAGCCAAAGAGGAAAAAAAAGAACACAATGCTGGCACATCCACAGCTCGTACACCCAATCCTAAAATCACCTACCTCCCCAATCTTCAAAATGCTCTCAAGTCTCATATGCATACAAAACACAGACTTGGATATGCCAATCCCAAAACAGGCTACTACTCATATTATCAGAGTTTGTTACCACATGTAGATAAGAAAATCAGCAATGCCTTTAGGAACATGTCCTGCAGTGTTTCTCATAGCTGCGACGCGTCGTGATTTGGCGACCAAAGTGCATTTTAGGGTTCAACACAGGGACGCCAGGCAGGGCGTCCCGGAGGACCCTGTGTCGCCAAGGTGCGACGCGCAAATTTCTGGGGAGTACCCCGTGTAGCCAAAAAATATTTTGTGTTTGTTGTGAGTTCTTTATGAGTCTTAGATTGTTTTGGGCAAATGCCCAACGTGCCCCTGCCCAGCCTGCCCCATCTCCTCCAGCATCAGCAGCAGCAGCAGCAGCAGCAGCAGCAGCATCAGCAGCAGAATCAGCAGCAGCACATGTGCCCACTGCTGTCCATGCAAGCACTGTGCCTGCAAGCGCTGAGGGGGGGCAGCAGCAGGAGACAGCAGCAGCAGACTCAGCAGCAGCAAATGTGCCCACAGGAGCAGCAGCAAACACAGTGGCAGTGCCTGCAAGCGCAGAGGGGGTGCAGCAGCAGGAGACAGCAGCAGTAGGAGAGGCTGATAAGCGACCTGAGGGGCAGGCTGGTGGGTCAAGAAAGCGCAGGCGCAAGCAGGAGGGGCCAAGGCATCCAGGTGGGCGCAAGCAGGGTGACTTCAACAAGATTCCTGAGCTAGAGAGGCAGTACTTTGTGGATGAAGGGAATGGACTGGCCAAGTGTGTGCCATGCAGCTTTGTGAGGAGGCAGGATGTACTTGTTCAGGTGTACAAGAGAGATGCACTTGATTCCCACTTGGGCACAAAGTCGCGCCCCCCCAAGCAGCAGCAGGAGCAGCAACAGCAGCAACAGCAGCAGCAGCAGCAGCAGCAGCAGCAAAGAAAGTGCATGCACCAGCAAAATGTGGAGGCCTGGAAAATGCACCAGCAGGAGCTGGCCTTACAGGAGCAGCAAAAGCACCACAGCAAAAGCACCACAGCATTTTTATCTTGGATGGTCACCTGTGTAACTAATCAGAAGAGAGCTACTGACCACTCTCTGAAGGGAATTGAGGGGGCGTCCACAATGTGGACGCCAAGTGTCAAAATTTTACTTGTAGGGTATTGTTTGTAACTAAATTACATTAGCATATATGCCAAAATTTTGGCGCAGCCAAAATTTTGGCAGAGATTTGTGGACCTTGCTACACTGTTGTTGAGCTGGAGCACCCTGTGTAGCCATTTTGCTACACACCCCAAAACCTTATGAGAAACACTGATGTCCTGTATATCCACACCCATGAAGCGCACCATCCTACAATATCGCACTGGCACCCTCTATAACCAAAAACATGCGGTTCGTTTCAAAAGGTCTACTGACCCACTATGCCCTCTCCCAGGCTGTCATCAATTAGACAGCGCACTCCACATGCTTTCAGGCTGCCAAAATCATATCATCTCCAGCATGAAAACTGAACGCCACAATGTTGCTGGAAGAATGATCATCAAAGCTCTTAGCAAAAGCCCGTGGGGAGCAGGCTTGGTTAACATGGACATTGGGAGTGGTGATAGGTTGGCGCAGCACAACCTTCAAATCCCTGCACATGCATCAAACAGAATTATACCCCCTTACCTCTTTCCAAGAAAAATTTCTAAGAGATCTAGACTCACCTCCAGCCGTCCTGATGCTATACTGATTACTCCTTATAAAGCCAAACCTACTTCTTCTCCTTCTACCTCCTGCTCACACCATCATGCGTTACGCAGCAGACACAACCCCACACTGAGGGCCACAACAGCCAACCGCGTGATGCAACCCCACCAACTGAATGTAAACCAGCGGCATGTGCACTTGATTGAAATCAAGTACTGTGAAGACACGAGACCTGGACAACAGTTGGAGGCGGCACAGCGGCAGCATGCAGACCTCTGCAAACTCATTAATGCAAAAGATGTGACCCTCCACACCATCCTTTTGGGTGTTGGTGGGACCTGCTACACTGAGCACACCCTTAACCAGTTTAAACAACTGGGACTTGACCACCAACGCGCCAATAAACTTGCTCGCAAACTTCATGCCCATTCTGTCATGTATGCCAACAAGCTTGTTACCACTAGGCGTGCTATTGAAAACAAGAATACTTCTTGCAGCCTGGTTATGGAGCCGGTTGCTTCCAATAACCCTCCAGATCCCCATTAGAGTCTTCTTTTTGTAGCTTCGTGGTGGAGGGGACTCACGGCTCTTCTGAGCCAATGTGTCTCCTCTTCCTTAATTGATGTAGGGAGAGTTTCCTCTGCCTACGTAGTTTTTCTTTTCTTTTCTTTTCTTCTTAGGGAGAGTTTCCTGTGCCTGCGTAATTTTTCTTTCTTTATTTATGGAGAGTCAAAGCTTTTGCACTAATGAGTTTGCAGAGGACTTCTCGTCTTCACACCTTCTGCTCGCCGCAAATGGCTTACATAATGTTCATGGCTTCCGACTGAAGATACGTTCAGGTGAACCCTTTGGGTTTGAGTCAGCTTGTGGTGGATGTCAGGTCTCGTCACTTGGCACACTGGAGATAATTTCCCTCTTACCATCCACGAAAGCTCAACAGCAAAAAATTAACTGATCATCACCGTTGTGCTCTCCCAATCAAAAACGTGCATGTTACATATTCCCTTTACATTTTGCCCAGATACCTGCACTTAGACAAACCTAAATACGCTGTATGCAGCATGGCCTGATTTTGCCTGCGTGTCCAATGGACAATGTCCATACTCTTAAAGTTGAGCAAGCTACATGGAATGACACCATTTCTACTACGTGCGATTTTTGTGGTACCCAAGATGATGTGCAGGACGAACACCATTGTATTTGATTGAATGCGCCCACCCCCAGGTCTGCTCTCTTCGGCTACAGTAAGCTTCCTTGTTCTCTAGCCCCCTCCTCCCTCTCTCCCACCTTTCTCCTCTGATGGCTCTGAGGAGTCCTTTCCTGCCTGCCAGTCACCAAGTGCAGTCCTTTAACATTTCTTCCTTCATGAATCAGAACAACAATAAGACCTATCCTTTTTTACATGCACTTCTTTTATATGAACAGGCTAGCCAGTCGTTTTGACCGAAGACCTTCTTTTCTTGTAACCTGTCACCTCTAACTAGCAAGCAAGCAAGGGCCTCACCAAAGTGCCTTTAATCCTAAATTAGACACAGCTAGCCTAGGAGAAAGCCTGAAACAGAGCTAAAGGGGGATGCTTGCTCGTAGCCTGCTAGTATGGCAGCCTTCCTTAATGCATGTTGCCTTTTTGGGCTGGCATAGTCTATTCTTCTCAAATTCACTGCACCCAGTCAGCCAACCAACAAATTTTTGTTATCTCGTCTTTCCAGTCCAATTTTTTGTGAATTGGGCATTTTTGGGCCAGGTATTGTAACAGGCCTCAGTGTTACCGCTCAGAAAAGCAGTGACTTACCATCATTGGTGTGGGAAACCTTTGAATCAAACAGCACGCACACCCTTCTGTATCCCATCATATTTATTTAAGGATCTGGATAAAGGAGTCATGAGGAATGTGAGTAGGTTTAGGCTTCGTGCCCACTGCTTGAAGGTCGAGTCCTGTAAATGGTTGGGTGGTTTGAATATTTGTGATTAGTGTGGAATCCAAACTGTGGATGTGCTGAAGTCCAGGACGAGGAACATGTTCTTTTCTATTGCAATTGCTGTGAGTTGTGTAAGCTGCACAGAAAATACAAGGACCTGTTCAATGATCTTTTTAAACCGTTACACACTTTTGCCCAGCTTCCAAACACTGATTTTATTCCTTTCTTGGCGAGCTTTCACTCTTTGACTGATTTCGAGGTCAATGCTTTTCTAAATCAAGACTTGCACAGATTTTCAAAATTTTTGTCTGAACTGGTTTCAATTTTTGATGCTGGATGAGAATGTTTCACTAGCAGCCAATCAGCCAGATTCTCGGGCTGTAGGCCAACCCCCTTGTAACCCTTGTGGATGTTTCCACTCAGCTGCCCACTTAGGCAGATATAGCGATGTAACCTTACCTCTGCCTCTACCAAACAGCAAGGATACCGGGTTGTAGGCCTTCTTGTAATCACTTCGTGCAAACAAAGTTTTTCCTTCCCTCTCCTTTTCTGCTTTTTATCTTTTTATGAATAGGCTATGGCAGTCAGGCACCATAAAATTGAGTCTTTCCTCACCTGTAAGGGTTGCAAGTTTTTTTAGACCTTAACCTGTAATCTGTGTCAGCGTGAGACTACCCCACCAACTGAATGCAAAACAGCGACACGTGCACTTGATTGAAATCAAGTACTGTGAAGACACGAGGCCTGCCAGTGGACAACAGTTGGAGGCGGCACAGCAGCAGCATGCAGACCTCTGCAAATGTATTCTTACCGGTGTTGTATCTCTACATACCACTCTCCTGGGCGTTGATGGAGCGTGTCATACTGCGCACACCCTTTACCAGTCTAAACAACTGGGACTTGACAACCACCATGCCTTCAAACTTGCTCGCAAACTGCATGCCCATTCTGTTATGTATGCCAACAAGCTTGTTACTGCTAAGCGTGCTAAAAAAATAATAAAACTTCTTACAGCCAGATGTTCGGGTCAGGTGCTTCCACTTGCCCTCCGGATCCTCATTCAATCCTCTTTATCTTTTGCAGCTTTGTGGTGGAGGGGACTCACGGCTCTTCTGAGCCAATGTGTCTCCTTCAAGTGCTTTCCAACGTTCCCTTAATTGATGTAGGGAAAGTTGAATCGGCTGTTTGGCAGGATGATGGTACCTCTTGTGGCTGTGCTGTTGATGCATGGGGGCAGTGTGGGGAGGAGTGTAGGCCCATGCGAGTTTTTGGTGGACTCAGTGCACCAAGGTCAGACCCTGCAAGGGTATGGCTCAGTGTGTGCTCGCGTGTGGTCACCGCCTGTCTGGGCATGCTGTGCAGTGGCCTGTGGTCTTTCGCAGACGTGTGCTAGGGCCAGGCATGCGTGTTTGCATGTGCATCACCGTCACTGGCAGTCCATGCCTCAGTCCTTGCTGTGTCTGCCTCAGAAGCCTTTATGGTGAGGCCCGCGTGTGTGTGCTTGCAAGGCCCCTCTGTCTGTGCCGCTTTTTGGGTGTGCCAGAGCTCTGGGCAGACAGGCTGGGACATTGACAGCAGCCTGTGGCCTTTCCGCTGAGTGTGCTGTCCGGCCTTCTGTTGGGGTGAACCTCCACTTGAGTGTGTGCCAGAGCTTCCGTGGAACTGCATCCTGACTGTCTCATTGCCTCTTGTATCTCCTGTCACAGATGAAACTTGGTGCTAGGCACCATTCACCATGTGAATTCCCAGGATATCAATACTTTTCTAAACCAGGATAACAACAAACTTCCTTTTTTTCTTCATGATCTCATGTGTATTTATGAACAGGCTAGCAGTCAAACGTCTTGACTGAGGCCTTTTTTCCCTTGTAACCCCTTGTAACCCTTGAAACTTGGTGCTCAAACTCGGAGTTTCAGGCGCTCTCTCTTGTCTTGATTCTGGTGTTTTACATCTGAGTTCAAACATTTCAATTGGTTTCAAACTAGGTCTCAACTCTGATGCTGGTTGAGCATGTTTCACCAGCGACCGATCAGCCAGATTCTCGGGCTGTAGGCCACCATTGTAAACCCCCTTGATGGTACCTCTGTGTGTGACAGGTGTCCTTGCAACCAAACTCAAGATGAAGCACATGTCCTTTTTAACTGTACTGATGAACACGTTTGTTCTCTGCGCCGCAAGTATCAAGTGCTTTTTGAACCTTACTTCCAGGATATTCTTGAGATGCAACCTTTTTTACTGCATCAAGTGAGCTCTCAATTTGTTCATCAGTTCCTTCATCAGCGAAATGCAAAGCTTTTCTTTTTCATGTCTGAGCTTATGGATTTATTTTTGGCTGGCAGAGACCAGCCACAAGCCGATCAGCCAGACGACCTGGCTGAAGGTCACCCCCCATTGTAACCATTAATTGATGTAGGGAGATTTATTTCTGCCAATGTAGCTTTCCTTTCCTTTCTTTCTGTGCCAACAGCACCCTATCTGCCAGGATTGTGTGCTATTAGGCCTTCTTCCCTTGTATTCCAAAGGCCAGCAGCCATGCATGCTGGTTGATGACTTCTTTGTCAACCAATGTCAACTACTGTATGCCTGTAGATATCAGAACAACTAGACAGTCGTTTACAGGATCTAAACACAATAAGAGAAACAGTCCCTGAGAGACACGTGCCAAGCTGAGTGGCATCCACATTCCTTTAACCCCTCAAGCCAACACATCTGGCTATTTATAAAATGAAAACACATTCTCACTAATAAACTTCATAATCGATTCAACCCGCAAAAATCCTTTGAAGAGCTCAAAAAAAGGAAGCGCGAGGGTGGCAACTCTGTCCCAAAACAACAAAGCTCATGGTAGTTACTTCTTGGCAGTTCCGTGTGCTCCAGGTGAGTGACTCCACTTATGAGGATCAGAGAAATAATGCAAATATAAGAAATAAGCAAAGATGCGAGCCTTCAGCATGGCCAGCCTCCTTATCTCGACACCCCATAAGAAAGACAGCAGAGTCTTTTACTGCAGCGACCAAGAGCAGAGTGAGGCTTTATTGACAACGCATACCTTGTTGCTAGTAGAGGTGAGCCCTGTCCTTGCACTCAGTTCAGGCCACGCACAAATAAGAGGTCGCCCACTGCGCTCAAGTTCTGGAGGAACCATCTGCTTGTGGGATGCGCATCTGAACAGGAGGCCACTTGCTTCATTGCTTCAACCTCCCAATGCATGGTTTCTGAGCTAGCATGCGTTTTGCCAACCAGTCTGCATGCCGTCCCAGAAATCAGATAAAGCAGCGCAGCAAAAGGCATCTTTTGAGCCCAGTCCTCTTTCCCCCATCGTTTCACTACCCACGAACGCTCATCCACACAAACACACACACTGAAGCACATTGTAGTATGTTGCCCCCCTTCCTCTCACCACTCACGCACTGAACATGAAGCGAATTGTTGTGCGTTTTCCCCCTTCCTCTGACCACACAGCATGAGGCGATTTTGTAGTACGGTTTGCAGTACACGCATTCCCTGATCACGCACATTACATACACACATTCCCTAATCACGCACATTACATACTGGAAGGCACATGCGCAAGCACGTGCGCGTGCACACACACATACACACACACATTCAGGCATGAGACTCAAGCATGCAAGCCACAGTAAAAACAGGTGGCACGAAGAAGCAGTGTTCTGTGAAACTAAGTGATCAGGTGAAAAACACCCGCGCGCATGAGAGCTAAAGCAATGGTCCTTTAGTGCAGCAAGTACTAATGCCTGGTGCAAAAAAGTGGCTTAAAAAGGCAGGGCAGCCAGCAGATGAGGAGAGTTAGAGACGTGCTGCCTGCACTCACCGATTGCCTTGTACAAAATGGAATATTTAGGAGAAGGCACTCCATGCGAAAGAGCTGAAGATGATTCATAGGCGCGGTGCCCCTAAGAAGGGTTCTGGACATGACAAATGACATTACATGGAGTCTTAGAGGGTTCCCCTTGGTAAGGGCATGAGGCAAATCAACGTGGAGCTGCCCAAAATATTTCTCCATCACAAAGCACGGACATGGGTAAAAGGAATCCTGGAAATGGAGGTGGCAGCCACGGCAGTCACGCTTGCATAGGAACTTTTGCGAATTGCAATGCACGCAATGGCATTGTGCCTTCAGGAACACAGGATGGCTCAAGGGGCACGGCTGGACCCTAAATCCGTATATGCTTCCCCATCATCTGCACAGCTGATTGCAAAGGCAATCCCTATCCATTGTGACATGACTGTTGCCCGCATAACGGCCACACAAGTTTGGGCAAAGGTACTCCCCATCTATGTCACACTGTTTACAACCAGAAGGCCAAACAATCCCAACGTGCTTCTCTCCTTGGAGCTATTGGTGGGCTTGTGCAGGCCCTTCATATTGTCAATCCCCACCAAAAAGTGAGCTTCCGGGATGGTGGCAGTATCAATGGAGAGCCCATAAGCAGTATGCATGCCCTTGTTTGCTAGTAGGATAAGGTGTTTGTAGTAAAGCTTGCTTTGAAGATTGCAGTAGTGCCATTCAAGTTCGCAATCCTCTGCTCGTCCCATTCCTCAAGAAGGCCTCAACCCTGTGGTCCTGAACAGAAGCAACAGTGTCTTCTGAGATTAAGGCAGCAAAAGGCCGCGTCATCCCTGCCACAGAGCACACTTCATAACACAGCCACCACACAAATCACGCCTCAGGTGTGTGCAGGTGCGCGCTTTATTGAGATATGTTAAAGAAATGGAGCAGCACAGCATCATCTGCAAGTGCCTTTTTTCTTGATGAGCGACGCAGGAGCGGCTGTCTTCTCACACCCTCTACAGCTGGGCCTCTCTTCTGGGTACTTCTCTTCACAAAGACATGCATGCACTCACACAGACCAGACAATCCGTACATAAGACCGTGCTTGTGCACACAGGCTTCTGCGGCCGAAGCCAGCCTGCTTCAGCTAGCCTCCTACTTCGAATACGTGAGGGTGTGTGTACAAGCATGGTCAAAAGCATGCCTGAACTTATAGAGGACGGCAAGGCCCTGAATAACCCCAGACAACATCGTGAGAGTATTATGAGTCATGAGTCAAAACAGTGTGGTACATTTGGCTACTACTTTGAGGGTTGCAGCAGTTCAATGCAGGCATGCAGTGCTAGCGCTTGTGAAAGGAGGGCTTGGCCTGCTCTTGGTCCCGAAGGCATCCTCTTGTCTGGATATGCCTGAGGTATCTCAACTGCCTCCTTTGCACACGCCAGGCATGAGGCCTGTGCTGCCAGCCGGCCACAGCTGCTAGTGGTATCGACCACACACTAGGCATGAGGTCTGTGCTGCCAGCCAGCCACAGCTGCTAGTGGTATTGACCACACACCAGGCATGAGGCCTGTGCTGCCAGCCAGCCACAGCCAATGGCAACCACCACACCAGCACAACCAGAGGCACACAAAGAGGCACCACCAGACCTGAGGCACTGATCTCTTGCCAAAGTAAGCACACTCGGGGGGCACTCAGCAAAACCCGCAAAGCCATGCAAACAGGGAACTTTCCCTTCAGGCAACACCATTTTCGACACTCTCCTCCCTCCCATTATTATTGAGAGCTCTGCACATCCAACCCCCCCGGGCAGCCCAAGCTTATCACGTGCTTGAGGCGCTTAAGGATGGCCTGGCCGGAAGCCACATTCTGCCATGCGTTGATGGCAGCACAGAGGCGCTCAGCTGCCTTTGAACAAAGCATGCGTGAACTCGTGGGCTGGGCTTCAAGAGTCCGGGCTGCGTCGGCAACTGAGGCCTTCTACACAAATCCTCACACAACCTCAAAGCATGCAAAGCAGGCGTGGCACAGGCCTGCACTCACACATGCCGGAGCCACCTTTGGCCGGCTGCAAGGGCAGTGGTGCAAGCAGCCACGAGGTGATTGAGATTTACGGAATCAATCAGAATCACTTGCGGATCATCTGGAAGGCCACGTGGAGCATGCGGTCGCCGATCGGCAGGTTGTGCAGCGACGATACGGCCTTGGCAGCCGACAGCGGATCAGCAAAGTTGACGAACCCGCACCCTCTGCTCTTGCCTGCGTCGTCCTGGAGCACCTGCGCATGCACAGGTGAGCATGCACAGATGAGCTCTTGCCTGCGTTGTCCTGGAGCACCTGCGCATCCACAGGTGAGCATGCACAGATGAGCTCTTGCCTGTATTCAACTGGAGCACCTGCGCATGCACAGGTGAGCAAAGCCTGCGTTGCTTTCAAAACTGTGCCAGAATGCCGGATTGAAGCAGTCATACCGACTGAGTATTGTGGCATATGCTTTGGTTTGGTTTACGTAGTACAACCACAGCCTTGGAGCAGAGCGTTGGCAGTTTGCAATTGACTTAACAACCATGGAATCTGGAAGGACGGCAGCAGATTGACCAGTCAGTTGGCTCCAAGGGCTCTGTTGGCCATAAGTGCCGCTTGTGACTGCACTGAGTTGCAAAAACTCCACACTTTTACTTTTATAACAGTATCACAACGGTCGCACGATTGCAGAACAGTGCCAAATGAGCAAGGCAGGCGTCCGGGGGCCTCTTCCTGCTGCTGGGGGTCTGATGCCCCCCCCCCCAACAGGCCTTTCCATTGGTGAGACCTAGAGTAAGACAGGGGGAAAGAGAAGGGCCTGGGTGTGGAATCGCCATAAGGTCCTTCCTTCTTCCTTAAAGCTGCAAAAGGACTACACAAAGAGCAGCATAGGACCAGAATAGGCCACGACAGGGGCAAGAAGAGGGCCTGGGTGTGAAATCGCCAAAAGGTTCTTCCTTCTTAAAGCAGCACAAGGCCCACACAAGGACCAGCATAAAAAGCAGCAGGACCACCATGGACTGCCACAAGGGGCAAGAGGATGGCTTGGGTGTGGGACCACCAGAAGGAGTAGCATAGCGACCAGCTTGAGTACCAGCATAGGCCATAGCAAGGGGCACAGTGAGGGGCCTGGATGTGGAATTATGACTATAAGGAGCATCAGCTGAGGAAAAGCACCATGAGGTGGAGAAGCAGCAGGGTGATGAGCACATGGAGAAGCGTGCTTGAGGAGCAGCAGTCACAGCAGCGGAGGGAGGGGGGGCAGAAACATTGGTGCATTTCAGGGAATTTGGCTGCAGCACACTTGATAATTGGACCGAAAATGTGCTAAGATCTACAGGTTGAGCGGCCCCAAACTCAGGGTAACACGGTTCAGGCTGCTGAGGCAGTTCATTCCATCCAAATTGTTCAGCAAACCAATTACTGTAGTTGCACATCCCTGGTTGCTGTCCTGTCCCCTGAGTTCTCTTCCAGGGACCCCATCCCACATTCCCACACACCACTGCACCCGCACAGCATCTATCGGATCGCCGACACACGCGCCCAAAATTTGCTGCTTCTTTCCTCCCGAGCATATTTTTCTTTTTAGCTCCCTTTTCTGAATGGCACTGAATACGCACCAGTATTTCTCCCTGGTGAACCACAGTCCTGGCCATTGTGTTTTTTTGGGCACCCAAGGTCCCCAAATTTTAAGCAATGCCCTCCCCTCCTTGTGCCAAGCCGTCCAAATGCCTGCTTCAAAAGACCTCTGCTTGTGCTTAGCTGCTTTTGCTTGCCAGGGTCTAAATGCGGCTCTACGTTACTATCTTATTGCTACTACTGCTGCTCAGCTGCCCTTGTTTGCCAGCTGTCACAGAGTGACTCTTAACATACTTTACCCTTTGGCACCGAGTGACTCTTTCAACAAACATACTCATTACCCACCTTAACTGAATGAATCGCCCCAAAGGGAGCAAACTTCTCGTACAAAAAGAGCTTGTCAGCATCCTCAGGCATGTTCTTGACATATCTGCAGGGAACACAACGCAGGACAAAGAGCAAAACCAGGAGGATCTGATTAGGGGCACAGAAAATCAAATAAAAAGGCACGACCAAGCTTGATCCACTTTCAGCACAGGCCAAGCTCTGAGTGACAGTTGCGAAGACGCGACTATTTCGTGCATGTTGTTGACATGGGTGCAGGTAAAAGGGTACCTAGGAAGGCTCATCGTTTTAGGACAAACGATCCTTCATCATGGCAGGCCATTTATGACGAGACACTTAAAAATCTTGTGAGCAGCCACCACTTTGCTTTCAGGGGTATTAGCTTCATTTGAGGCTAAGTAGTAGTGATTTGCTGTGTGGTAAGAGGCTTCAGCAGGCATGCACTCACCTCCAGAATGCAAGCTCATTCCATGCAAGTAATACAATTAAAACAAAATGCACATGGGTTTTATAGTTGCTGGCCTGCTGCACGTTCACACTACTCGTCGCTCATCCACCATGACTGCAAACACACTTACAGAGATGTAGTTCCGGTTGGCCCATACGCTACTCCCATCAGGGCAGCTGGGTTGGCACCTCCCAAGCCTGCAAGCCACAAGAACAGGAGAAAAAAGACAGGATAGAACATAAAGCTAAGCACCAAAAGCGTAGCCAGGTTGGCAATTTCCAAGCCAGCAAGCCACAAGCGCAGAAAGCAGCAGCAGGAGAGAGAGAGAGAGAGAGAGAGAGAGAGAGAGAGAGAGAGAGAGAGAGAGAGAGAGAGAGAGAGAGAGAGAGAGAGAGACAAAAGAAAAGAAAGTAGCAGTGAGGGGGGGAAGAGTCCGCAGAGCAGCAGGGGTGGGGAAGAAAAGGGGGGGAGGGGAGGGAGGAAAGAGAGAAAGCAGCAGCAAAAGGGGCGGAGATAAACTCTCTGAAAGTGTTTGTTATAGCATCGCTGCAACATCATGTCCACCGCAACATCATGTCCACAACAGCATCGCTGCAACATCACGTCCACAGCAACATGATGTCCACAAGAGCATCGCTGCAACATCACGTCCACAGCAACATGATGTCCACAAGAGCATCGCTGCAACATCATGCCCACAGCGAAATGATGTCCACATGAGCATCGCTGCAACATCACGTCCACAGCAACATGATGTCCACAAGAGCATCGCTGCAACAGCATGCCCACAAGTACTGCACTCTGCGCACTCAAGGGACAGCTCTTCCAGGACTTAGGGCTCAGGGAGCCTACAATGAGCCAGAAAAGTGCCACTTTGCCCAAGTCGTCCCTCCCTGTGCAACCTTTTTGATTTCGACACTGACCAGCTGCTGTGCCAACGCCTGGCTGATCTGGGGGACGCCTAGTGCAAGGACTCATTTATCCACGAACTCACGCGTCTGCCACCCACTGTTTGCACTGGCCATCTGCAGTACCTGCGCCTGGGCCATCATCTGCTGCTGATGCTGCCCCTGGCTGATCAGGGCGCTGCCTTTGTGCATGAGGCAAACACTCATCCAGTCACGTCCTTGCGCATTTGCCACCTACCTTGTGCACTGGACAGCTGCGGTATCTGTGCCTGGGCCATCATCAGCTGCTGATGCTGCCCCTGGCTGATCAAGGGTGCGCCTAGACGGTTACTGGCCAGGGATCCGCTTGAGGCCGCGGCCGTGAGGGCATCGAGGGGTATGGCGCCAGAGGAGGGGCCGCCAGCCATGTACATGCCTGATTGGTCTGTGGCGATGCCTGGTCGGAGCATGAGTGCGTGTGTGCGGGGCACAGAGGTTTTGCGATGAGCGTTAGGACGTAGGGGGAGGTCACCTAGGGTCTATCATCCATAGGGTGCAAGCTTTAATGCTGCTTGCTACATAATAAACAAATATGTAGGAGAAGGCTGCCTAGTGTCTGTCATGCACATGACAGGGGGTTCAATCGAATAAGGCAGGGGCACATTGTGCAAAGGGCATTGAGAGGTGCAGCTGAACAATTGAGGTTTGACAAAGCAAGAGCTGACCGGGTGAGGCAAGTGCAGACAAGAGGGCAAGGGCCGGCAATGCAAAAGTCGACGAAGAAGAGTGTGAGCATATGGTGTTAGCTGAACAAGCAGGGTGTGAGCGTATGGTGTCAGCTGAAAAGTAAGACATGAGCACATTATGTTTGCTAACGGAGCAAGGTTTGCTCGCAAGCAAATAAGCAACGAAGCAAAGCCTTTGAAGGCAGAGGGTCACGGAATGAAGGCGATGAGGCACACCATAGGCACGAGCAACAAGCAACAACGCAAACTGCGCGGAAAGGGAGGCGAGAAGCAGCTGCGGTCGCGCAGAACACTTCGAAGATTGTTGTCCGATGCCGCAGTCTTGCAAAACTTGAAAAGCTCACAGCAATGGCACGGAGTTTTTAGCCACAAGATTGCACAGGTGCCAGAGCCTTGGATAACAGGAGGCGTTCTGGCTCAAGTTCCAGGCCCTCACATCCTGAATTATGAACCTGCCTGATCACCAACAACCTCAAACAGAGCTTCACAAAAACAAGCAGCAAAATAACCAGTCACCTTAGCACGCACACTGAAAAGCCCATCCAGCCTTCCCCAGTCGTTGCACAGAAATTTGAAACCATGCACACTAACAAACGCGCGCGCGCGCACACACACACACCTGATGGAAGCAGCCCAGCCATGCCGAGCTGCATGTTGGGCAGGCTGAGAGCGTTGGCCTGGTTCATGATGCCGCCCCCGCCCTGAAGGATAGCCGCACCCATGGGGTCGCCCATGGAAGCAAAGTAGGCAGGTGAGGAGGCTGCGGTGCTGAAGGACGGCTGCCCCGCAATTGCGCCCGGAAGACAGAACGGCTGTGTGTGTGTGTGTGTGTGTGTGTGTGTGTGTGTGTGTGTGTGTGTGTGTGTGTGTGTGTGCGCGCGCGCGCGCGTGTGTATGTGTTTTTAAAAGCAGGGCAATAGAGCATAAATGAGCAGCCTGTGCTTGCTTGCGCAGTCCAGCCCTTGAAATACAAGTGGGCTTTAGGCATTTATGTGGCTGCATAATTTCTCCTTGGATTTGTGGCCAACTTTAAACATAATGTGAATGGGCACGCCTGTTCTTGCTTGGTGGCCAAGCCCTTCAACGACAAGTGGGCTTAGGGCACTCATGAGGCTGAACATTTTTCCTCCTACGTTTGCTAACATTTATGAGATAATCATGCAAAAGCAGACCACAGTAGAGATTTGGATGCCAGACAGCCCCCAATTGCAGGTTCTCAACTTCACTGAATGCCACAAAGATGACCATCGATTTACTAATTTTTAGAGTCAGATGGGCAAGAACACAGCAGCTCTTTGCGTTTTCTACCCCTATATGCACAGCACCATGCTGAGCATGGCACGGTACAGGTGAGGGATAAGCACAGAGCAGCACTATTGCACTCCAGCACCCAAACCTACATTCCCTAACCTCACTCCTCCGCCCTCACTTGAGTTGCCCACTCTCACCTGCATTCCTGACCCTCACCCCAGGAGCCACACCTGCATTTTCCACCCTCACTCCAGCGCCCTCGCCGGCATTGCTTCATCTGCATTGCATACACCTGTGAACCCATGTACCCCCCTCCCCCCCCCCCCCCCACTCTCTCTCTCTCTCTCTCTCTCTCTCTCTCCTCACACACACACACACACACACACACGCACGCACGCACACACATTATGTTATTCATAATTCATCTTTAGATAATGGTGAAGTTCTAGGCGCCCTGCATCGCATTCTCACTCAAGTTGCCCACTCTCACCTGCATCGCCCCATGCTGCGAGGCTTGCTTGACTTGCTTTCGGACCTTGATCTCCATTGAGTCTGCATACCTGCACAGAGGTGTCAGTACAGGGCACAGCACTTAACTTAGTGACACCTTCAAACCTGAGCTTGAATCTTAATATAAATTTGTAGTGAAAGTAACAATACAACAAGGAGGTTTGCTTCATTTATAACCACAACAGTTTGATTTTAACAGGCGCCTTGTTTTGCTTCAGCAAAGCTGCCCTTGTAGGCAGGTACAGCCGTGTAGCCCCCTCCTTTCCTTCCTTACTATCATTAAATAGAGAGCAAGGAAGTAAGCTTGACCCAACATGAACAGTAGAGAGGAGGTGATGGATGGGGTCATGGAAACATCTGCGCGGCCACATTCAATTTGCATACGACGACATGGCATTAAACACAAGTCCACCAGACTGAGCAAATGAGCACACCTCATACCATGTCAACATCGCCTTGTCATGTGTGATTTGGGTTGGGTAAAGAGGGATGAGCACAAGTAAACAGAGGCTGGAAAGGAAAGGCAGGAAAGGAAAGAGCCTTTCTGGCAGGGTTGATCAGTTCGAGAACTCGAACTTTATCGAACCGTGCGCAAACTTAATTTGCCAAAACCCCGAATTCATCAACCCTGCTTTCTGGGGCATTTTTGGCCCACTTTGGAGCCTCTTTCAACAAATGCTTGACCCTCTCGACTTACACACACAAATATTACCAATACAAATGAACAAGTGCTCTTTGCATTGAAGCATCCTAAGCACTGAAGCTTTGATAAGTACCCAGCCTTACCATGCGCGCACAGAACTTAAGCCATGGCTTAGCAACAAAAGTTCCTCGACAAAGCATTTAATGTTGCCAGACATAAAATGTTCACAGCTATTAGCATCAAAGTGTAGTTAATCAATTGCTGTTGCAGGAAGCGAAGTCACTGCTTTGGTCCAATTGGCGTGTCAACTATACCCCACTTCATTTATGAGGCACATATGGCTGAAAAGGGCGGGCAAAGTAAGGTGCCACCAACATCTTCTTCCTGCCCACAGGCCGGAGCTTCATAGCTCTGTTGCTGTGCAGCCCAGCTCCTGGCTTTAGTCCCTGACTAACTTTCCGGTGAGCCTGAGCTTAGCTCTGTCGTGCAAATTTCTTGAGTACAATTTGCCACTGGGAGGTTGAGAGCTGAGGGCTCGACACTTGGCGCCATACCTCACATTTAACCTCCATACTTTTGCACACTCCATACCAGAATTCCTGAATCCTCAAGCCTGACAAGAGCACTGTTTAGGGCAGGGTTGTTCAGTGCGACGTTCTGAGATGAAAAATGCTATAAAATATGTGTAAAATGTGAGTTTGTCGAACTGTTCGATCGCACGTTTGGTCGAGGAGGGGGGTGGCCAGGCCAGGAGTCAGCAGAGCCCATACGAGCTTGTCCAGGCCTTCCATCCCTTGACCTTTCAATTTCAAGCGTTGTTAATGAAGATGAGAAGTCATGATGAGTTCATGTGCCATAAAAGTGGCCTTCAGGTGACCTTCTAGTGGCCTTCAATTGGACTTTGCATGCTGCATTATGCAGAGGGGGGTAAAAGCTTGACGAACGGCACTTTAAAAATGCGATAAAATGCGTGTTAAGTGCAAGTTCGATAAAGTGCGCCGTTCGTCGCACTGGACAACCCTGGTTTAGGGTGTAGACAATTTTGTCCCTAGCTCTGTCAGAATACAACTCAGTTCCTGACTTGGAAGGCTGCAAAGCCCGACAGAGACACCCATATCCAGGCTCATGGTGCACACATGCTGTGCTGTTCCACAGTGAAAGCAATGCGGCGCCTGTCCCCCTACCGTGATAAAACGCAAACACCTGGCCTCGCCTGCCTTCCTTGACATGTGGTTTCTATTTACCTGGGGATATGCGAATGCATAAGTTGCGTCTGCACCTTTCAAAGCAAATCAGGCCAAGGCATCCTTGAAAGGTGCATCTAGTCAACAGACCAGGTTGAACTCTCACGTAGCCTGGCACCGGAGAGGTTTGACCCACCATGCCGAGGTCGAGCTGTGGTTTCTGCTTGTCCCCCTTCCTCTCTCCTGATCGGACTTCTTCAGCCCAGAACCCGTTTGCTCCAGCAGCTGCCCTCCACCAGAGGTGAGCTTTGGTGCCTCTTCTGTTCCATTCCTTTCCAGAAGTGCCTAACAACAAGCAGAGATGGGAAGCCCTCCACCTGCTAGCCGCTTCTTACAAAAACACCCACACAAACGAGTCCGTACTGCCCGTACAACAAGCATCCGTAGAACAAGCGCCCCATACAGGGGTCTGTACCTCACAAACAAGCGGAGATGGGCAGCCCATGATCTGCTGGCCACAACGTACGGCAGCTTCTGTAGGATAAGTACCCGTGAAACAGGGGTCCGCACCTTACAACGAGCGGCGATGGGCAGCCCATGATCTGCTGGCCATGTAGGGAAAGCACAGCACGAGTGGCCTCATCCACAGAGGCCATGCGCACAAGCGCAGCTGCCCCTTGGCCCGACTGGTCCCCATGATGTAAGATCTGCGTGGTCATGTGAGCAGACGTGCATTCAGAGTGCGTGCATGCAAGCGTGCGTGCGTGTGTGTGTGTGTTGATTCTTTTGGCTCTGCTGATTTTTTGGATGGAAACAGGGCCAGCTTGACTCAAAAAGGTGTCTGATTACAAGCTACAAACGTTCACTTGAGTGAACGCGAGTGCTTGAGCCTGTCTGTGTGGAAGTTTGCATCTAGGTGAGCAAGTGGCGAGCAATGAGCAAACGCATCCTGCCATCTTGAGCAGTCTAAAGCAGTGAATCAGGACTACGAAGCATTAGCATGGTTGGCCAATTCCGTATGTGCATCAGCATATGCATGCCGTAAACCTAAAATTTTGTGCAGTGGGAAACGTGGAAGAATGGCGCATGTACATGGAATTGGCCAAGCTGGAGCATAAGGGTTGTACCAACCATTTCCCTGCTGACTAGGCAGAGGCATGCTATCTGTAAAATAGGATGCTCCTTATGGTTATCACAACTGCACACAGCTCGCAATGAAGCCCCATGGCCAGAGTATCTACTTATTCACCCGCTGGGAATCATATGCTAGGAGCCTCTTGGCAAGCCTCATTTGGAAGACCTTCCCTCATTTAACATGTAGAAGGTCGGATTTGAATGCATGTCGGTATGTACACAAAATGAAATGCAAGAGGCACGCACGTCCAGCTGGTCAATACTTGAGTTGGACTCAGTAAGCATCATGGCACGAAGTCAGTGCGGATGCAACCCTTGAAGAAGCATCATCCCCTCTCACCCTGAGTATGTTGATTCGTGACACGCATTCAACAAGCTCAACAGACTTCCGGCGCATATGCAGCGCGTATTTGCCCCCAAAATTGCAAAATACAAAGTTGTGTGGAGGCTTGCAATTTTGCTTTTACATGCTGCCTCACATGGCAGCATGTAAAAGACTAGAGAAGTTTGGCCATCTCAGCTTTCCTCTTCTTGGGTTTGGTGGCTTGGGAACCTGCTACTCTTCAACTCTGTGATTTGCAGGTTCTTAAAAGGTTCTTCCCAGCTGGCACGCTTTCTTCTTTTCCGCCTAGTTCACAACCTTCCTCATTCTCATCCCCACCGACATACTGCCCTGGCTTTGTCCCCTCCCCTCCCATTGCCTGTTGCTTTCCTGTTGCTTAGTATCCATGAACTAGTTTAAGGTCACCGCCTTGATCACGTCCAGGATTAAACTCAACCGTAGAAGCTTGATGTGCTTCCTGTTTTGTTACTCCTCCGTTGACCCGTGAGGCAGGTTCGGAGAAAGCACCAGGGCACCGCGCGCTCTTCCTCTTTTGACAAGAACACACCTTGACTGAGACTACCAGACCATAGGTCCCTAACAGTGATGAGATGTCCTCTTCAGTGCAGCCGGGGGCAAAGCCACGGCAGAAGATGTTGTCACTGGGTGGAGGGGTCCGGTCTGGATGGGCACCCACATCACAGTCCGCAAACCTGAGAGGATGCGCAGCAAAGGATATTGGTTGCGGTTGGCCTGGATGTGAAAGAACTTTACGTGTAACCCTTTACTTTCTGGCTGCGCAAGAACTGCAGGTCTGTTACACATTGCAGCAAGGAGCATGGGAAAGCTGGGCTGGCACTCCAGTCTGTCATATCTTAATGCCTTCAGCAGTGGTACATGATGCGGGTCACGTGCAAAAGAGAAAATTAGGAAAAACCACGCAGGCAGTGAGGACGCTTCCTACATCAATCGAGGAAAAGGAGACGCAGTGGCTCAAGGAGCCATGAAACTCCCTTGGTAAATAATAAAATTTCAGAAAAAATAAAAAGCGGCGCACACATGACGAGTGTTCACTTGGCATTCCTTAGGCAACAGAGGCAACCAAAGCCCTGGGTGGACCTTCAAATTGTTTTTCCTTGAAGGGGCACTTTCTGTTTGACCTCCTTCTGACAGTAGGAATTGAGACTCACTGGGGCATTTAAGTAACAGAACTTTGGAGAGCAAGCTCCTGCAGAGGCAGAGCATGATGCTGGAGGCAGGCAAGCTGGCCCAAGCAAGGAGAGATGGGACACCAAATGGAGCTTTAAAAAAATGATTTCCAAGGTACCACCGGTGGCATCAGGGGAGGCAGCATGTTTGCAGAATTTGCATCCTGTCTTGATGGTAGTGGATGGGAAGAATAGGTGCTCCCTGAAGTGCACTTGGGCTCAAATGGTCTGGTTTGTTGCAGCCTGCAATGCAGGGATCTTTAATGCTGATCAGCATGCGGTTGTACATGAACATGACGGATACTACATTTCTGATGTATCCTGCATGCAGGTTTGCAGTGACATATGAGCCTCCCTTTTTGTGTGCACATTTTTTTAGGCTAAGACAGTCTAGTTTGGATACCGGCGTTTCTTTTTTATGCTTCAACTAAGCTGCCCTTGGGCAGGTATAGCTATGTGATTCTCTCTTTTTCTTTCCTTGAAGTGCACTACAGGGATGATGGGGAGTGGCAAATTCCTGGACTCCGCCAACCCAGCGAAGGCAGCAAAACGCCACCTCACAATATGAATTCCTGTTAAGGACCTGCCTTAAGGCAAGCTTGCCCAGATCCCAGGATTTACTCTTTGCCTCTCAATACAAAGCACAGAGTCAGGCACAGCGAGCACATGCTAGTAGCTATGCATGGACAGCCACATTATATGTGCATTTTGGAGACATTCAAAGCGTGGTACACACTCATTTCCAAAGAGCCGAAGAATCACAGCGCCAATTGCTCTGTGCAAAAGTAGCAGCAAAGCTATGGTCAAGCACAGGCTGCCTAAACGCGTACTGCTCAGAAAAAAATGGATGTTCACGCTTCAAATTCCGTTCTGCGTAGGGCCAAAGATCCGGTCATCTCCCAAATGCCATCCACGGACAAGAAGGCGAGAGGTAACACATATAATCCCCTGCTTTAGACTTACCAAGGACGTTTGTTCCAAGGGTGGAAAGGAACATTGTAACGATACAGACCTTTTTCCCAGATCATTGACTACCAACTACCACCAGACCTCTATCAGACAAAGACTCTGGGCAAGACCAGAATGTATTATGCTGGCCTTGGGGCTCACAGACCCCTCTTGCCCATTGCGTGTTGACGCTATTTTCTCTGGTCTACTGTCTGCTACAAACATGATGCTTCTCGCACACAATGCAAAGGGAGCTTAAAAAGTCTACCTCTCTTTGCCCCAAGAAAAGCAAGCAGGGTATTGCCTCTGTCTTTCGCATTACATGAGACCTGCTGCTGTCAGTGCACGTCACCAGTTGCACTACAGTGCACGACTGGCCCATGCTCAAGACTCTTTTTGTTAAGGACAGGAGCAACCTAGTACTGCAGCAGGGTCAGAGTTACTTTCAGTCTTTGATGCTGGTTGAGAATGTTTCACAGCAGCCACTCGGCCAGAGTCTCGGGCTGTAGGCCAACCCCCTTGTAACCCTTGTACTGCAGCAGGTGCCAGGCATTGCTTCTATGAACGCTTAAGACAGCTTGTGGGCGAAAGTATCAAATGAGGAATTGATGCTCAGAAATTCATGCTGGACCTACAAGAGGAAAAGGAGGGGATAAGGGGTTTGAGTAGAGCCTCAGTTCAGAAATCACAGGGTAACTACTGTTTGCACAGGAATTTGTGGGCAGGATGCCCTTAAGACAACACCACAATCATTTTATGCTTGCTTGGGCATGATTGCTGTCAATGCCCATCGTCCAGGTGTTGACTGTTGGGGCCTGGAAAATTTGGAAAGTTCATATCCTGAGAGCTACCCATGGACCCAAGTATCCCGGACCTGAGCACGCTGGTTTTAAGCATAAATTTGTTTTTGCTTTTGCGTGGGGCACCGCTGGTTCCTTCAATACCCTTCCTGCTGCATACTTAGCCATGGGTAAATAGGGTGTCTCGGGTTTCCAGAGAGGCTCTCCGAGGACAGGAGAACCAAGGCCTACGTGGGTAGGTCCTAATTAGGAGGTTATGGTTAGGAATCTGCTTTTCACAGGAGGCTCCTTTTGGTCCAAAACTTCTCAGGCTGATCCTAAAAGATTTTCAATGGACACGTTTTGGTGGGACGGCTTCCCTTACGCTTGACTGGGTTGAGCCAAAGCAATTAAGATCCTACTCCCCTCTTGTATCCTCCTCATTGCACTGGACCAACTCATCAACAAGGCGTTCCCATCTTCAAGAAGCTGCAACTTGGCTCCAATGCATTGTCATTGAACTCCAGCGTTGCAACCTTACAACCAACCAGCACCTTTGCATGCTCCAGAGCCATGTGAGTGTGATTCTCGGTGCTCAGCTGGCCTCAAGCTGACCATCAATACACTCTGATTCATGTGGTGGAGAGCATGCATGCATAATAGGCATGAAGCAATACTACCTCACACTCATGCACTGCCACAGCACCTTTCCTGCTGCTGAGACCTCCGTGTGATTGCTGAGACTGTGTCACCAGATCCCTCTCCCTTAATCTGCTCAATTGTTTCATGATCTGCATCACTTAAGTGCCACCATATTCCTGCATACCCAGGCGGCTTGCCCTGATCCCAAACTGCCTCACAGTCAAGAACTTCATCTTTCCACAGGACCACTCCAAAACGCTTCTCCAGGCAATACCTTCTTCATTTTCCAGGAAAAATCTCTGGGGATTTATTGAACATTTCAGGTAGACCCCCAAAAGCTTGGTGACACTCTTTGCCAACTAGCTAGCCTATAGGGTATGTCCATTTTGCCAAAATGCCCCCCCTAGCCTAGGCCTAGGCGAGCTCGAGGCTAGGCGAGTTGGCTACCAATCTTTATGCGTACTAACTGCATAGCGGTCCCCCCCCCGATCCAGTTGTCCTGGTGCATAGTTGCACCCGTACCATTCGTACCCATACTCGTACCAGTACGTGGCACGGAAGGCACGGTGGGGCGGGAGGCAGAGGTGGGCCAACGACCCCGTCTGGAGCCAACAGCCAAACGTCTGCAACGCGGCGCTAAATGTAATATTTTATTATTTTTATAATTATAAAACACGTCCTGCTTTGTGTTCAAATGCGTGCGTGCTATTGCACCGCGTTGCATGGTTTGTAGGGGAAGAAGACCAAGAGGGTGCCCTTTTCTTGAGGAAGGAGATGATGGAGCTGGGTAAGGTACAGAACCCAAGCATGTTCAGGAGCGGGTCATGAGCAGTGCATGCATGCACTTGAATGGGCGTATGGGCATGCGCAAGCAATGCATAAGGAGCTGCTTCATGGCTCATGAGCGCATGATGCATCATGCAGGGTGCTAGGCTACTTCTCTATGTCTGAAATGTTTTGATTGTGGCTTGAATACACGCTAGAGCACCTGTGCTGGCAAAGCCACGCATGGATGGGGCACCACAGTGTGTTTGCACACACCGTACCGCTCTCTTACAAGCTGCCTTACTCGTACCCGTGCCCGTACCCGTTCTCGTACCCGTACTCACGTACTGTGCAACTATGCCCTGGTTGACCTCAGACGCTGGAATACAAGGGGCATCTCTCGCCTACCCATGCACAGATGATTGGTCCTAGCACCAGCATTTGGGAGACAACCTATTTGTTTGCTCCAAACGGTCCAAAATTTGAGCCGGGTACCCTAAGGCTTTAACTTTGAGCATTGCGCACATGCATCAGTACTCTACCATGGCTCGGCTGCCACTGTTCCATAAAACAATAAGCGTTCGGTTGCAGAGGGTGGTGCCGTACTACCGTTGCTAAGTGCAGGATTTGGCTACCGCTCCTCCAGCAAGATAGACACCAACCTTGGAAACCGGTCGCCTAATGGCCCAAGCAACATTGGCCACTCCATGAATGCAGCCACAGACACTTAATACGTTAAATCGCAGTCGATGAGTTTGTGTTAGGAATTTTTCCGATACGAGGTATGGACACGTACAAACCTTTGTTGCAATTGTGGAAGTGATCCATGCATGCTGATCGGAGACTGTATCAGGACTCAATTGTTCTCAAGGCTTAAGCTTGCAAGGACATGGACCCTTTGAATGATGTGAAATAAACAAACCTCAAGTTGCATGATTGGTTTTCACATACGTTATTAATGCATTAACATGCTGTCTAGCTTGCACACCTGCTTGAGGTCTGACAGTTCTTCAGCCCTCGAACCAAACACGATGAATGCAGTGGACAAACAGGGAACACCATGCTTAGCCAAAAGGCAAACAGGGAGGCACACTTGGATGAATTACAACCTTGTAGCACTCCGGTGGGCCTCACAGATGGCCTCACAGATTGGTCTCATCATAGCTCAGAGTCTGAGACATCAGAGGACAGCAAATTGCTTGCTCCCGCAGCCTGCTCCCCAACTTCCAGCATGCGGATCGAACAAGGGACCTAAGGGTTGTAACGCAACAGGTTTAGCGCCATGTACCAATCAGTCATCAACTTCCAGCACGCTGTGCCCGCACCTTACTTCCATGATGCATCCCCCAAAAGCGGCCCCGTTGAGGGCTGAGATGGCCTGCTGTGCTTCCTGGACGTCTGTGAACTTGACGAAAGCAAAGGGGGGCTTGTTGGGCTGCTGGAACAGGCGCAGGGAGGCAATAGTGCCATGGGTCTGGAACAGGGCGAGCAACGTTGCCTCATCGCACTCCACGGGAAGGCCTTTCACATACACATTGCTGTGTGCCATCACAGATGAAGGTTGTCCGCCTGCAATGTTGGTTCTTCCTCTGTGTCAGCACCCCGTGCATGCGGTGCCCCCCAAGGGCAGGACCTCTTGATTTCCAGCAACCTGCAGTTAATTGCAGTGTGCATTGAATGTGAGCATGATCAAGTGCATTCCCACACACAAATAAGCGTCTGGATTCATTCTGGGCATTGCCGGGACCTGTTAGGTGGTCCTGTACAGACAAGTCTAGATGCAAGCTTGCAAGGCAAAATGGGTACAGGCATGTCCCTCCTCACCTCCTCCTGCTGAACTCCCACGCTCTAGGGGGCCTTCCACCACTGCTGTCCTCCACACTTATCCTCGAGTTCTCCCTGCAGCATTGGATAGTGGGCCAAGCTGGATTTGTCATTTGACCCTAATGAGGTTTAAACATGCGGCTGGTACGGTTTTCGTGCGTCTGAACCACAAGAATTTCATGCGCAACACAATGACATGGTAGCACAATGTGTGCGCGGTGCGAGAAAGCGCCATTCCCAATGTGAGCTCTTCGCAAGTCCCCGGGCACAAACGGCACACAGGCAACGCCATGACATGAAGCTAGCACTGCTGACATATAGCATCACGTCAACGTCACCCCCGTCGAGCTTGCCGCAGCACAGCAGAGGGAGCCTTGGCTTGCACCTGCGGTCCGCGTGGAGAGAAAACGCGATGCACTTGCCTGATGATAAGGCCAGCTCCTCCCCCGCACTTTATTTAGTTATTGAGAGTCTAATCGCTTAACTGGAAATGGTCCAATAGGGGGTGCAAAACGGTAGGAGGGCCTACTAAAAAAGGTAATCAGAGTAAGGGACAGCTGGCAGACCACTGAAACAAACGATGTTAAAACAATACTAATAAACTATTCTACAAGTGTGTGAAACCGCCCATCAAGCACTTGCTTGCCCACTGCGCTTGCACACGACATGTGCTCCCCCCTCATGCAAGGTCATGCATGGTAAGACGACGTGTATAAGATGTCATGCACGGGCATTCATGGGCACCCTGCCGTATTTGCGAGATCCTGATCATGCACCGGCTATTCAGCCATTGTCGCTTATCATATGCATACAAGTACAGGAAGCCATGAGGCTTGTGGGGGCGCGTCCATGTACGTGAATTTATCCTGACGTGTAAAGAAAACGTGCTTTGGACATTGCTCCATGCACAGAGCAATATGCTAGTCTTGGCAAGCGGCAGGCCTAGGCCTAGGCCTAGGCTCCTGATTTACTGCGCAGGAAACTTCCTAGACCTGCAAGCTGCTGCAGCAGCTAGCCATAAGTGAGTGGGCCCAGGGTTTGACTGGCGGCATGCATATGCATATGCTTAAGCTTAAGCTTGCATGTGACTGCGCATATATGTACATAGATATAGCTATACCTATATGTACAGTATAGCTGGAGATGCGCACTCATGCATAAGTGATGTGCATGCATACACATTATTGTAAATATTGCGCACTCATGAGTGATCACGTGATGTGCACGGATACGCTTTACGCAAAGCCCTTTTGGCTATCCCTTCACAAATGCCCATAAACATGTACACGGTGCACCAATCTATGTGCACGCACACATGAATTTGGCTGATGTACATGCATATCTGTACATTGCGTATATATTAAAACATATTTGTGTGTGAAATCGTTCTTATTTTGATCAAAACATATTGTATCATGATGCAATATATTGTGTGCAATTGCACAATAGTACATGTACGTACATATGTATGCATAAGTGTGCATGAGTACACACACACACGCATGCACACACACACATGTGTGTGTGTGTACACACACACACACACACACACACACACACACACACACACACGTGTACACACACACACACGTGCACACACACACACACACACACACACACACACACACACACACACACACACACAAGTAGTACTACAATGTCTGCACATCTTTCACATCTTTGAAGATTAAAGTTTTGGAAGCTGGTTATTTTGGGTATCTCAGCATAGATTGAGAAGTTGTTGAGAATTTATTGATAACATTGTACTAATATTAATTACTAGCACTATTGTAAATTAGAACTGATGATTGCACATGGTGTGAAGACAAACTACGCCCATCCTTGTCATTATTTATAAACTTATAATCATAAGTAATTATGAGTAATGACCCCATGGGCCAGACGCGTGCTCGTAGCCATTTCAGTGGCTTATATATATGCACGATGCTCCCAGGCATGCGCGCATTAACAGCTTTATGAATGTTTATAAAGACAACTTCCTAGTGTACCCCCAATTTCCTGCAGGCTCAGCTGAGGATCCTCCGGCCGGAGCACCTACAGTATTTGAGAGCTGCGCTTTCCCTCCTCAGAGCAAACAAGCTTAAGATCTTCAACACTTGCTTGCAAGGACTCTAAATGCGCATTTGCGCTCACATCCATTTCCTTTCTGGGGCATGCATGTTAACAACATTGCATCCCTTCTGTGCCACTTATGGTTAATCATTTACCATGATGTGAGGATAAAGCATGCAAGGGGTATCAGCGCTGATGCACAAGGACAAGTTGGTCCGTGATCCTCACTGGGATTGTCAAGGCCAGCACAATACCTATAGGCCAGTACAATACCTACCTAGTCTTGCCCGGAGTCTAGATTAAGGTCCGATGGTAGTTGGTGGTTATGACCTGCAGGGGAATAGTTCTGGTTACAATGCATCATGGTGATCCTCAGTGACAATGGCATCTCGCAATCTTCAATTAATAAAAATTTTCAAGTATATAAATGGCTTGAGCCAACAGGAACCTAGCATAATGCAGGGCGCAGCTGCTGGCCAATCCATGGATTCCTGGGCCTGAATGATTTCCACAGGAAATGGTGAGTTATTTTGCAGAACTTGCTGCTCCTTTCAATGCTTAACAGCTGAGAAAGCTGAATAGGCGTGGGACGACACTGCAAGAAAAGCATTTGAAGAAATAAAAAGACAAATGACAGAGGAGCTGGCTTTTTGTCAATGTCCAACTGCAACTCCCTACTATGTGGTGGGAATTGATGCATCCAACATTACAATTTCCACAGTAATTTACCAGCCGCCGGCGCTGGGGGGCGTCCGATTCCTGGCAACAAGCAAATTTGTGCCTCTCAAGTCACAAGCAACAGCCAGCCGCTGTGCTGCATCCTCCTCGTGATCATGACAGTACTGAGGTCTTGGAAGGGCAGAGGTACTCCTCAATGGGCCGATTCTTTGATCTGTCACATAATGAGGCTGTACTACACTAAACACTAAATATGATAGTATCATACTTCCTCAAACAAACCTCACTGACACTGGCAGGCGCTGCGATTGCATTTAAAAAGACATGTTCTACATCCCCAGATCATCAGCTGCAGCTGGCAAGGTGAAGAGCTCTACCTTTATTACTTTGGTAGCCAAAGCTTGAGAATTCCTGCAGGTAGTACATGTACTACCACGCTGTACAGCGTACATGTACAGCGGCAGGTAGCGTGCAAAGAATCTGTGCATGCCACACAGGTTGGGGTTCACCCCAAACGTTTCGAAACCTTGAATTCAGGTCCTGGTAGGCAAACTTGGTTAAGCAAGATGGGCACCCTTGGAGCAAGGATGCAAACAGGACTCCCATAATTATGGGTCCGACCGTCTAGCTTGAAGACCGTCTAGCTTGAAGAGTCTTATAAGACCAGAATTTGCCCGGGACGTCCAGAACTAGGCGCCTAGTTAACTAGGCCGGCAGGGTGTATCAATCAGCTGATTGTTCCTGTACAGGATCCTGCAGCAGGAAAGAGAATGGACTAGGAAGGGGATTACCTTCTTAATACTGGCCGACCTGGCTAGCCCGAAGCCTGGAGGGTAGTTGATGGTTGGTGGTCTGATCTGGGAAAGCCTGGTATTGTTACACAGGGGGAATACACGACGCACTAATTCCCAGATCGTCAAATGGAGCAGGCAAGGCGAAGCGCTCTTCTTTTATTGCAAGGGTTAAAGGGGTTGGCTGACAGCCTGATACTCTGGATGATTGGCTGCTGGTGAAGCATCCTCAACCAGCATCAAAAATTGAAACCAGCTGACCTACACTTAGATAACCTGCACGAATCTTGGTTTTAAGAATGCATTGAGCTCAAGATCAGCCAAGAATAGAATAAAGTCAGTGTGTGGAGGCCGGGCAAAAATATGTGAAGGATTGAAACGGTCAGCAACAACTAGATCTCGAAGATCCTTGTAATCTCTGCGCAGCTTACACGCCTCAAAGTGTTTGCAATAGAGGAGAGCAGGTTTCTCATCTTGGACAACTCGGTTGACTTGAGAGAGCGAGAAGGTTTGAGGGGTTGAGACTACACATCCCCTGTCTGACGCTGGTCAAATGCCTGAACGACTCCACACGCTTGCGAGCATGTTCTGCGCAGAGGCCTGTGCGGGGGCCTGAGCCGGCCTTGCCTGGGTCTGAGGGGCAGCATCCGGGGCCTGAGCCAGTTGTTGGTTTCCCCGACTGAGCCTGAGCCTGAGCAGCAGGGGCCTGAGCCTGCTGCGCATGCCTAGAAAGAAAGAAAAACTACGCTTGCCAAGTCTGGCCGCGTGCATTAAGGAAAGGTCACCTGAAAGGCAGGGCCCCATGGGCCACCACACAGACCAAGCGGAAGAGGTGGCACAGAAGTCTACACCAGCAAGTTGGCCTCCACCATGGGACCTACGACACGACTGTCAGGCAGGCCCTGTCCAGCAAGCTCAAGACCCACCCCAAAGCCTGCCTAGCTTGTGCTAGTCATCCTGAACTTTGGCCATGGGTGGGCACGTTGGGCCCTTTCCCTGGATTTTCCGGGTGCCATACCCCCTCTGGCTTTGCTCCAAATGTAACAATCAGCACTAACAGAGAGAAGAGAAGGGCTAGGAAGGCAGTGATTCTTTTAATAACTGGCCCGCCCAGTCTAGCCTGAAACCTAAGTCTGGAGACTCTCCACGCTCGGAGTGGTTGATGGTTGGTTTTATAACCATATTAGATATATATAATCTGGGAAAGCCTGGTATCGTCACATCAGCACACTCAAACTTGTTGGATATACTTGAACCACCCAGCCGTTTACAGGATTCAACCTTTTTTTTACAAGCAGGCAAAGTTCAGGCATTCTCATAATGTGATTTCTACCACTTCAGGTTTACAAGGTTTACAAGGGAACATGACCTTCAGCCAGATAGTTTGGCTGCTCAATGCGTTGAAAGAAATCAATTCAGAGATAAAACAATAATCGCCATTGTCTTGATACTGGAAAAAACTAAATACGTCCTCAGAGCCAGCATGGGAGAAATAGAAAGATCCTTCTTCATTTATCACTATTCTGTGTGCAGAGAAGTCATAGAAAAGATATGCATACTTCCTTCTAAGACAGCACAAAAAGGTGCAAGAGCAAAGAAAAATAGCATGCCTTTCATCTTGTAATTGTTCTGAAGAACATAAATCACAATGAGGTGTGTGTCCATGCCAAAGAGAAGTTTCAACTCGAAGCTTGTGAGCGTGCAAACGGAAGCAAGCAATGTTTCTTTGCATATGCCTACCACTTCAGGAAAAAACAATTTGCAGCAGGTGCACTGAATCGTTGACCAGACCATGATCTAGCAAAACTGGTGAGTACATCCGTTCAATGATACAAGCTGCACTGTGTGAACAATTTGTCCGCATACTGCAAGGCACTCTAAACAAAAATGTTCTTGCTGACCTCCACTTCTTCCAGACCCCCCTACTCTCAGCAACCGATGATTTTTCCTGAAGGCACTGAAATGATCTCACGAATCAAAGAGGACTGCTTGCTTGACTCTAAGTATACCTCAGTACTAGTGCCTGCTGTCAATTGCCAATTTCACGAAGCAACCTGGCCTTAAGGTACCTCAAGGCGTGTGAACCACACAAGCTTGTGTGGAACACACTAGACCCACACACGCAGCCTCGCTTGTACATCCCTAACGGCAAAACATGCACACGTATGCATATATCTTTTTTAAGTAGCCCATGACGCAATGTCTGGTGAACACCTCGTTGTTCATAAAAGACATGAACGCCTGCATTGCTACTGCTACCGGCCACATACATTCCGCTCTGTACATGAGTATGTCTCCACTTGCATGCAGTGCTTATGTGACAAGTCTACCAGCCAGAGACCAATGGAACTCCTCCTATGCTTGCCTTTTCATGATCATTTATGGGAGCAGGTAAACCGGCCGGCCCGCGGGACCTAATTGACCAGGTATTAAACCCTAAAAATCCAGAGGAGCCAGTACCATTAGGAAAAACCCAGTCTGGAATGGCTCGTGAGATGTTTTCTGGGAATTGTATCCCCTGATCCAAGAGTCTCTCATTACGGCAGGCATCCATACCAATAAGGGATGAGCCAAACCTGCCTTTGCTAAGGGCTTTAACACAGAAGCTAAGGCCGACATGGAGTCTGTCGGTGTGCATACCGCTCATAGTTGGATTTGGACATCTGAGGACAACATGATTAATACTGTCCATATCATCACACAGCGGACATCTTCCATCGGTGGGAGACCTATTGAATCTGATGGCATGATTTTGTATGTAGACTGTCCCTGTGCGGTATTTGACTACATTTATCTGTTGTTTAAGGGTAATCTTAGGAGTAGATCAGGAGGAGTTGCTGATTTCCTTGTTAGCAAGTTGACAGGTTGGGTTGTGAGCTTCTATATTAATATAAATTGGCAGTGGTGATTGGGGAAGTGGGTTGTATGGCATGGTTGAGTCTCTGCCGGCTATTGTAATAGTAGCCAGAGATATCAGCAGAGCCTAGCTTGTGTGCTTTGTGCATGTGTAATTTAAGTTTGTCGGTCAGGTTGTTGAGGTAGTGGGTTGGGAATTCCCAACGCTTTCGAAAGTGTGGGAGCGGTGCAGACTATCATTTTGTCTGCGTGAGGTCTTCAATGAGAGCCAGTATAAATTGTGGAATGGGTCCCAGGCATATGGGAGTTCAACATCTGTGATGGCTGTGAGGGCTGCAGACCGTGCGCAGGCGTCAGCCCCCTCATTGCCAATGATGCCAGAGTGAGCTTTGACTTTGTAGAAATGAATAGGATGAGGGGAGTGCTCTAATATGGTCGATATAGCACGAATGAGCTCTGCATGTAGGGTAACCTCATGCGCATTGGATTGAGAGTTTGTTTAGAAATCTGGGAAAGGCAGGATGCACTGTCAGAGGCAATGTCAGTTTGCCCTTGTTGGAGTGCCACAAGAATACCTGCAAGTTCTGCTCTGTTGATGGTATTTGTAGGTCCACGGCCATTGGGTTTTATTTGCAGCTGAGGTGTTGGGGGGGTGGACAAGTGCCCCTCCCCGGCTTGTAAACACCTGAACCAGAAAGTGGTGGTGAGTCATCATCTTTGCGTTTGATTACACTGCCATCAGTGTAGGTGATTTCTTTCCAGTCTTTGATCTTAGGTGTGAACATCTTTCTGTAGTTGGCAGGTATGAAAGCTGCCCTAGCCTGAGGGCACTTGTGTGAACAGTTATGTGTGTCAGGGGGGAGTGATTGGAATTTCTTTTTCCAAGTGTTTGATGCAAGATGCTGGTGGGTACGCAGCGGCGTGGCAGGATTAGGACGACCCAGGGGTAGCCAGTGAGCTTCTGATACATCTTGGTAAAGGAGTTGGAACCAGTCTTTGTTTGCACTGCCAAGTGCTTCTTTAGCATTAAGATTCCAGACAACAATGAGTTGCATAGGATAAGAAGGTAGGGTGGGGTTAGGCATGGCATCGAACCAGTGTTGGGGTGTCTGGAATTGGATGTTTCCTGCAGGGGATTTGGCAAGCACTTTTGCAAGATCTGGATAATGGTTAAGCCAACTCATGTAGGCATTGCAGCTGAAGTCTCTCCAGTGGGGCAGGAGCATGAAGGTGGCAACTGGCTCGGTGGTTTGGAGGGAGGAGTGTACTGCGTCACGGTGGTGCAGGAGTCTGAACATAATTCCATCATCATATGGATCAGATGCATCAGGGGGAAGGCAGAAGGAGAAGACATTGTAGCGTACAGAAAGGGCGTCCGTATGTGCCCTGAAGACCTGGTCACGGTTGCTTGTGCTGAAATAAGTGTTAAAGATACCGTCAAACTAAAGAGGGTCGGAGAACCTCTCTGTTGAGACCATGCACCATCTGTGTAGGGTTGATCAAATGTGGGGAGGTGTGATTAGCGCGTTAGAATTGTGGACCTTTTTGCTCTGGGCGAAGAGATGTTTCTGTTGAGCCTTTTGACGTAAGAGCAGTCCCATGATTTCAGTTGCTGTATCTTTGACAGGGGGCTGGATGGTGGTGTGGATGCCTGCCTTTCTGGCTGCTTCAAAAGCCTCAAGCAGGGTGTGGAGTCTGTCTATAGTCAGCCTACCAACGCACTTGCCATGGGCATTGTAAATACAGTCACATTCAGAGGTGACAACTTCCGGCATTTGTGCTGGCATGGTGACCCCATCAGATGTGTCAGGTTGGAGACTTTCCTTCATGAGGTCAACACTTCTAATGATAATATCACATTGCCATGTTGGCATGATATCTGTCTGGGGTTTGTAGGTTGGAAGTCAAAGGTGACATTTTTGCGAATGGCGCAGCCGGTAGTTTAGAGCCATGGAGAGTCAGAAAGGCTCTGAGGGTTGCCTTCAAAGCCTTGGTTGACAAGATTGTCCAGGTCTACCTCATCGTCCAAGGGGTCTACTGTGTGTTCCAGCCTTTCCTCCTCAAGGCTTGCACATGGGCATGCAGATCCGGATGCATTTGTAACATATCAGCAGCTTCCCACTTGGGATGCCATTCCACATGGATCATTTCACAATCTTCAGAGAAGTTGATCCTTTCCGCTGTTTGAGAGTCTGACAGAGGGGCGCACACAGGGCAGTCCCAGTGCTCATTTGGTTTGCTCAGTGCCCGGTCATTTTGGGAGCATGCTTTTACATCTATGAGGCAGCCCCAATGGTAAGTGCGGTAGCAGGTATCACAGGTGGGCAAATCGTCGTAGCATTGAGATTCATGGGTGTGTTCTTTGCTCACAGGGCTCCAACAGAGTTGGCAGCACGGGTCTTCTTCAATCCTTCTAGGTACATGCTTTGAATAGGCCACTTTCAGCCCATCTTTTTTGAAAAAGGGTAAGGCCCACTATTCAATTGTTACAGGGTGCCATTGGACTTTGTATTGAGTTTGCTGCTTCTCTTGAGAGGACCTCTTGGATTTCCGTAAATGTTGCCAGCCCAAAATTTTTAGGATGACATGGTCATAGCGGAAGATGGTGTTGCTAACTTGTTCTGTGCTCAATCCAGCAGCCTTATCCTGCTTATAGTTCCAGAGCCACTGGGAAGCTTCAGTGCCTGGTGTGTTTGGAGGTAGGGGGCATGGGGTTATAATGGGTTGTGTGTGGTATTCTAGGTACGTTGTTGGATCTCGGCTCCCTCTGGGCCTCCTGACCCCAATTTTGGGGGTCTGTGTGGGTTCCAGGGGCTGGGCCTGTGTGAGGGGTGTCAAAAGGGGTTGGGTGGGGTCTGTGTCATATGCTTGTGCTTGTGGTCCTTCCACATGATAGTTGTTTCTTTTGCGAGTACGCCTGTCTTGGCACACGTGCATCTCTGTATGTGGTTGACTGTTTGGGGACGGGCTGTCCTGGCTGTGGGGGAGAGCATTTTCTACTTCCATATCCTGAGAATCAAAGAGGGGGTTACTGTAAGTCCTGGAGTCAGGATGTATGTGTGTGTTAGGGGCATGGCCCCCATTGACTGGGTTGCAGTTGGGGGGGGTTGGGGAATTCTTCGAATTCGAAGCATGTCCTGTGTAGAGCTTTGACCAGTTCCAGCCTGTTGGTGTATGTTCTGTTTTCATCAATTCTGCATATGTTGTGTTATTTATGCAGCGTGATTCAGGGGGTTTATTGGGCGAGCTATCTTGGCTCTGTATGATTGTGCTGATGAGATCAGATGTCAGATTGTGAGTGTTGAGAGCATGGGAGAGCTTATTAAGGGGCACGATATGTCTAGTCCTGATTTTGCAGCAGAACAGGGATGTGAGTTTATTTCCGTCAATAATATGGGTAAGGTTGGCATTTAGCAGAGAGGAGAGCCTGGATATGCCTAGTTCCATGAGGGGATAAGTGCAGTGGCAGGCTAGGGTCCTTAGGGTGGGTTGCATTGGCATTGAGAGAACATTTAATACGGGAGTGATGCTGGAAAGAAGGTAGGGTGCACCTTGAAAGGAGATGTCAAGAGCGCTGTTGCTGATGCAGAGGTATTTGTCGCGTGAGATGACTGCGCTGTCTAATTACAGAGGTGAAGCTCCACGGCTGGGCGCCTGACGCAGAATGCACGCGCACGCCCACGCGCATGACATATTGCCTAACACGGAGCATTTAGGGTAATTGCTTGAGGAGGAAGTTAGGGTGGTGGTGTGATGGGTTGATGCTCCTGAGAATAAAGTATCTGAGTTGATGGATTTGGGATTCCAGTAATGACTTGGTGACCCGGCCGTGTCTGCCAGTGTCATTGAGGCTAGTGGTGAGGGCCGCTGCACACCTTGCATTATATTTTACTAGAGTAGTAGTACTGCGATGGATGTACATCCGAGTCCAAAGTTGATTTTGTCTTCCCGCAGGATGGCTGTGGCAGTGCACTGCCAGAGCTTGTACCTCTCTTTGATGATGTTAAGGGCAAGTTTATCCCAGCATGCAAGATCATTCTCAGAGCAGGGCGTGACTGGAAAGGCATAGGCAATGCTTGGGATGATTGCTGTTCGAATTATATCCATAGTTTGTCTGGGTGTGGCAAAAGAGCAAGCTAGGTTTGTAAGTTTTTTGGTAAGCTTTTCTGTCATTTTAGTATGTTGGGGTTTCCAGTCCAGGGTCATAGTGACTTCTATACCGAGGTAGGTAAAGGGATCCCCAGGGCTTATGAACTGGGCTGGTTTGCCTTGTACCAGGACCTTGTCTTTGAGCAGATGTCAAGCGAAATCTGCCATAGACGTATCGCCCCTGATTTGCGTAGTTTGTGGGCTAGTGAGGTTGCAGGTCACCTTAGTCTTGTTGCCAGATATGATAAGGTGGGCCCAATCCGCGTAAGGAGTTAGTTTTAATTGGCAGAGGAAACTCTCCCTACATCAATTAAGGAAAAAAAGACACATTGGCACAGAAGAGCCATGAGTCCCCTCCACCACGAAGCTACAAAAAGAAGACTCTAATGGGGATCTGGAGGGTTATTGGAAGCACGCGGCTCCATAACCTGGCTGCAAGAAGTATTCTTGTTTTCAATACCACACCTAGTGGTAACAAGCTTGTTGGCATACATGACAGAATGGGCATGAAGTTTGCGAGCAAGTTTATTGGCACGTTGGTGGTCAAGTCCCAGTTGTTTAAACTAGTTAAGGGTGTGCTCAGTGTAGCAGGTCCCACCAACACCCAAAAGGATGGTGTGGAGAGTCACAACTTTTGCATTAATGAGTTTGCAGAGGTCTGCATGCTGCCGCTGTGACGCCTCCAACTGCTGTCCAGGCCTCGTATCTTCACAGTACTTGATTTCAATCAAGTGCACATGCCGCTGGTTTACATTCAGTTGGTGGGATTGCCTCACGCGGTTGGCTGTTGAGGTCCTCAGTGTGGGGTTGTGTCTGCTGCGTAACACATGATGGTATGAGCAGGAGGTAGAAGGAGAAGAAGGAGTGTATTTGGCTTTATAGGGAGTAAGCAATATAGCATCAGGACGGCTGGAGGTGAGTCTAGATCTCTTAGAAAATGTTCTCTTAGAAAATGTTCTCTTAGAAAATGTTGGAAAGAGGTAAGTGGGTATAATTCTGTTTGATGCATGTGCAGGGATTTGAAGGTTGTGCTGCGCCAACCTATATTCAGGTGATAAGCATACAGCCCTTGAAACAAGAAAAGGAAAGGAGGAAACACTGAAACGCCTTCTCAATTCCTGCCACTGTCTCCCCATTCTGCTGGGTGACATGAATGCCACACTCTTTCCACAAGATAGAACCAGGGGAATATCCCACAAGGAAGACAAGCTTTTCTGCAACTTCATTTCTGATACCAAATTTTGTCCCCTAGACTGGCCTTTGTTACAAAGAACCTGGACATGTAGGTCTGAAATAGCGCCTCGCAGCCAAACCCCAAGGGGTCACACACACACACAGCCACATTGATGACATTCTTCTGCCCTCCCTCATCCTCAAAGCATCCAGCACTAACCTCCAACATTCTCAGTTATTCTGCAACTCTGCTGACCAAGGCTACAAGCACAGCGATCACACTCCCCTTGTTGCCAACGTCTCGACTAACATCCTAGGGGTCAAAATCAAAAAATTCCAAGAGCCTGCACCGTTAAGTAAAAATGAGCATGTAGCGTGTACTAGTGCAGCCCATAAAGCCCTCAGATATTGAAAAGCTACCTTCCAGTTGTGCTCTCAATGGCCCTACGCAAACTCCTCACACCACCCATACTAAAATTCTGGAAACCCTGAATAGTCCGCACAAGGCTGCTCTCTCCCACCTGTCTGCCATAGAGAGCACTTGTGCTAAGAAACCAGCTCGTTTGAATCACATTTGTTGCCTCCCTGCCAGGGAAGCCGTTGAAAACATTGCCGACAAAATTGTAAAGGAGAGAAAAGAAAAGACTACGCCAGCCAGAAGGCCGCGTGCATTAAGGAAAGGTTCCCTGACTAGCAAGCTAGAAAGGGTCTCACCAAAGGGCCCTCAAACCTAAACCAGACTAAGCTAGCCTAGGAGAAAGCCAGAAACAAAGCTAATGAGGATCCGGAGGGTTGGCTGCCATGCTCCTGAGCGCCCGGACTCTCCTTCTCCTCCTCTCCTCCTCCACGCGCCCAGCAAACCCTCCCCCAGAAGTTCCCTGGAAATGAAGTGCATGTCTGGTGTTAATAATAGTTGTTAATCTTTGGATAGCATGGCACTTCAGTTTGGATGCTAGTGATTTAGCCTTATGTTTGGTTAGGCACAAGTTGATAAGAGGTTTAATGGTATAGTCGTTGTAAATAGTGTCTGCCACACCAACTAGGATGATGTGCAAGGTCACTTTGTTATTCCTGTGAGGGTTTCTTGAGCTGCGGGTTTTGAGCCTTGTTAAAGTGTTGGCATGCTGGGCGATTGCGGCTTCCAGGGTGGGAAGGGGGTTAGTATCAGGGCAAAATTTAAATTCAACAAGATGAATGTCCCTGTCATGAGGAGGGATCTTAGTAGGATCAATGTGTGTGGGTCGACCTGGGATAGAGCGCACAAAAACAGCATCAGGGCGGCTCTGGTGCCGAGCAGAGGAGTCAGTACCATTAGGAAAAACCCAGTCTGGAATGGCTCGTGGGATGTTTTCTGGGACTTGTATTCCCTGATCCAAGAGTCTCTCATTACGGCAGGCATCCATACCAATAAGGGATGAGCCAAACCTGCCTTTGCTAAGGGCTTTAACACAGAAGCTAAGGCCAATATGATGCCTATTGGTGTGCATTCCATTCATAGTTGGGTTAAGACATTTAAGGACAAAATTGTCAATCTTATCAAAGAGTGCCATGAGGTGGCTCTGCTGGTGTGCACCACCAAAATAGAACCTGTAATCTCCAAACACTTCGGAATCAGGGGGATCAGCACCCTCCGCAAATCACTCTGCAACAAACTCAAATCTGTCCGCCATATACAGTACAATTTGCTCCAAGCCCACCTGGCCCTCACTTTAAATGAAGTCCTGGCCCTAAAAAGCTACGACCTCAATCTCCTTAAGGCCATCCTCTTTGTCCACAATTTTTCCCATGCAGGAACTATGCCCACCAGCCTTGCCTCCAACAGCGTTTCACCCCCTATGCCACCGTTGGAGGCTGTCCTTCAAGCCCAGCATAAGAACCTCAAGGAGCAAATCAACAAAATAGACTATGATTACAGCACCTATAGGTACTAGCTAGTGCCACATCAGAGCATCAAGGCGCTAACAGAGAAAAATTACAAAGCACCCTGCCCTTGCCAATAAGGAAATCTTCAATGGCAAAGGCACTCCTCCTCCTGAAGCTCAAGCACTCACAGACCCCACCACAGGTGAAGTGGAAACAGACCCGTGCAAAGTGGCTGGTACTGTGGAAAAGATCTACACCGACAGCATGGCTGCCCCTAGCGTTAAGACTGGGGCCTATCTCCCATCTGATCCCCGTGCCAAATGCAACTACCCCTGGATGGAGCAACAGTGCGAGGATTTCTTCCTCCTTGAAACTCCCATCACCAGGGCTGAAAATGATACCCAAAGGAAGAGGAAATGGCTCCACAACTTCATCCTAGACAGCTGCTCCTTCCAGGAATGTATCCAATCCCTCACAAATAACAAGACCCCAGGACTAGACGGCATACTATACTACTATACTACGGCTAGTACCCAATGAGCTGCTCAAGCACCTGCCCCAAGAATACAAGGAATCCATCCACAAATTCTTTATCATTATGTGGGCAATGGGCATCACTCCCAAAGCTGGAGAAAGGGTGATACAATACTTATTTTCAAAGAGAAAGGCCCTCAAACGGACATCACACCCTATCGGCCTATTGGTTTGGCCAATACCCTTTATAAATAATGGACACGTCTGGTTACAACAACCTTGTATGAGTATGCAGAGAGCCACTCCCTGCTGAGCACCATGCAAGCGGGTTTCTGCAAACACACAGACACCATCCACGAACTCCAAAACTTAACCATGTCCCTTGAAGATCCTAAACTCTTCAGTAGAGGTGTGTATGAACTAATTGTAGACTTTACCTCTGTCTCTAATACAACAGACCATGACAAACTGCCAGAGGGCCCCCGGGGTCAACTGGCCTATATCACTGGATATGTTCTTTCCCAACTTTTTTTCCTCACGTTTAACAATGTCAACCATTATAAATCCATAAGATATCATGTTCACCAAAAAAATATGAAAATCAGAGGTTCCCAGATCACTCTCCTGGCCTCAGATCACCCAAAAATGGCCCACAGCTCCACCTCAGGACCATTTTTCACTCTCAATTTTGTCTTCGTCACCACCATATACATTAGTAACACCCTGCATATTCAAAATTAGGAAAGAAGGAAGTCAAAAATTGACCTTTTTGGCACCCCCACAAGGCTTGTGCTAGATTTTCTCCAAGGGAAATGTTCGAAATTATGTATCTCACCAATCACTGGGTCTTTTCACTCCATTGTTTTCAAAGTTTTCAATGGTATTCTTTTGGTATAAGGACTCCAAATCACTATAAATCACAATTTTGTGATCTGGCTGGTCAGATGTGTGTAGCTGGGTGTCACAAAGTACGGTTCACGCCGCGGTTGACTAGGCAGGTTGGCCGTGAGTTGCTAAATATAAGCTTAGGTGCATCGAATAGCACCACAATTTGGTCCTGAGCTTGAAAATAGCAAGTCACGGCCACCATACTCAAGGAACGTGTGAAGAGGGAGCCAAGAGCCAACAACGTACCTAGGATTCCACACACAACCCATTATAACTCCATGCCCCCTACCTCCAAACACGCCAGGCACTGACACTCAGGTTGCCCAGTGGTTCTGGGATTATAAGCAGAACAAGGCTGCTGAATTAAGCGCAGAACAAGCTAACAATTGCAGCACCATCTTCCACTATGACCATCTCATCCTAAAAATCTTGGGCTGGCAACATTTACGGAAATTCAAGAGATCCTCTCAAGAAACGCAGCAAATTCAATACAACTTTGAAAGTATAATGGCACCCCGTCACCATTGAGAAGTGGGCCTTGCCCATTTTCCAGAATGATGAGCTGAAAGTGGCCTATTCAAAGCATGTACCTAGAAGGATTCAAGAAGACCCGTGCTGCCAACTCTGCTGGAGCCCTGCGAGCAAAGAGCACACCCATGAATCTCAATGCTATGACGATTTGCCCACCTGTGATACCTGCTACCACACTTACCATTGGGGCTGCCTCATAGATGTCAAAGTATGCTCTCAGAATGACCGGGCACTGAGCAAACCAAATGAGCACTGGGACTGCCCTGCATGCGCCCCTCTGTCAGACTCCCAAAAAGCAGAAAGGCTCAACTTCTCTGAAGATTGTGAAATGATCCATGTGGAATGGCATCCCTAATGGGAAGCTGCTGATATGTTACAAATGCATCCAGATCTGCATGACCATGTGCAAGCCTTGAGGAGGAAAGGCTGGAACACACAGTAGACCCCCAGAATGGTGAAGTAGACCTGGACAATCTTGCCAACCAAGGCTTTGAAGGCAATCCTCGAAGCCTATCTGACTCTTCATGGCTCTCAGCTACCAGCTGCGCCATTCGCAAGAATATCACCTTTGACTTCCAACCTACAAACCCCAGGCAGATATCATGCCAACATGGCAATGTGATATTATCATTAGAACTGTTGACCTCATGAAAACCCTCCAACCTGACACATCTGATAAGGTCCCCATGCCAGCACAAATGCCGGAAGTTGTCACCTCTGAATGTGACTGTATTTACAATGCCCATGGCAAGTGCGTTGGTAGGCTGACTATAGACAGACTCCACACCCTGCTTGAGGCTTTTGAAGCAGCCAAAAAGGCAGGCATCCACGCCACCATCCAGCCCCCTGGATCAAAGATCCAGCAACTGAAATTATGGGACTGCTCTCACGTGAAAAGGCTCAACAGAAACATCTCTCTGCCCAGAGCAAAGAGGTCTTCAATTCTAACACGCTAATCACACCTCCCCACGTTCGATCAACCCTACACAAATGTTGCATGGTTTCAACAGAGAGGTTCTCCAACCCTCTTGAGTTTGACGGTACCTTCAACGCTTATTTCAGCACAATCAACCGTGACCAGGTCTTCGGGGCACACACAGACGCCCTCTCTGTACGTTACAATGTCTTCTCCTTCTGCCATCCCCCTCATGATGATGGAATCATGCGCCACGCAGTACAATCCTCCCTCCAAACCACTGAGCCAGTTGCCACCTTCATGCTCCTGCCCCACTGGAGAGACTTCAGCTGCAATGCCTACATGAGTTGGCTTAACCATTATCCAGATCTTGCAAAAGTGCTTGCCAAATTCCCTGCAGGAAACATCCAATTCCAGACACCCCAACACTGGTTCGATGCCATGCCTAACCCCACCCTACCTTCTTATCCTATGCAACTCATTGTTGTCTGGAATCTTAATGCTAAAGAAGCACTTGGCAGTGGAAACAAAGACTGGTTCCAACTCCTTTACCAAGATGTATCAGAAGCTCACTGGCTACCCCTGGGTCGTCCTAATCCTGCCACGCCGCTGCGTACCCACCAGCACCTTGCATCAAACACTTTGAAAAAGAAATTCCAATCACTCCCCCCTGACACACATTACTGTTCACACAAGTGCCCTCAGGCTAGGGCAGCTTTCATACCTGCCAACTACAGAAAGATGTTCACACCTAAGATCAAAGACTGGAAAGAAATCACCTACACTGATGGCAGTGTAATCAAAGATGATGACTCCCCACCACTTGCTGGTTCAGGTTTTTACAAGCCGGGAAGGGACACTCGTCCACCCTCCCAACACTTGCAGCTGCACATAAAACCCAACGGCTGTGGAGCTACAAATACCATCAACAGAGCAGAACTTGCAGGTATTCTTGTGGCACTCCAACAAGGGCAAACTGACATTGCCTCTGACAGTGCATCCTGCCTTTTCCAGATTTCTAAACAAACTCTCAATCCAATGTGCATGAGGTATCACCTACATGCAGAGCTCATTCGTGCTATATCGACCATATTAGAGCACTCCCCTCATCCTATTCATTTCTACAAAGTCAAAGCTCACTCTGGCATCATTGGCAATGAGGGGGCTGACGCCTGCGCACGGTCTGCAGCCCTCACAGCCATCACAGATGTTGAACTCCCATATGCCTGGGACCCATTCCACAATTTATACTGGCTCTCATTGAAGACCTCACGCAGACAAAATGATAGTCTGCACCGCTCCCACACTTTCGAAAGCGTTGGGAATTCCCAACCCACTACCTCAACAACCTGACCGACAGACTTAAATTACACATGCATAAAAAAGCACAAGCTAGGCTCTGCTGATATCTCTGGCTACCATTACAATAGCTGGCAGAGGCTCAACCATGCCATACAACCCACATCCCCAATCACCACAGCCAATATAGAAGCTCACAACCCAACCTGTCAACTTGTTAACAAGGAAATCAGCAACTCCTTCTGGTCTACTCCTAAGATTACCCTTAAACAACAGATAAATGCAGTCAAATACCGCACAGGGATAGCCTACACACAAAAGCATGCCATCAGATTCAATAGGTCTTCCACCGATGGAAGATGCCCGCTGTGTGATGATATGGACAGCATTAATCATGTTGTCCTCAGATGTCCAAATCCAACTATGAGCGGTATGCACACCGACAGACACCATGTTGGCCTTAGCTTCTGTGTTAAAGCCCTTAGCAAAGGCAGGTTTGGCTCATCCCTTATTGGTATGGATGCCTGCCGTAATGAGAGACTCTTGGATCAGGGGATACAATTCCCAGAAAACATCTCACGAGCCATTCCAGACTGGGTTTTTCCTAATGGTACTGGCTCCTCTGCCCGGCACCAGAGCCGCCCTGATGTTATCTTTGTGAGATCTATCCCAGGCAGACAAGCTCACCTTGATCCTTCTAAGATTTCTCCTCAAGACAGAGACATTCACCTTGTTGAACTGAAATTTTGTCCAGACACCAACTCTTTCATCACTTTAGAAACTGCAGCAAATCAACATGCTCACACTATAACCAGACTTAAAAGCCGCAGCTCAAGGAATTCAAACAGGAACAACAAAATGACTCTACACATCATCCTGATTGTTGTGGCTGGCACTATTTACAATGAGTACACGATCAAACCTCTTGTCAATTTGGGCCTATCCAAACACAAAGCAGAATCCCTAGCTTCCAAGCTGAGCTGTCATGCCATACAGAGACTAACCACTGTCGTTAACACCAGACATGCTCTTTGCTTACTGGGGGCTTTGGGGGGGGGGGGCGGCGCTGGGCGCGCGGAGGTGGATACAAGGAGAAGGAGAGTCCGGGCGTCTCGTGGAACTGCTGACAACCCGCCCGATCCTCATTAGTTCTGTTTCTTCCCTCTCCTAGGCTAGATGTAGCTAGTGTAGTTTTGAGGGACCCTTGGTGAGACCCTTTCTAGCCTGCTAGTTAAGGGACCTTTCCTTAATGCACGCGGCCTTTGTCTTGCGTAGACTTTTTTTAATAAGGTCAAATCTCGCGCTCGAATAGCTGGGAATGACTGTGCTACAAACCCACATGGGTGCGTAGGTGGCCGGATGGTCAAATGCAAAGCCAAGCTGAATCCATATCCTCGTCCAGGCGGCAGGGGGTCCCACGGTTGAGCCCTAGTGGCGGTGGGGGCCGGCCCTTCCTTAAATACAACGCACGAGGTGTTCACCACTTGCGTAGCTTTTTCTTTTGCAAATAGAATTGCTAAATATCAGGCTAGCCTCAAAGATAACAGTCTGACTGTCATCGGTATTCCTAGTGCTGGCCCAGGTGGCAACCCCTTCTACAATCTTGCTTGGCTGGCTCGAGAAGAATTAATTCTTCTCGAGGCAAGACCAAGTACACCTGAATCTTCCTCCCCCATTCCCAATCTGATATGCTTTCCAGACCTTAAGGATGCTTTAAAATCCCATATGCATGCTAAACATAGGCTCAGGTATGCAGGCTGCTACACTTAATACTAGAGATTTCTACCTCATGCAAATAAGTGCATTAGCAATGCCTTCTGGAACATGCCCTGTATTTCAACCCAGATGAAACGCAAAATCTTCCAATACCGCACAGGCACCCTCTACAACCAAAAACATGCTGTACGCTTCAAAAGATCCACTAGCCTTGTATGCCCTCTCCAAGAACGTCATCATATGGACAGTGCTCTTCACAGTCTCTCAGGTTGTCAGTGCCCCATCGTCCGCAACATGGTAACTGAGCGTCACAACATTGCCAGCAGATTGATCTTGAAAGTGGTTACTGAAGGCTCTTATGGTTCAAACCATATACATATGGATGTAGGCAGCACAGACCGTCTGGCTCAGCATGACCTGCAGATCACTGAGCAAGTTTCTAATCGTGTAATACCTCCTAGGAAGGCCTTACCACTTTGACCGCAGTATTCCTGATCAAGCTAGGCGCAACTCCAGCCGCCCTGATGCTAACTTGGTCACTCCTTGCCCTGCTAACCCAAATAGACCACCTACTCCACCCTCGTATCGGGTACTCCGCAGTATGAGACGTAATGAAGTAAGAAGCAGCACAGCTCCAGCCAGGCAACTTCATGAATTGAACTTCCAAAACTGCCATATCCACTTAATAGAAATCAAATACTGCGAAGATACGAGGCCTGGTGCCCAGCTAAAAGCCTCACAGCAACAACATAGTGGACTGTGTTTTTCCTTTCTCCTTTTTATTTCCAAATAACTGCAAGGTGCCGAGATCACTCTCCAAACAATCCTCAAACAATCCTCCTGGGTGTGGGTTGGACCATATTCACTGCCCATACCCTGTATCAGTTCAGAAAACTAGGGATTGACCCGCAAAGATCTACCAAACTTGCAAAAAAGAGCCATGCCCATTCTGAACCTTCCCTTAATGCACGCGGCCTCAGGCCTGCTTAGAATTTCCTTTCTTTTCTTTGCAACACGCGCACTAACCAACCAGGTGGTTACCTCAACCAGGTGGATATAGCGATGTAAACCTACCTTATCTTACCATAAAACTAGAACACTCATCATAACCCCAATGCCCTGGAGCCAGAATACCACCCACATTAGCTTCCTTACTTCCTGCTGAGGAACATTCATGGTTCCTCGAGTTAATGTGTCCTCTTTTAAAAAAAGCAAATTTGCTTATTTGATGTAGGGAGCGTATTCACTGCCCATTTATTTTTTTAAGAAACTACGTAGGCAGAGGAAACTCTCCCTACATCAATAAAGGAAAAGGAGACACGTTGGCTCAAAAGAGCCGTGAGTCCCTCCACCACAAAAAGAAAAGAAAAGAAAAGAAAAGAAAAGAAAAGAAAAGAAAAGAAAGAAAAACTACGCAGGCAGTGAAAGCACTCCCCACATCAATTAAGGAAAAGAGGATACCTAGGGCCAAGGCACCATGTATCCCCTCCACCAAGATAAAGAAAAAACCAATGGGGATCAGGGTTACCAGCAGTAGCGCGTGCCTGATCTCAGTGATGAGAGGTGAAAGGAGTCTTCTCAAGAGCGCGTCTGGTGCTAACGTGTTTATAAGCGTACTGGACGGAATTAGCATGAAGCTTCAGAGCAAGCTACCATCACGAGGCTACAAGACAGAAAATGCTAATGGGGATCTGGAGAGTTACTGGAAGCACCCGGCTATAGAACCTGGCTGTGAGAAGAATTTGTGTTTTCAATAGCACGCCTAGTGGTAACAAGCTTGTTGGCGTACATAACAGAATGGGCATGAAGCTTGCGAGCAAGTTTATTGGCACGTTAATGGTCAAGCCAAGTCGTTTGAACTGATTAAGGGTGTGTTCAATATAACACGTCCTGCTAACACCCAGAAGGATAAGAAAGAGTCACAGCTTTTGCACTAATGAGTTTGCAGAGGTCTGCATGCTGCCGCTGTGCCGCCTCCAACTGTTGTCCAGGCCTCGTGTCTTCACAGTACTTAATTTCAATCAAGTGCACACGTCCCTGGTTAGCATATAGTTGGTGAGGCTGTCTCACGCGGTTAGCCATGCAGGACCTCTGTGGGGTGCCATGCCTGCTGCGTAACACATGGTGTGAGGAGGGAGAAGAAGGAGAAGAAGAAGTGGGTTTGGCTTGATAGGGAGTAATCGGTACAGCATCAGGTCGGCTTAATGTGAGCCTAGGTCTCTTAGAAAATTTCCTTGAAAAGAGGTAAGGGGGTATAATTCTGTTTGATGCATGTGCAGACATTTGAAGGTTGTGCTGCGCCAACCTATCACCACTTCCTATGTCCATGTAAACCAAGCCTGCTCCCCAAGGGACTTTGCTAAGAGCTTTGATGGTCATTCTTCCATCAATATTGTGGTGTTCAGTTTTCATGCTGGAGATGCTATGGTTTTGGCAGCCTGAAAGCATGTGGAGTGCGCTGCCTAATTGATGACAGCATGAGAAAGGGCATAATGGGTAAGTGGACCTTTTGAAGCGAACTGCGTGTCTCTGGTTATAAAGGGTGCCTGTACGATATTGTAAGATAGTGCTATCGTTATCGCTTCAAAGGTGAGAATAACAAGGCATGTTTCCTAAGGCATTGCTGATTTTCCTCTCAACATGAGGCAATAAGATCTGATAGCAGGAGTGTAGCCTGTTTTGGAGTTGGCAAATCCAAGTCTGTCTTTCGTATACATTTGAGACTTGAGAGCATTTTGAAGATTGGGGAGGTGGAAAATTTTAGGATTGGGTGCAGGAGCTGCGGATGTGCCAGCATTGTGTTCTTTTTTTTCTCCTTGGCTAACCAAAACAAATGAGAGAATGGATTTCCGCCATGGCCTGCGTCAGGGATCCCAGTATCAGCCATGCTATTATTGGCTTGCTTTGCCTGTTTTTTTGCAACAGCATCTCCACATTCGTTACCAGCAATTCCAGCATGAGGTTTTGCTTTGTAGACACAAATATTGGTTTGTGAGTTATCATAACTGATTATTTTATGATTATTTTCAGGACTTCCCCTTGAAGGTGTTTGTGCCTCTCAGGATAAATCAGTAGCTTACATATTTGATGAAGAGAGGTGAGACTGTCTGAAGCATTGTGTGAATAGGGAATGCATGGCGTAGCAGCGGGCTAAACAGGCTTCCAATTTGTAAGTTACACAAGCTCGTGCGGCCACCTTCCTTGAAAAGCTGTATAAAAAGGACTTAAGACGTTGCTGTTCCTCTAAGACACAATCACACCCAGCTGGATTCCACAGCCTTTCCAACTCCCAGATGGGTCCCAACTACACGATATCGTGGCTAGACACGTTTCTTTAACAATCCCACCTCCTCACAGGACTTTGACTCCATTACACCATCCTTTCTTAAGCATGCATGCAAATTGGTGAGAAGGGAGGAGGCAGAGGTTTCCACCATATTCATGTGCTTAATCAATATCATATTGATGTCTCCCATTTTTTTGAAACCTTTTATAGCAAGCCACCTAAAGCTTGGAAGAAGCAAATGGCACCTCCCTATACAAAGGGTTCCATTGCCCACGCATGCAAACACCGCGTGCTTGCAGTTAGCGGGACATTCTATCAGCAACACGCCAATGCCCTACGCAATTTGTTACTGGACAAACACAAATTATGTAGGCAGTGAACACTCCCTACATCAATTAAGGAAAGGGGGCCACATTGGTGCACAGACCGTATGACCCACCCACCACAAAGTTCAGACTGAGAGAAGCATGGCAGGCAGAGAAATAAGACAGGTCCAGCAACGAGAAAGAAAGCAGGATGTTACTAGACTGGAGCTTAGACAACAACAAGATCCCTGATTCCCAACTTGGTTTTTTTTCCAGGACGCAGCATCTTGCAGCCTCTTTTCAGATTGAGACATTTGAAGCATGCTGCACAAACTTACAAGCCACATGGCTCCTCAGGCTCCCGAGGCTCACGCCTTTTCACAGCCTTCGTTGATTTCAAACAGGCACATGATTCCATGCCTCGAGACACATTGTGCAACCACTTACAACAGTGTCAGCTCCCCAATCATCCTCAACCTACTCAAAAACCTGTACCACAAAGATGAGTGTTTCTTGATTGATGGGGACAAACATGCTTGGATACGTCCCACATACAGATTTAAACAGGACTGTGTCTCTGGTACTCTTCAAAATCTACCTCACTGATAACATGATGATCAGTGATGTTTCTGAAGTTGTTGGAGGAGCTTTTATGGTAACACCCAATTTCCATGTTTCACTCCTTCTATACGCCGATGACTTGTGCCTCACTGCTTATTCTCCAACTAATCTGTACACCATGCGTCACAGGCTGAAACTCACGCTTGCAGGAAATCTCTAACAGTCAATACCCAAAACTCAAGAGGTGGTCTGCTTCAGCTCTAGAACAGACAGTTTACCACCTTTGGTATGTAACAACGATATTCACTTCCAGATACCTGGGGATGTTCTTTGACAAAAATCTCAACTTGCCGCAAGTGAGTGCGGCACTCTGCCACTGAAGAAGCCCTCAAGCCTCGTTTAGCGGGCATGGATCGCATTTGTACCTTTGCTCATCAGCATTTGCTTACCCACCGTCTTCATGCTTACGTGGCTTTTTAAGACGTATGCCGTCCTGGCAGGCATGTACGCCAGTCAGATTTAGGCAACGCCCTATCTTCAACAAGGTTATGAGATGGACAACTGCAATAAAAAGTGGGACAACTGAGATTTTTGGAATCCATTTTGGGAGTCGGAACTTCAACTCCTTCATGGAGTGTGCTACGTGAGTGTGGGATGGAGCATATTCAGTTTAATTGGTTAAGAACCACCGTGCGTCTTTGCAATTCTCTTATCCATTGCAACAGCCCTTTTCTACAAGAAGCTATCCATGCTGATGTTGACCACAGTTCCAGGAATCCTTCTTGCTGGATATCACACTTATTGTTTGCTATGAATGGCTCACCTCATGCTCATGGTTTCCAACACAAAATATGCTCAGCTAAACCTCTGGATTTGAGCCAGCTTCTGGTGGAGCTCAGGTCCCAACATCTTGCTAACTGGTTACATTTCTCTGCTCATCATCCTCGAGACCAGAACAGAAAAATAATTCACATATCATCACTGGTGCGCTCTCCCAACCAAGAATGCGCGTGTTACGTATTCCCCTTATGTTCTACCCAACTATCTGTACCTGGATTTGCCCAAGCACATCGTGCACAGTGTGGCCCAATTTCCCCTTCGTGTCCACACACTGTGGCACTCAAATTCTAGCAAGTTACTTGGTACGACAACATTTCTCCTTAGGACATATGTGATGCCTAAGATTGTGTGCAGGGTGAACGACATGCTCTTTTCAAATGTACACCCCCCCAGGTCTACTTTCTTCGGCTAAAATATGTTTTCTTTTTCTCTGGTCTTCTCCTTTCTCTCTCCAGTGCCTCTTCCCAGACGGTTCCATACCTGTCTTTTACTAACCATGTACAATCCTGATATGTTCACTAACATGAACCAAAAACAACAACAAATCATATCCTTTTCTGTCTTTTAATGAGCAGGTCAGCAATCGTTTTGACTTGAGGCCTTCTTTGCTTCGGTAACCTGTAACCTTTCCTTTCTTTCATTTCCAGGGGGTTTCTGGGGGGCAGGGTTGCTGGGCATGTGTCGGTGGAGAGTGGGGAAAGGAGAGTTTGGGCGCCTCATGGCTGACATCCCAGATCCTAATTAATTCTGTTCCTGGCTTTCTCCTAGGCTAGCTGCGTCTAGTTTTGATTTGAGGGCCCTTTAGCGAGACCCTTGCTAGCATGCTAGTCGCCGGTGATGCTTGTGACCCAGTGATGGATACCCATCCTTAATGCGTGCGATCTCTTGGCTGGTGTAGGCTCTCCTTTTTCTCGGAGGGGAGTGAAGGCCCTTCTAAGCAAATGCATCTCCTCTTCCTTGAGTATGTAGGGAGTTCCCTGCCTGTGTAGTTTTCTTTCTTTCTTTCTTGTCACCGGTGAGCTACAGCCCCATTCAACTTTAACTGTTACCTTGATGAGCAAATGTGAGCATACAAACCTTGGAAAAACACCTGCAGAAGCTTAAAAGGAATTGAAAAGGGAAAAAAGGGTAGTACTTTGGCATCCTACAAAAAGCTGCGAACTATTTTTCTGAAAAAGGTCCTCATTTCACAAGGTCATTAAGCAAGGTGTTGCCTTACTTACCCACTTCTTTCTGAGAAAATCCTGCTTGCTATAGACAACCAGCACATCTTTATGCTGTTAGAACCCAGAACAGCTCAATGTGAAAGCTACAGGGAGCCATAGTGGCTTTTGGAGTGCAGGCCCACAGAGATAAAATGGGAATCAAAGGTGGCATTGGAGGTCATGAAAGTAATGGGGAATGAAGGTGGGATCCTAAGCCATGAAAGCATCATGCCCATGAATCCTTCCCAAGTGCATGCTACCCATGCCCTGGGTCTACATGGACTTAAACTGGGGCAACATAAGGACAGCACCGGGGCTCAGACAAAGAGCCGTACCTTAGCGGCCACAGGTAAAGTTGTCTTGCAGCTTCCACTGCAGGTGCACCCAGTTAAGCCTGAGGACGTTGCTATCATACAGCTATCCTGGGCCATCATGAACAGATGCACTGGCTCTCAAGAGTAGACACACTCAGGTGAAGATGCTGCACAGCCGTGCCTTCAATGGATGCTGTATCCCATTAAGCTTAAAAGGCGTTATGAAACGGTCACAAACAAATGTTGACCACAAATCGGAATTAAGCTATTGGACTGGCTCATGCCCCAACCCGGTCACGAGGGATTAAGCGCAATTCCGAGCCATGCTTCAAAAAAACATTCCCTGCAGCGTACAGTGAGTATGAGCATCACTTTGAAAACTTGATCAAGAAATGAGATGCACACACATACACACACGCACTCACGCACGCACGCAAACATACACACAAACATGCTTGCATGCAGTTCCCGCGTGCATGCGGGAGCGTTTGTTGCGAGTAAGCAAAGCGTCAGGTCTTCAGGATCCTGAAGAGTGGGGGGATGTCAAGCATGCAGAGGCCCTTGGGCTATGTCCCATGGCTATGTCCCATGGCTATGTCCCTTTCAGCTATGAGTACATACAAGGGACATCATAATTGTTTTGGGAAAATAAAATTTCCTTATTGGTCTGTAGGGATGCGAGCGCAGCCTTCAGAGGTGTATGCGCCATTTGGAAGGAGAAAGTGCTTGTGAGGTTAGCACCTGAAACCCGGATGGCATCAAAATGCGCAGCCCTGCCCCCCCACCTCACCTAACACACACACATCTACACATACGCACGATTTGTGTCCTTATCGTCGCACCATGGGTTGAACTTCTGCCTATGCCACTGATGCCAGCTTCCATACCACCTAACAAATCAGCGCCTGCTTTTTGTGAGGGGAGTAAAGGCAACAGTTTGAGCGCACCTGCTGTCTGTGACGGATTGATGCCAACACCATCTGCATGCACATGTCCAGCCATATATTGTGTATCAGCCAATCCATGTGTTGTGGAAGGGGCGGGCACAAATTTGCCACATTTGAGGCTTGCAACAGTGCGGAGGGCAGTGCTCATTTTAGATGAGCTTTGAATGAAAACATCTACTTTTGGATTGCCAAGTTACTTACTACTGCAAGGTTCAGGCGAGGCAGTACAGCAGGCATCAAAAAGCAATGCTACATCAGTGTCGGAGGGCAATAGGTGTCGCTTTGAGCACGCATAGGTTCATGCTCCTACAAGGAGTGGAGGCATCTCTACAAAAAGGCAGCACTTGATTATGGCCTGCACAATGACTTATCACAGCAATTGCCAACGTTCCGTCAAAGCCAGGGGGCATCTCAGCACCTCACCGTTTGTGATGATGGCACTTGTCATTGGAGGGACTTTGAACTGCATGGATGTGATCCAGTCACAACAAAAAAAAATTTGCAACTGAGGTTGCAGGCAAGCAAAGCAGGCAGTTTCAGAGTAATTGTAAGCAACAAGATGTTCTGCTTGATGTGCAAGTGCTTTCCTTATGGTTTTCATCGATTGCAGGCCGTAAATCTTAGATTCACATTGAGTTCCAGAGCCTGCTTGCTTGCACTTGAACCTACACTTGCATGCACATGCAAAGAAGGGCCCTAGAACCGCGTCTCCTGAGTTCCTGCCCCTTCTGCAAGGCTGAGTTCCTGCCTCTGAAGACAAGCTTGCTATGACACAGGTGGGGCCAGGGCTCCAACGTGTGCAGGGCTGGGCATTAACCTTAAAAGCATTGCAACTGTGAAATGATGTATGTCGTTCAAATGTACCATGGACAGGCGCACCAGGGGCAACGCAAATCTCATTCCTCACCTCCTCAGCAGAAAACTTCAGCACAGCAGTGAATGGAGCTTCCTCTGGCACGCTGAATCTGTGTCCATGTATTGGGGAAGGAATTGGAATACTGACTGGGCACATTTGTGCAAAGAAGTGGGTGGAAAACGAAAAGCTCCAGTGCGCACACTTACACTCTATAGGGAAGCTTGGGGTCGGACGTGAGAGTGACTTTGAATGTGACTTTGGAAGACCTGGGGAGACAGAAAGGGCAGGCCATTCATGGCTGGTGCTCTGTGGTTCCATGTGGCAACTGCTCCTAGGCGACACAAACTTACATGGCCTCACACCCTCCAAACCAACTAAATTTATTTAAAACGTAAGCCTGAATTTATGACTGTCAAACATGTAGGATCTAAAGTTTTACTTTTGTTTGTCGTGTGCCAAGTGTAGCATGGATTGACCACCTCATCAATGCATGAACGCCCGAGCTACTCCAAGCATGCTCGCTCGCAACATGGGCGGCTCTTGTCACTGCCAACCGATCTTCAGGTGCTCTTGCAAGACAGCACGCACGGCCACCCTCCTACACACGATGAGGTATGCTTTATGTACGCTTGTATGTCACAGAAGACTCCTTTGGCGCCTGCTTGTCTGTGACAGTAGAGGAGATATACGTCCTGACGTGTATCCCACGCGGTGCATCATTGCAGAGCAAGAGTGGGGGACTACGGGGTCTCTGCTCCAACAGCAGTGTTCTGTTTGAAATGGAGCCTGAGGGGTTTGGCCATCATGGGGCGTCAGGTAGTGTACAGTCGCTGAATGCTTCCCTCTCTCCTTTCCAACGTCCTTTAATCCAGCACCAGGCCAGCTTCAGCAGCAGCGTCTTAAACAGCATCATCATCAATGGGGGACCTGTACATGGCCGTGCCAGTATTCCTGCACAGTCAGCCATTTCGGAGCATCCTCCCCCCCTTTTGAGCAGACCTGCAGAGTGCCTGCTGAGCCTCTGCCTTCCCTACGATGACCTGTCCCACTTGGTAAGGAGCTCACGCAAGTCCTGCGCAACAGCTGCTATGTGTGTGTGTGCGCGCGCTTGCGCTTGCGCTTGCACTACATGCTTGCATTTGCTAGCCACTTCTGGTGTGAAAGGCTACCACGCTGTGTCACCAAGAATAATAAGACAGAAGGTGATTTTACAACCATAAAATTGAGCAGAATCATGATCATCTACCCATACAAACACGTCAATACGTGGAAGGATGGAATAGTGCAGGTTAGAACCCTTCAGCTCTCATCATAGATATGTGCATGCTTAACTTCAAATGCCTGGATTTTTTTGGCATTAACCCCTCGTCGTCCGGAGATAACTCGTCCAAATGGGTTTGAACCTCCCACGCAAAACCTCCTATTGATTGATGTGTGCTGAACACTGCCCCATGAATTTTTAGAAAGTGTTTTGCCTGTGTCTTCAAACTTTCCAGGACAACTTCCTGCGATTTTCATTGCCTTCTACCTGAGTGTGCCCTCCAATTTGCACTGCTGTTTGGTCCTGCCTCTTTGTGCGTTCTGTCCAGCATCTTTTAAGAGAAAACTTGGAGGCTCTTCAATATATAAGCATCCCAGGAATACGGAGTAGGAGAGACCATGGAGAGGCGGGGTGACATGCATCCCTCTTCTCAGAACTTCCTCCTGCGGCTTTCGAACCAATCCAGCGAGCAGAGCTTTTGCTGTGGGAAGATCATCCAAATGCAGTTGCAGCACAGGAAACTGAAGCACAACCTCCATTTTTTCAGTCATACGCATCTATTACCATGCAGGATTGGACTCATCCGGCACCCCCAAAAAAGTAATTAGTTCTGCAACCACGCATCAACCACACACCCAAAGATTATTTACTTTCACATCAACCACACAGGGCCCTAGCCCCTGTATGCCCCCGAAAAGCACAATGGGCATCAGTTGCAAAACCCAAATCAACGAGCACCAAAACCAGTTCAGGTTGTTCAAGGCATTCCACTTTAGTTCTTGAACCATCTCTAGGTACTTGCTAGTTAAAAACATGCTCACATTTCTACTTGTTCCCTTCTTGGCCCTGCTCAAACCCCTAAAAAAGAACTCATTTGACATTATTGCTGCATTGGGGACCCTGCTGCTCCCCTCCCCAATGCGCAGCATGCTCCCACTACTTCCTTCCCCTCGTATACCCCTGGCCTTGCATTCACTCTCCCCTGTTGTTGCTGTTGAAGGGAATACTTCAGAGAGGCTGCCGCATGGGAAAGGCTGCTGCCATGCAGGGGAAGGCCGTGTGGGGCGCTCTTGTCCACTAATACTTCAAAGCTGTCCCAAAACGTTCATTTCCATGACCATGCACAATCGCGCACCCTCGAAATGAATACATGTTGGTGCACGCAGTCACTCCGCAGGGCAAAGTAACAATATTTGTGCGCGGTGATATGAAGTCTTCACGGCAGTCAATTTGAACCGTATGCATTGTAAATGAAACACGTATGATTAGGATTGGCCAATTGCATACATTTACCGGTATATTAAGAAAGTTGTGTATGTGTGCCGATGTGTGCCATATATTTCACATTTTCCTTTAAAGTGGAAATGTTCATAATTCATACGAAATTGACCAACCCTATGTGTGACCCATCATTGCACCCAAGTGGAATTGCAGCTCAGGAAACTGCAGCATGATCTCCACCTTTCTTCCTAGCACGGTGCAGGTAATTGCACCTGCATGAAATGTAAAAGGACCTCTCACTCAGAAACCTAGACCATGACGACCTGGAAGACCTTGAGGCTCAAAACAAATTGGCCCCAACATGGCACCTGGACTTCTCTCAGACTCTCAGCCTCCAGACTTGTGTCCCTTCAGGCTGTGCGCAATTGGTGCGCATCCTCAGTCGGACAACCTATACTGCTGAAACAGACAAGGATTCTGCAGCGCACGCAGATAAGGTTGACACGTGGCTCTATTGAGTGCAACAACCTTGCTAAGCGATTCATGACAGCCCACGCAAACACGTACATTATTGCGCGCACGCGCACACGCGCATGTGCAGTTGGTTCAGCAGCTGCGCCGCCTGCGTCCAATTGCGGGAGGCACAACATCCCAGAGTGTGGAAGACCTGGCGACAGACCTCCTCAGCCTAGGCTACCTGATCCAGGTGTGTGTGTTTATGTGTGTGTTGGCAGGCCTGAGCATGCTCGTGCTTATGAGTGAGGACTCAAAGTGAATGCACCACTTCCCTGTCAGGGCTCACAGACTGGTCCTGCTAGATACTGAGCGACAAGTCACCAAGTTGGCAGTTCTAAATCTGCTATTGAAGACCAGATCCTGGGAGCACAAAAGGCGAGCGCCCGCAGGATAGCCCAGAATCCTTCTTCTGAGTTGGTCTATGCATTCTGGTTTGCGCAGAAGACTCTAGATGTTCGACCAGACCAGGTGCAGTTGGGTGGGGGTTGATTGGACTAGGTACAGACAGTAGGTCATTTGCGGCTTTTCCTGAATGGACACGGCCAGTAACGGCAAGCAAATTCCTCTCTCTCTCTCTCTCTCTCTCTCTCTCTCTCTCTCTCTTTTTCTCACATGCCACAAACGGGCGGTGCAATGGTTTTACAGGCTCGAGATGGGGGTACCAGCAGCAGCAGCAGCAGCGGCGGCGTTGGCAAGAAAGCTCAAGAAGCGCCACAAGGCGGGGGCGTCCAACAGGCCAATGCACGTGCTGCTAACTCCTTACGCAGCCTGAGGCATTGTTTTTTGGTACGTGCACTTAGCACACCCCTGGTGGAGCACATTTCTGTGCAAAGTGAGTGCTTTATTGGCAGAAATTAGAATCTCTACGCTCGTCGGTGTGAGGTGCGTATGTGTGTGTGTGTGCGCCCACTTCCCCACATGTCTGTCTGAAACGCTCCATTGGGCGTGTCACTGTGCTTGTGTCTGTATGCGAGAGGCGTGAAGACATGACTGTGGTAGACCCTGCAAACACTTGTGCATGTCAAAACTGCAACTACTTCTGGAGGCCCTCAGGGCAGCTGGCATATACAGCTGGGTGCCTTTAGGGCAAACTGGAATTCTTAAAATGCTCTGAGCTGCATTATGGGAGGGCTATGCTATGCTGCTTGGGGTTGGAAACGACACCGTCAGTGCAAAGAAGTTTATCGTGCACATGACAGTAATTTACACTGAATTGAGGTGCACTTGGTATCATTGGCTGTCACTTGAGGTGCACTTGGCATCATTGGCTGTCACTTGAGGTGCACTTGGCATCATTGGCTGTCACTTGAGGTGCACTTGGCATCATTGGCTGTCACTTGAGGTGCACTTGGCATCATTGGCTGTCACTTGAGGTGCACTTGGCATCATTGGCTGTCTTTCGAGGTGCACTCGGCATCTTGGCTGTCACGTTAGTTTCTGCACCCTTGCTGCGCCTGCATAATGCTCAAATTCGTGAGGGCACTAAGCATAACAAACGCCTACAAGGAAAGAGGAACGCAGTGCATCACCTTGCTGCTAGAGCCTTTGAAAGTGAAGTGCACCAAGTCATTAAGCTGTGACTATCCCAATGTGGGTTGGCAGTATTGCACTTTAAATTCATCCAAATATTAAATTCATCCGAGTGCATGGCCATTTTCCAATCAAGCATCCTTCCTTCCCTTAACAGTCTGTTTCTTTGAATTGATCACCAAGGCCTTCATTTTTCAAGCAAACATCCTCGTGCCACCAAGGACTGATTAAAGCAAAGATCCTCATGCCGTGCGGCCTCAGATGTGCACCGGATAGTCAGCACCAGCCAGTGAGCATAGTTTGAAACTGAGCATCCCTCATGCGGCCTCAGATGTGCACCGGATAGTCAGTACCAGCCAGCGAGCATAGTTTGAAATTGAGCATCCCTCATGCGGCCTCAGGTGTGCACAGGATGGCACCAGACCAGTGGGAGCAGGGAGGCTGTGCTCCTGGAAGAGCCCCTTATCGTGGAGCCGCGGGTGCGCATTGTTAAGGGATTGTTTGACAAAAGGCGTGGGCAGTGAAAAGGGAAGAGACGAGGGCAGGGAGGCTATACCGCTGGAGGAGCCTTGACCATGGAGCCACTGGTGCTCAATGTGAAGGGGGAGGCGTTTGGAAAACAAAATCGGAGAAGAGGCTGGGCAAAGAGACGAGGGCGAAAGGCTATGCTCCTTCTAGAGGAGCTTCTGATCATGGAGCCGTGGATGCGCAATGTAAAGGGAAAGCGTTTGATAAAGGCTTGGAAAAAGAGGCTAGGGAACGAGATGACAAGGGCAGGCAGGCTGTGCTTCTGGGGATCCTCCTGATCGTTTAGCTGCAGGTGCGCATTGTTTATGCCCTAAGCTTTAGGGTGTGCGTTTCGGCAACGAGCTTGACAAAAAGACCTGGGGAAAAGGTGTGGGAAAAACTAGCATTAGCTTATCCAAGCATGAGCAGAGCCAGCTTGTACACCCTTTGGATTTTTATCAGCTGCAGTCGTGTGCTTGCCTTTAGCCAGCTGTTTTGTAATCTTTGGCACAATTATACTTTGCAACCTGTGCCGCCGCCACGCCTGTCTGTGCAGTTCAAGGAGCAGTTTCTCATCGCAAATCCCACACGAGCTTACGAGGAGCTGCTCCAGGTAAGCGCAATTCAGGAACAAGGAGGGCAGACTTGAATAAGGACCAACGCTTCTTGGGGGGTAGAAAGTGACCGCATTCCAACTGGTACTGCAGCTGCTGCTGTAAGGTTGCTTGATGCCCTGGGTGTTTGAGTGTGCTCAGATGTCCTGGGTGTGTGATTGATGCCCAGTGCGTTTCCTCCGACAGAAGTCATACTATATCCTTGGGGCTGCCTCACGTGCAGGCTGTACCGATCAGCTTTGTGGGGAACCTGGGTCGCTTGCGCGCAGCAGTGCAGATCTTGGGAAGTGAGGTGAGACCTTATGTATGCTTTTTCTTCTTTGTTTCTCCCTCATGTCATGCTTGTTTTATTTTTCTTTTTCCTGAATTTCTTCCTTTTTTTCCCATGTCAGACATCCTGTAGCTGATCAAAGTTTTCATCAAAGTTTTCCGAAATTGGAAAATCGCAGGGCTCCTGGGGCCTGAAAGTCTGCCCAATGTCTGTCCTTTGTATGGGGACTTCTGTGAACACTGCCTTGCATTAGGAGCAGCCAGACACTCTGATTTGTATCAAATGAAAGAAGTCCTTGTTGGGTCGCTCCCATGAATGGGTTCCCCCCAACAGATCTCACTTAGCTCTTCATGTCTGCAGCAAGCGTCCTTGCATTCCAAAACGGTTTCATGTCTCATCCATAGAGTTGTGCTAAAAGATGGAGGTGTCCTGTGTGGCTCCGGGGCTGCCTTGCCCATTTTAGAAGAAGAAGGTGGATTTTAAAACTTGCACCTAATGACTAGTGCTCCTGGATGGAAGTGCTGTTAGGTCGTCTAGTTGTGCTGCAATGTTAGATTGTTGTTTGGGAGCACTGGGGGAGCGTGCTGGTGGAGGGATCCATCGGGGCAGACGTGGGCGTGGAAGGAAGGACCTCCACCAACTCGCCCCTGCTGCAAGCTGCTGCCCCCAACCTGGCACAGGGCTGCGGCCAAATACAATGTGTGTATCAAAACTTAGATGGCTTCAATGAATGGCCTAGCTGAAAATCGGCACACTGAATTGTTTGCTGACTCATTATAAGAAAATATGCAAATCAGCAAACGTTTTAATGTGTCAGTTTTCAGCCTGGCCACCCACCAACCCCGTTTAAGCTCTGATACAAGTATTCTTTTTGGCCGCAACTCTGCCAAATTGGAGGCGGCAGATTGCAGCGGGGGCAAGTTGGCGGAGGTCCTTCCTTCCGCGCCTACATCTGCCAATTGGGTGCCAAACAGCCCCGACCCGCTCCTGCTGCCTACCCACTTTACCTCACCCCACCCTCTTTAAACATCCCTGTAGAGCAAAAATTTAGCTATCCAATGCACTTTCTAGGTCCTGGAATGATGCAGGGGGCGCTTTGGTTATAAGATATGGTTGAAAACATGAAGTGAGACAGTTTGACCTGTGACTTAGGGGGGTCCGCTCGTGGGGACAACCATGGAGCATGCATCATGATCTAAAAACTAAATAGGTTGGACACTTCACCAGTTGCAAAAGCAACTTATTTCTTGACAGGCCTTCGTAACTATCCTCACATGAGCTCCTTCACAGCTGCGTTTGATCATGCAGATGTCTGAAGAGGAACTTGGGGCCTGCGGGTGGCACCTGCGCTGTGCTGGAGGCCCAGGCACCAATTGGCATGAAGCAACATGCATGTTTGTGGTTACTTGAGCCGACTCAGGGCATCAGTTTTGGAAAAAGAAAAGAAAAACTAAGCAGGCAGTGAAGGCACTCCCCGCATCAATCAAGAAAAAGAGGACACCTATAGGGCGATCAGTTTTGGGCCAGGCGGCATTTGTTTGCTCCAGATAGCCATCAGAAACGTGCAGAGCCACACTTTTGTACAGGTCGGCTCTCTCCGTGTTCTTTGAGGGAGGCGCTGTGCTATATTTTCAGCTCCGCTAATGCCTGCCTAATCACCACAAGGGGCTGTCTTTGCTCTCGCACGCATCAATCCTCAGCGCAGGGGTTGCTTTGCTTTTGTGCGCCAGTGCAAAGGGCTACTTCTGCTTGCCAGCTCTGTGCAGGCATTCCAGCCCCACTTTCTGCTGGATGGATTTAATTGACAGCAAGCAGAATTTCCCAAAATGCGCCCACTGGCCACAGCACTGACATTTCCGGCGCAGGCGTAACAGGTGTACACCACTTGCAAGAGTGCAAACTTGTGCACACACGCACTCACCATGGAAGCCTGCCCAGGTGTGATGCATAGCCCGATCTATTCTGAGCCCTCATGCACGGGCTGATCTAATACGCCCTCATTCTTGCATTGGCCACTCTCATCCCCTCTCTCATTCTTGCATGGGCCGTTCAAACACGTCCTGATTCTTTGCATGGGCCATTTCAATGCACGCTTACACGCAGATCGCTGAAGCGTTCCGTCAGCAGAATCGCTCCCTACCACCCTGGCGTACTCCAGAGGCGCTGCTTTCCAAATGGGCCCCTGCCCAAATGGAGGACCTCAGAAAGCTCATGCAGCATGTGAGTGTGCGCAAGGGTTTGGTTGACGACAGTGTACATGGCGTTCATGAGAAGAAGGGTCGGTGCTTGGTTTGTGAGCTGTGCATTCTGACGTCTTGTAAGCTGTGGATTGTTTTGAGCTGGCATTCCGGCAGCAGCTGTTCTCAGCTACAGTGGGCCATATGCTGGCGCTTGTTGCACAGCAAAGTCAAGATCGAATACCCCCCCCCCCCCTACACACACACATACACGGGCATGCGCCTGCGCACATGTAGGCTGCCTCCATGCCGCCCCCTGTGACTGCCCACTACGAGCGGCCACCCACCCCCCATTTAGGCACAGCGGCATCCGTCTCACAGTTTCATACCGCATCCAGCCTGACGAATTTCCCGTGCTACAGGGCTTTAGCAAAGCAGAGCGCTGCCGGCCGGCGACCTGGTGAGTACGCTTGTGAGCACAAGCGTGGTACACAAGGAGCACTTGCGTGTTACAGTGCCCTATATATACCTGGTTTGAAGTGAGAAAGAAACAGCGTGAGGAAAAGCAAGAAGCACTTGTTTGCGTGCGTGAAAATGTCTTCTTGTGCGCGTGCATACTTGACAACTGGCTCCCTTTGCTTGAGCTTGCCGCTGACTGAGCTTCCTTGCTCAGCTCCCTCTGCTTGCTTCTTCTGCCTAGTTCCCTCTGCTCACCCTGCATAGCAGAGGGAGGCAGGCAGATTGACAAACTGCTTAGCTCCCTCTGCCTGAGCTTCCGGCTCCCCCTGCCCAACTCCCTCTGCCTAAGCTTGCTGCAGACTCGCACACTTTTCTTGTGGTTTTGGAGAGGGGGGAAGGGTGTTGCAGACTGACACCTGTTGTGCTCTTTTGGGGGGGGGGCACTGCAGGGTGTGGCGGAGTGATGTGCAACGGTGTGACCTTCCAAGAGGTGCAGGGGCAGCAGCAGGGTTGCCCTGCGCTGTCTCAGCATGGGGAGGAGGGCCTGGGGCAGCTGGGGCTGACAGCAGCGGCACTGCCATTGCAGGTGAGCCTTGCGTGTGTGTGTGTGTGTGTGTGTGTGTGTGTGTGCACGGTTGTGCAAGTTTGCTTGTAGCGTTCTCAGGCGCTGGTGTTTGCTGGTGCACAATGCACACTGAAGCGGATCAGTGTTGGTGATGCGTTTTTGACAAAGACTCTTTGTAACGGGACTGTACAAACGGTGCACAGCGGTGCATAACAGTGTTTGTTACTGCGCAAATACACACTTGTGTTTGCTCTTGTGCACTGGTGTCTGCTGGTGTTTAACTGCATGCCCTTCTGGGCTAGTGTGCGTTTGTTTCAAGCTGAGCAAAGCTCTTCCCAGGCTAAGCCGGACTTGCCAAGGCCAAGCCTTCTAGGAAGGGGCAACCGGCAAAGTATAAAACCCCAGTGGGGCGTTCTGCAGGTGACAGCTCGGCAAATGTTGGGTGCATGAGCTCCAGTGTTTGTTTAGCACAATGATAGCCTGTGGATTACTAGGGATTGCTGGTGGTGAGGTGTGCTCTTCACAACAGCAGCTGCCGCTGCTGCTGCTGCCGCTGCTGCTGCTGCTGCTGCAAGTCTGCTGGCCATTCCATCAGCATCAGTACAGCCAGCGGCACAGCAACAGCAAGAGCAGCAGCAGCAAGGACTTGAATTGGGTACTCAAATTGTAAGATTATTGCCAGCCAGGAGCCTATCAGACCCATGCAGATTTGAAAATGAATGCTGGGACCCCCATTCAAACAAAATTTGAAATCTTGGTGTACACTTGAAGGTGTGGCAAAAGTGCCAGGGTTGGACAACTTCACCCCCGAAAAACAGGTATTTTGGAATGCTCATTGCTTTAGGGCCCCAAACCTTGAATGCTCTAAGCTTGGTCAAAGTATAGCTGTCTATTGCAAAAGGGTTGTACTGTTCAAGGTCTGGTTCACCCTGCCAAATTAGCTGCGGTATGAACCCTACTTTTGGACCACCAATTCCCCATACCTGACCACCCACTGCACCCAATTGGGTGGGTTTTGGTGATTTGGAGTCCTGGCACCAAAAGATATCATTACAAAAGCAAGGCAGTGAAAAAGACCCAGCGGTTGGTGAGATACAGAATTTCTGCCATTCCCCTCGGAGAAAATCCAGCACAAGCCTTGAAGTGGTGCCAAAAAGGTCATTTTTTGTCTTCCTTCTTTCCTTTTTTTCAATATGCAGGATGTAAGCTTATTATAAAAAAAGGTTGCAAAACACATTGTTGGGGGTGAAAACTGGTCCCAGGGTGTAGCTGTGGGCCGTTTTTGGGTGATCTGAGGCCAGGAAAGCGGTATGGGGTCACCTGATTTTCATCGTTTTTTGGTGAAAGTTGGAATTGTATGAATGGTTGGCATGTTGGATGTAAGAGAGAAAACAAAAACTCAAGACCGAAGCCGATCCTTACGAGTAAACATTTTCATAAAGCGTCGAAACCTTAACTACCCCTTGTGAATTGTGCACACTGAGGTCTTGGGGTGTCCGTATGGTACCCGGCGTCCCTTTGGGACTAGGGTCCCAACTGGGAAAGCGCATGTCCAGCAATGTTAAGGGAATCGTTCACCTCTGGGCAAATGCGCAGAATCACATGCGGCTAGACGAGTAACCGAAAAAAGGGATCGCCGTAACAGGACAGCCGTGGCAAAAGTGGGCGCAAAAAACTGTCGCAGAGGCGCTCAATTCATGAAGTCTGTTTGTATCCATGCTGTGCATAGACCATGACCCCAGGCTTCGTGCTTGTTGTGACGTGCAAATCCCTCGACACATGACTCTGCCTTCAGACGAGCTTGACCCCTTGACCTTGAATCTTGTTAGTAATCGCTGGCACACCTTGAGCATACCACTCTGCTTGTCAACCTGCGTACACTACTGACCCCATGCTTCGTTTGCTTTGTGTCACTGGCGGCCTCATTAAGCACGCCGCTCTGCTTTTTGACCCGCTTGTTAAAGTGCTTCTGCTGTTGCTCCCAGGTGCTGCCGCTGCTGCCCCAGGAGCTAAAAGGGGTGTTTGGCAGCGAGGCCAAGCGTCGCCCCACACACAGCAGAAACAGCTCCCTTGGCAGAGCCCTGCAACCCTGCAGTAGCAGCAGCAGTAGCATCCCAAACTTTGACCTGCAGGGGGCCCCATTGGAAAGCTGCAGTTGCCCCTCTGATAGCCATGCTGCTGCTCTTGCTGGGGCTGGAGGTGGAGGTGGTTATATTCAAGGTGCAGGTGGTGGCGATTCCATGGTATGTAATGATTGTGATGGAGGAATTGCCGCTGCAGATGCCGGTGTCGGTGCCCACAATAATGGCAGCAACGCTGGTTCAGCTGATCCTAGTGACTGCCATTGTGGCAGGGGCGATATACTTGAAGGTTGCAGCGGCAGTAGAGGTGGCAGCAACGGCAGCGGTGGCAGCAGCAGTGGCAAGGATAGCGACAACAAGTGCCATACAGCGCGGCAGTCCAAGGGTGTGAATTTGGCCAAGGGACTGGGGCTGATGCGGTCAAGTAGCAGCAGCCTCAACCTGAAGGACGGCGTGCATGGGACTGGCGGTGATGCTGCTATGTTCAGGTGGGTCGGTTGTTATTGTTACATTCTGCATACAAGAAAGGTGCTGCCATGGCCAAGTGGGTCGGTTGTTATTCTTGCATTATGCATACAAGAATGGTGCTGCCATGGCCAGGTGGGTCGGTTGTTATTCTTACATAATGCGTACAAGAATGGTGCTGCCACGGCCAGGTGGGTCGGTTGTTATTTTTACATTATGCGTACAAGAATGGTGCTGCCACGGCCAGGTGGGCTGTCTGTTGGTCGCAAAGGGCGTGCCCTCCAGAGGTGCAGGGAAGTCCACACTGGCCTGCATTCTGGCAAGTGTTTTAACTGCGATGCAAGGCAATGCAAAGCTTATGTAATGGCGGTGTGCATGTCTTTAGAAATTGAGGTCATGTCAAGTTTGTAGAGGGCGCGCCTCTTCGATGTGAAGAACTGTCCACACCGTTGTAGACTTCTCATGTAGACTGCTATGTAGCGTTGCTTACTAATATAGATTCTCAATGTGACACTCCTTACTGATTTAGAATCTCAATGTGACGCTCCTTTTTACCAATGAGCACTACCATGCGATGCTCCTGTTTGGGCTGTGTGTTTTGAAGAAAAACACAGGTGTGAGGTTCTGGCGGTTGTGACTAGGATCGGCCCATAAGTAAGGTTTGCAAAGCCTGTTCACTTGTGCCGCGTATTTCCAAGTTTTTAAGGTGGAAAGATGTGAAATGTATGGCATGTTCATGTGTGGAATGGTCAACCCCACTCACAGGGCTTGTGGTTGGAACCCCAAATGGGTTCTTGCACAACATTGTTGCCACCATTGCTATCTGTGTTGTACACTCGATGCTTTGATGCGTGCGCCGTGAAGAAAGGCAGAGTTGAGGTCGTGACTAGATTTGGCTGACAGCAACTATGCTTTGGGGCCCCTGCGCAGCATGGTTGCCATGGTTGGTTGCTACAAGGTTGGTTGCTACACATCAGGACCATCTGCCTTGAGTTGCTACAAGGTTGGTTGCTACACATCAGGACCATCTGCCTTGAGTTGCTACAAGGTTGGTTGCTACACATCAGGACCATCTGCCTTGAGTTGCTTTCCCTATCAGGTGCGGTGTCATGCACTTCAGCTCAAGCGTTCAGAGGAAGAGCGAAGCCTCTCCTGCAGTGCATCTGTTTGTGCTAGCAAGGACCTTTGTGGCGAGGGAACACGGCCATCCTCTGCAATTACATTTTAGGGTTTGTCGTGAGTCCTAAGCTTAGGTGTGGACAAATACACACACACAACAGCGCACACACACACACACACACACACACACACACACACACACACACACACACACCAGCACACACACACACACACACACACACACACACACACACACACACACACACACACACCAGCACACACACACACACACACACACACACACACACACACACACACCAGCACACACACACACACACACACACACACACACACACACACACACACACACACACACACACACACACACACACACACACACACACACACGAACACACACACACACACCAGCACACACACACACACCAGCACACACACACACACACACACACACACACACACACACACACACACACACACACACACACACACACACACACACACCAGGCCTTTTTTTCGCGTATAAGTAATACGATCGTATTAAAATATGGGATTTTGAAAGCTGAAATTCGTAATAAAATGGGTGATGTGCCCCAAAGGGCCACATCGACCATTTTGGCCCCCTTTCAGACCTCTGAAGGGACCTGGATTCGGGCATCAGCGGTCAGCAGCAACAAAGTCGTCGATTTAGCAGCTCAACGCAATGCAAGTCATCCTTTTGAGCAAGGAGTGAGCAACAGTCTGGACCGAGGCTTGCTGGGTGCAGGGGTGATGCTGACAAGCTTGAGGAGTGGGATAGCAGCATCAGCTGCACAGTGGGTGCAGCAGCGCATTTGAGCATGAGCCAGCATGGAAGAAGCAGGCTCCAGTGCCTGCAACAGTGACAAGCATGGAGTTTGATTTAATGTCCTCCCTAGACCCTGTTGCAATTGGCAGGTGGCTAGACGCAAAAGCGTGGAGGATGCGGGCTAGGAGGGGATGTTTGTTACGCAAAGTCTGGTTGGCGGGACCATGGGACCCTCGGATTTTCATAGCTTGAACATTTGAAGGTGCACAGGTGTTAAAACTTTCTTGCTTAATGAACTGTTTGGCATGCAAACCGTATGAGCAGGTGATAAACATTGAGTTGTGCTTGTAATTTAAGTGCTAAGGCACGGCACAGTGCAGCAGTAAGGGAAGTAGATAGGCCACAGGCCTCGCGGCGGGCTTGGTTGGGGGGCAAAGTATGAAAATGGCACTTCTCATAAAGGGGGATTTCCCTCGTAGTATTGAAATCTCGGTTGTGCCAAAACGAAAAAAAAGCGCTGACACGCACACACACACACACACACACACACACACACACACACACACACACACACACACACCAGCACACACACACACACACACACACACACACACCAGCACACACACACACACACACACACACACACACACACACACACACACACACACTCTCGCAGGCTGTGCCAGCAGCAGCAGCGCTCTATCCTTCGTGCCCCCACATCCCGCATGTCCATGCCTATCTGGCAGTCCCAAGAGCTCAGCCCTTCTGGCCAGGTAGCGTTCTTTTAATTTCCAAACTTTAGGTTCACAGCCTAAATGTCAATCTCAAAGCAATCCGCAAGCCACTATTAGGATTCGATCCTTAATTTGAAGACTTGAACAATGTCAGAGGCTCTCCGTTCTCCTTGCTCCTTGTGACTGCTCAGACCCTCCAGCCGCTGCCCGCCTCGTTCCATCTCTACACACTCCTTGCTCCTTGAGATTGCGCAGACAGACACTGTGCAGCCGCTGCCCGCATCACTCCACCTCTAAACACTCCTTGCTCCTTGAGATTGCGCAGACAGGCACTGTGCAGCCGCTGCCCGCTGCGCACAGGTTGTTTTGTTGCTTCGCTGCCCAGGCAACTTCCATCCCCGCTCTGTTCTCTCCTGCCTCCCGATGCTCCTCATGCTCCTTGCAGTGTGGTGTCATGCCAAACAATCTTGATGACAAACACCTTTGCCTTCATCAGCCCCGAGCATCATTCTCGTCATCTTCCACAAGCATCATCCCTCCTTCATGCGCCCTCAACATTGCCTCCATCCTCTGTCCCAAGCATCCTCCCCTTCGTATGCCCCAAGCATCATCTGCCATCATCTGCCTCAAGCGTCATCCCTCCTTCATACACTCATGAGCTCGGCATCATCCCCTGCTACCATGACTGTCATGCTGAGCACACTAGATCTGACTTTGACTTTGGTTGGTCACGGGCGCGAATCTTGCGACTCCTGATCCAAGCTCAAGAGCTCTCACAGGCAGGTGCAGCTAAAGAACATCCAGGGTTGCCGATGCCATGTAAATTTTACACAGATGCCACGATACGAACCACTCCACCTATCCCTGCAAGAAAGTGGAAACATGCAGCACATGAGTATGGGAATGGCCAACTCTGTACGCGTCCCTTTCTTTTGCACATGCTGTGCAACGATATGTTATATATTCCTAGATCGTCAAGTGTGACAGGCAAGGCGGAGAATTTTCCTGTTCTTACATGCTGTGCTGCGCAGGCCTCCTGCACGCTGTCAGTGATGAGATCCCAAGACCTGAACGCGCATGGTGCTGTAGAGGGCCCATCCCAAGCCAGCCCAGTAGCAAAGCATGACACCCATGGGTTTGCCGACGTAATAGAGTGCCCGTCCCAAACTGGGGTTGTGGCAAACCAAGGCTCCCACGGGCCTGCCCATGTAGAGGGCCCATCCCAAGCTGGCGCTGTGGCAAATCATGACTCCTGCAGGCTTGCCAATGTAGCCCTCAAAGCCGGCCACAAGGCGGCTGGCGTCTCTGCTGCTGAAGAGCAGCAGCAACAGCAGCAGCAGCAGAGGGAAGAAGAATCAGCAAATGGGGGTGGGGTGGTGGAGATTAGCAGCAGCAACAGCAGCAGCAGTCAGCTGGTAGAGCTCCTTAATCAGGAGCAGCAGCAGCAGCAGCATCAACAGCAGAGACGCCCGCCTGCACTGCAGGTGCAGCCGCAGGGGAGCGTGCCTTACAGCTACTCACCGCAAGGCCCATTGAGCCCACTCAAGTTCTCAAGGGTCAGCAGCCAGGATCTCAGGCACCAGGTGACTTAGGGTGACATAGGCATCCTGATAGCAACCCGAAAGCGTCCACATTAGTGTCAGCACCTTATCTCCTCACTCTATCTGCTGGATCAATCGCACAGCTGCTTATTTATTCGCGTTTTGAAATAAAAACATCTACACTTGTTCACCTTTTGCATCGCTGCAAACATGCTTGTTGACACACACACACACACACACACACACACACACACACACACACACACACACACACACACACACACACACACACACACACACATTTACACAAGTGCTTTCTTTTGATTTTTCAAAAGCTTTGATTTTTGTCACACCCGAGTGTGCCCATTCCTAGCTATAGCTTCTGCCGTCCCCAGAGGCTGCCGGAGGGCCTGCAGGGTCCCTTATGGCATTTTGCCAGGTACTCCATTACCAGAGGCCTGCAGGACACTCTAGTGTTGTCTGAGCAAAAGCCTGTTCTGTCACCTCCCTGAGAACGACTGTCGAAGGTCGATCTTTGTACTGCCATTAGTACGTTCCTGCTTATTCATCCAGCCCATGACGCAACGCTTGCTAGCATCAAAGTAACCTCGCAATCGCCACAGCAAATGGGACGCTTGACTCCTTTCGCACTTCATGCTCATGTAATCTTATAGAGACATGTTTTGACATTGAATGTGACGCTTGAGATGATGCAAAGGCAGCATGGCCGTGACCCCAGATGCAAAGGGAGCGGCTAAGAATCAGCAAGGCCAAACGAGCAGTATTTTAAACCATCAGCCCAAATAGCCACTTGTACAATTTGCTAGGAACACCCTTCCCTCCCCTCTCATACACCTGACTTTCCCTTGCCACTTGAGCACAGCACTTATGCGTGGTCTATGCAGCTTTCTGTTCGGGGAACACAGCCTCTGTAGTGGTGCTCCACAAGGAGAAGGTTCCCTGCTAAAATACTTGAACAAATCTAGGCCTGGGAATGGGGCTCTTACTGATCATTAAGAGGCACCACTCCTTGGATGAAAAAGCACCCATCACAAGTGTGAACACATTTGGCAAGCCCTAAGAAACAGGAATGCAATGCAAGCATTCAATGAGGTAGGGTTAGACAGGCCGCAGCCTGTCCCAGGTACACACTTGATCCTGTGCAGAAGGCTGAAAGCATTAGGTTTCCTGTAGATAATGATGGAGAACTTGAGAAACCTTCGGTGTTCTCAAATATCAAGGTTTGCATTGAAGTTAGGTGCACAAATGGATGCAAACTTGACGTGACTATTTTCTTCGACTCTACCTCAGGTGCAGCAGTCCCGGGGACAGACCAAGTCCGCTCTGGCAACTGCGCTTCGGACTCAGGTGTGCTCCTCATATCCTCAAGCATGTTGTAGCTCCTCATGTTCTGCCCACTTAATCAGCTTCACCGTGATGTGCTTGACTGGGATCTCTTCAGTGCCCCAAAAGTGTTGCACCCCCTGCGTAAGCATTGCATCCAGTGCGTGAGCATCCCCTGCATAAGTATTGCATCCCTCGCAACAAAGGTTTTGCCAACATGGCAGAGCCAGGACATGGCCCGCGGGAGCTGATGTGATGCAGATGGTGTTACTCTTGCACCTGCCCTAGCATACCTGCCCAAGCTTGGCATCTCCCTGCAACAGGGGTGTCAATACGTCACAGGCAAAACTAATTTTGGTGCGCTCGGAATGCCGTGTTGACCATAAAATGGATCATGGTTACTAACTCGGCACAGCCAGGACATGGAGCTGATGTGATGAAGCTGCTGCCGCTCCTGCACCTGCCTGTCTGTGTCCAGGTTGATGACAGCTTTCCTGTTGGGCACGAACCAACCGGCCCTGGTTCCTCAGTAGATGGGTTCCCTTTCATCTTGCACCTTCCGGATGCCCACAAGGGCCCGCAGCTGCACCACATGCACCTCACAGCAAACGGGGCTGGTGCGTGCGCAAGCGGAAAGAGTGCTTTTGCAAATGGGGGCGCGGTAGAAGGCAGGGCGCTGCGCCATCAGCAAGAGCTGTTGCAGGGCATCTGTGTGGGGGCAGGCCTGCCTGAAGTGCAGCAGCAGCGGCAGCAGCAGCAGGGTGGGGAGAGGCTGCAGATGAAGACGATGCGCCCCCTGCAGGAGTTGGTGCAGGTGCGGACTGTGAAATGGGGAGCTGCGGTGCCCCAGCAGCCGCCCACCGACCCCCCAAGCTGAACATCTACAGGGTCTTCTGTAGGAAGAGCCACTGCCGCAGTTACGGGTGCAGCTTGCAGGTGCAGGTCAGTTTCCGCATGCTGTCTTGTCAGGGCTTGCTCACCAGCGGCAAACCCTCGCGAACACACGGCGCTGAGGGCTTACATACCCTCCGCATCAGCACAGCAGCCTGCCCCAAAGGTGGAGCAGGCTACATCAAATGCTGCTGCCTGCATGCCATTGCTCATGGCAATCTGCCGCCGTGCCGTCACTGCCAAGTAGCGTACGAAGCCGCAGCTGTTTGACGGGATGGTTCAACCTTGTTTCAACCCTCGCAAATGTGAAAGCTGAGGGCACATGTGCCTGAGGTCATGCCTCTATCATTTTTTGTGTCAGTCATCTTGGGAGGAACCTGGTGCATTCAGACAGCAGGTCTCTGTGTGGCAGTGTGATTTTAGGCACTAAATTGGGTGATCAAAAGTTAAAGATTATTTTACTAGGTGTTTCTGGCACAAGTTGCTTAAATAAAAAAGGCCCTTGCCCTCCTCCTCACTCTCTCAATCATCTATGCCGCTCTGGACCTCTTTTTTCCATTGCCAGCACACCTGTCTGCTCCTGGCATGTGCTCACGGGTCAGAGCTTGTATCTCAATAGTTTGTTGAACGCAGCTTGAGCACAGGTGTCAAGCTCTCATGTTTCATCTGTTTGAACATCGTTCCACAAGTAGTCTTGATGTAGGGCACTTGGGAGCTTGAAACTCGGGTCCAGGAATGGGGAGGAATCGTGAATTTGGTTTGGTTTCGAATGTTGCTCGTTTGATCTTGCAGTTCAGATGTCCAAAGATTTATTAAGTGGTGAGCAGTGGTGAGCAGTGGTTTGCATTTTTGCTTGTATCTGGCTTGAGACTGGCATTGTCTTGAAGCAGTTACACTTGACAAACCAATGATTGGCTGATGAAGGGCAATGGATACAGCAAGCTCCTAGAAACAGGATGAAATGTAAGCCCATGGAATTACCATCCATGGAATTGCATTAGCTTGAATTTTTCTTGCATCCATAAACATCGGTGTTCAGGCGACAGTGGGACCCACTGTAGTGTTGTCCCTGACTGTTGGATCTTTCCTCTATGCACACTGGTTGCTGTCCAGTGTCAACTTCTGCTCTTACTGTTGGTGGTCATGAAACAGTGCAGAGCTGTCTTTCAGGCCAGGGCAGAAGGGGAGCTTTGACTTATTTTTATTTTTTGCTTTCCAAATCTAGCATTTGGAAGGATGTCTTTCAATTGGGCGATCATTGTAGACACCTTGCCTGTGTAGAATGCTGAGTGCATCAAGCTGAAGGCCAATATGTCATTTGCTTTGGCTCATGCCTTTGAACCACCTCAACGCGCATTTGTAATGCAAGGAGACTCGGGTTCACTAGATATCGCGAGAGACCAACCCAGTCAACCCAGTCAAGCGTAGTCCTGCCGGGTTGGGTTAAATGGCATCGATAAGAAAGTATGTGGAGGCGAAAATAAAGAGCCAGACATCGCGCAGTTAGCCTTAATCTCCTCAACAATCAAATAGCACACCTCAAGAACCTTTCCGTGGACTTTCTTAATAATGGTGTAAAGACAACCTTCGCATAAAAAGACAACTGAGCCACTGCATGTGAGCACGTCAGTTAATCAGCATCCACCTCAGTGAACTCCACCTCAGAAAGGAAGGGGAAAGCATGTTCCATGATGACCTGAGTTACAAGTTACTTGAGTTACAATGGGGTTTGACCTTCAGCCAGGTAGTTTGGCTGCTCGGTCTGCTCAACTGTTCCAACTGCACAAAAAATATCCATGAGATTGGAAATAAAACGATAAGTGTCATTAGTTTGCTTCTGCAAGAAATGAACAGCATCCTCAGAGCTAGCTTGAGAATAGTAGAAAGTGCCTGAATCGTCCAGAAAAATTCTATAAGACGAGGGGAAGTCAGAAAATAACTGTGCATAAGCCCTTCAAAGAGAACACACAGAAGCGCAAGAACAAAGGAACACCACATGCTTTTCATCTTGGAGTCCTTGTTCACATCTATCACAAGTTGATGTGTGCTCCTGCCAAAGTGATGTCTCAACTCTTAAAGTATGAGCATGTAAGCGAAAGCGTGCTGTGTTTCTTAGCGCGCGCTTGCCCAAATCAAGATGCAAATACCTGGGGACAGAAAAGGGCACACCATGAACAGACAAGGGTCTCAAAGGGAGTGCCATCCAGTGATGATATTTGGCTAATTTGTTCGTGTGGTCACCATGTTCTGCCAAGGCATCAGCATTCCACACACCTCGCAGCCTTTTTCTCAGATCAACAACAAACTCTCTCATGAATATAGGCTGCCCTGACCGAACACAATGAGTAAACACGTTGCACCTGTCCAAGCCTGTGCAGGCAGCCAAAAATTCTGAGGTCCAGCATTTATGGGAAAGACTGCTCATTTCAGCATCTGCTTGCAGTACCATACTGAGTGTAGTGCTGTTGCTGCGCAGTAAAGCATTGTAAAACCTAACTGCTACACGAAACCAATAGAACTGTAAAGTTTCATGCCCACACTCGCGCAGTACAGACCAATTAGGAGTGGTTCGCTTTACCCCAAAGATACGCTTCAATAAGCACAGGTGTACAGTTTGCAAAGGACAGTCCATTTCAGCTCCTTGTTTCGTAAATCTAGTGCCCAAAATCTGGCATACATGCTAGCAGGGAGAGCATATGCTTTAGTCAGCCAGAGCATGGTATGCGGCCTATCTGTCAGGCGGTGCTCAGATGCGAATTGCCTAATCCGTCTACAACCAGCTAGGAAAGGGTCACACATGTACTCAGCAGTGGCTTGCGGGTTGCGTTGTTTTGTGAGCAGCATGCCTAAATACCTAAAAGAATCCGCACACGCCAAACAAGCTCCTGATGACCTGAAAATCGTAACTAAAGCTCTGTCACTGCATAAACCACCCCCCCCGCAACCTCTCCAACCTCATCACATGTATTATACAGGTTATTAATGGAATACATGACCTCACATCCCCCCGCAAAACCATGATCATCACTGTGGCTCAACTCCAGGCAAAATAATCCAGGGTGAACAACAAATGCAAGATAGCGCTCAACAGACTGGCAGCTCTTGTCAATTTGCCCTCAACTGAAGAGCTCAACACTGAAGTAATCCAAAAAATCCTCGCCCACAAGAATACAGAAGCCAATGTCCCTGTAGTGCACCGTCGCATCAACAACACCCACATTAGTGGCCTCATTGATACCCAACTCAATGAAGAATCTAACCCCTCCGTAAGCACGCATGCTCAACCTCAAAAAAACAATAACCGCCCAACACAGGTGGTACCTACACCACAACCTCCCTCCACAACGCACTACAGACATGAGATTACTGGGCGTCGCCTCCTAAGGACAACCAATTCTCGTCTAGAACCTACAATAAATCATTCCAACACAAACAGGGCACATTCAAACCATCCTATGGCACAAAACACTAAACAACCTATTAATATGCCAGCTACACAGCAAATCTGCCCCCTTACACAGGAGGTGATACCCGCTATTGTGACTATGACACAAAACACTAACCAAACTACTAATATGCCAGCTACACAGCAAATCTGCCCCCTTACACAGGAGGTGATACCCGCTATTGTGACTACCCCCATGGATGGGCTACCCAGTAAAACAACACGCTCCCAGCGCAGGTCCAGTCATCGCTCCCCCGCTCACCCAGCTCACACCACCATTCCATCCAATATCCTGCCACCCACGCAAAATGTCAATTTAGAGACCGCAGATGCTGGCAGTTCCCCTCCTGACAACTCTCCCACCATTCAGGCTTGTCAGCCTAGTCCACACAGTGAAGACCCTGGGGATGGGCCTCCCAGCAAACGCATGCGCTTAGCTAAGAAACAAGAATCTAGACACCCACAGCAACACTTGAGCCAGGGCACTCAGGGATCTAGTGTCAATCAACAAAATGGCGTGCCTTCCATTCCCAATACCCACCCCAACACCCCGAACAACTTGAATACACAGCACAGTACCCAGAGTCCTAACAGAAAAAGGAAAACTTTGCTTCATGTAGAGACAGAACTTCAGACCCCTACCATCAACCCTCTAGCTTCAAGTTGGCAAGGAAACGACGTCTAGAGGTACAAAGAAAATCTGATGAAAAAGCTGGCTCAGGAAGCCACAGCCAACCACGCCATTAATGCTGTCTACTAGACTCCAGACTTAGGAAGTCTCTAAGATGTGGTGCACTACTTGGGATTGCAGGTGCTGGGATTGAGTGCGCACTCAATGCGTAGGTTCGTTAAATTTTGAGAAGGGTCGTCGAGGATAATGTGCTCTCCATCTGGAACAGTGTGCCAATCACATTGAAGGGGGGGAGTTCCACGGGATGCAAATAAATGTTAAATCAAGGGAGGAGTGTCTGGTGAGTGCAGGTTAAAAAAAGCAGCCTGCGAGAAAAGCTTAGCTGAAGCATAATAGGATTTGCCTGCAACTAGACCACCTTAGCCTGAAAATGTGCGCTAGCCAGGAGAAAGGAAAGGAAAGGGTTTACAAAACTGATCCTGCCTGCGGGGGCAGCTTAGCAGAAGCAGAAAGGTGCATATAACCAAGCCAGTCCAACCTTAAAGCAAATCTAGCCAGGATAAAAGCTTGCACTATGTTTTCATTTGCTTTGTTTCTGTTGCTAAAAACATACCAGAATAGCAGCATCCATCTTGTTTTAGATTAGATTAGATTACATAAGGAGACCTTCAGCCATCCTGTTGGGCTGATCAGCCTGTGGCTGGTCCTCGCCAGCCAACAGCAAATCCAAAAGCTAAGACACAAAAAAGAAAAGCTTGTTGTTGTGTTGCAAGAGGAAATCAAATACGGCTTGGACGCTAAGCTGTTGCCGCAAGAAAGGTTGTGCAAGGGGAAAATCACCATCTTGTTTATGTACCCCATGCTCATCAGCAGAAAGGATGTCTACATTACAGCCTGTAACCCAATCCTCCAAGCCTGATAGTGTGCACTAAAACCATTCACCATTTAAATTCCCAGGTTATTAATGTTTTTCTATACCAGGATAACAACAGACTTCCTTTTCTCCTCATGATCTCTTGTGCATTTAAAGACAGGCTAGCAGTCAAACCTTTTGACTGAGGCCTTTACCCCTTGCAAGGGGTAAACAATTGTAACCCTTACATACAATTGCAACCCTTGTAACCCGTGTGCATTAAAAATGAGAGAAACATGTACTGTGTTGGGGAGCCTGTATAGGTTGCTCAAAGCGTCTCACAAATAGCCATGTCATGTTGGTATATATACCAGGATAGCAATAAAGCAGTTTTTAGGAACCAGAGGGAAAGATTTGTGTGTAGCTCCAACAAAGTGTGTGTGTGCACATACCCCAATCTAAGCATGTTTAGCCCCAGAGAACAAGATACAGCCTGTGGGAGGGGCACATAACTGTGGGGAAAACCAGGCCAGGGCATAGTAATTCGGAGCCAAAGTACATTTGGGGTTGTGGCCTACCCATAGGAACATCTGGATTTGTCCTCCGAGATTTAAAGCAAAACCGGCAGAGAGGATACATGGTTGACAACATAAAAACTCAGTAGCTCGCAATTTCTCGTCATCTCCCTTGAGGGATTCACTGCTCCACATGGTAATCCATTTTTCCAGACACTTTACCCCGGTGAGCTTACACCTGGTGTCTTTGCACAAATACCGTGAAAAGCTACTTCATAGAAATTGCATCCCGATCATTTATGTAAGCATTTGCACACCAAAAGTGAACAAAGTAAAATTCCACACCACCAAAATAAAAGTAATCCTATTAAAAATTCAAAATGTCGCTGTTGATGAAGCTCTCCACATCTTCCGCCAGCTCGAAGGCAGTTGGTTGCAGGGCCGTCCCTGCAAGGGAGGCTCCTGCCTCCGCACGTCGTGCGCTGCTGCTGTCCGGGAGCTCCTTGTTTGTCCTGAGCAATGCGCCCAAGGCAGCACAAGCCCTCATCCCGGTAAGCAGCTGCCGCGAGGCCTGGACACACACGCACATCTGCAGTAATCGTCATCCGGATGCTCGACCTAGATGCAGCTTTGAATGCCCCTCCCTGGTCGGCATACATTCTCTTTTGTGTCAATTTACACTGATGCCTCTTGATGCTCGAAGGACGCTAGTGTTTGTTTCTGTGGGCATCATCATTTGCTCCCTTGCCCACTTGACTGACCCACTGAGAGCTGACGTCGACGCACCGCCACAATCGCACCATGACAGGATGAGGAGGATGAGGAGCTGCTCAAGAGAGCAAAGGAGAACCGTGCCAAGACGCTGGCAGAGCAACAGCAGAAGACCCGATCCTTCATGCAATCCGAGGGCCTGGCCAATGGGAAGCTGAACTCGGATTTGGTCCCTGTGCAAAAGGCTGTGAACAAGGTGTGGCATAAATAGATAGATAGATGTGTCCACATCAGGCAGGGCATTGCAAGCCAGTGCATGCAGGCGCACGCACGCACGCGCGCACACACACACACACACACACACACACACACACACACACACACACACGCACACGCACACACACACACGCACACGCACACGAACACACGCACACACACATACACGCACACATACACACATACACGCACGCGTGCACACACACATACGCACACGCACGCACGCAGCTCGCAGAATCGGGGAAGCTACTGGAGGCCGGTGATGCAAAGCAGGCATCGCGTATTCTTACGGAACCCTGGGTCAAGAATCTGAAGAGCGCTACAAGAAAGGTGTGGAAACCAATGCGTGATTTTAGGAATTCTTGCTGCTGGACTTTCCAGCTATGAATCAATGCGGCACCTATCAGCATTTGCTGCAAAATTTGCGTCGTTCTGCCTTGCATGTCTCAAAAGTGGAGAGCAGAAGAATGGAGGTGTTATAAGCCTACGTATTCTTTACTACACAATTTGCAGTTCTCTGGCCCATCTGACGAGGTCATGACCAAGCTCTACGCCCTCCAGGACGCTACCAAGAAAGATGATTTGATGGAGTCAAGGACCACCTTCGTGTCTTTAGTGGAGGCACTCGAGGTATGCTCATATAGTTGCACACCTTCTAGCTTGATGTTTGCCAAAAGGCATCAGTTTCCTTGGTATGTTGAGACAACAGGGTCTGATTTTTGAGGCGACAGACCCAGGTGCCACACGAAGGAAGCATGTTGTCCATACATCATGAATAAAAGAAAAAGTGGGAGTCCTGGTAAAAAATGAAATGTGATTGAGGCATCAGGCTTCATGTTTCCTGGCGGAGCCCCAGAGAGAGGTGATACTTGAAGGGATTAGCCTCGTGGGACAAACTCTATGGTTTGTGCATTTCACACTCCTGCCCACACAAGGCTGTCATGCCTCGCTCGCACCACCTCAGGGCATCAGAATTTGCAATCCAACAATGACAGAAAGATTTGAATGGTGAACTCTGGGGCATGCAGAGCTGAATTCTGCCAACAGTCTTTTATTAAAATTGACAAGCCAGCCATGAGCTCTGTGGATGCAGGACTGCCAAAAATCAGCAACACATAAGTTTGCTTTTGAGGACAGATTGTGCTGGTTGGCCCAGACGTTGGTTAGGATGGGATGTGATAGGGTTACATAACTGTACCTGCCTACAAGAGCAGCTTAATTGAAGCAATTTGGTGCCTGTAACCAAACCAATCTTTGTGACAAATGTCAATTGGAGAAGGAGACAACCTCCAGACCAATCTCCAGTGCGCTGTCGCAAGGCACACCTTGGCAGCTTCTCTTTCCTTCATTGGCGTTGGGGCCATGTTGCCGCTGCACCTGCAAGAGCACATGTGTCCAGGAGGGTCAGGAAAAAATGTCCTGATGCTCGCTGTTACATGCTGTGCTGCGTTTCAGAGTGTTTTTAAGGGGCCTCTGTTCTTGGCGGAAGGTCAAAGTTGATCAGATCGTCCTCATGGCTGAACCCCCCTTTAGTATGGCCAAGCTCACTTCCAGGCCCTAAATCCACCCATGTGCATGCCCTGAACATACCAAACATGTTTTTGTGCCCCTAGTATCTGCAAGCCTTGAGATTTGTTGACATACTGGCATGTGGAGGCGCTCTGTACGGCACAGAGGCCATTCTGCACCCATTTTGGTAGGAAAAAGTGGATTTCAGACTTGCACCGGAATACCAGCGCTCCGGGACTTGAGCTACTCTACTCTTAGGTCGTCTGATCATGCTGCGGTGTCAGATTTTGCAGGGGGGCACTGGGTGAGCGTGCTGGTAGGGTGACCCATTGGGATGGATGTGGGCACAGAAAGGCCTTAGCCAGCTTGCACATGCTGCAAGCTGCATGCAGCATGAGCAAGCTGGCGCCCCCCAATTTAGCACAGAGTTGTGGCAGAATGCAATGCTTATGAAAACTTGAATGGACTCGATCAGTGGCCTGGCTAAAAATCGACACGGTGAAACCTGCTGACTCGCTTTTTCGCAATGTTTATTTTTCACAAGTCAGCATCCATTTCAGCATGTTGTTGTCAGCCAGGCCACCATTTGAGCCCATTCAAGTTTTTATATACCGCACTCACACGTAGTTATTCTGCACTCCCTAAAAGGGCAAGTACTTGATGGTTCACGCCTTACTCCCGCACCCCCTCACTATTTATTTTTGTACATCCCGACCATTAGACAGTTTTGCTTTTTTATCAAAGAAGAGGCATTCCTTAAAAATGCTGGACAACGTGGTGACGACAAGCATGAGTTTTTGTCACAGGAGAGCCGAATGTGCAGCAAGAGAGTTTCCAGCCTGAAACTACTGGTGTGCTGCTTGAATCTGAAGCAAGTCAATTAGCAAGCTACTCGAGTGGTGCTGGGAAAGCTGTTGAAGTGCTGCAGGACACGCATGCGCGCGCGCGCGCACACACACACACACACACACACACACACACACACCACGCACGCACGCACGCATATGCACGTGCACACATGGGTCCACCACTTTTCATGTTGCTGTAACGCTGTCCCCCTTAATGTGTCGTCAATTGCTGACTTTGAGCCTTTATTCGCACAACTCCTTTTTAAGCATCTTGAAGTTTGGCTAGTGACAGTCGCTTCAATCCCCTAGGCAGAGGAAGTCATGTGGTTGTCTTGCACCCTACACAAGAAGAGCCTGTGTGTGTGTGTGTTTGTGTGTGTGAAAACGCCCACATGGGTACGCGTGTGCATGAACACTAAGAACAGGCCTCGGTAACCTCGGTGATTATAGATTCAAGAGCATTCTGTTTAACGTATTGAGGGTGCTGTCATGCTTCAGGACATGGGTTCTTGCAAATACAATAATGAGTGCTGTTTTTGATGGGGCCGAGTCTGAACAGTGCCTGATGCAGCTTGCTGAGGAGCTTATGATGCTTGTGAGGGAACCTGAGCATTCAACGCCTGGAAAGAGCACATCTCCTCATGTTGATCACGCGAGTACTGCACATGGCTTTTTTCATCTCGCAGGTGTGGGCGTCTTCTGCAGGCGTCCAAAGCTACTTAAAGGGCCTGTAAGCATGTGTCAGGTCAGACCTGGTGACTCTCGGATTCGGGGCATGGGAAAACCTGGTTTTTGATCAGCACTATTGAACCGCACTTTGCGGATCGCAGCTCATTTTTGTCGGATGTCCTAGTTGGGCAGCTTGAGAAGCAAGATTACAAAATAACTCTGTGCCCTTATTGTTTTCCTCATCCACCGTTGTGCTATAGCTGACAATCGGGGACAAAACCTTCAGAGTGTTATTTTTGTCAGTGGCTTGGAGTAGATCAAGACACAGGACCCCTGGTGGATCCTGTTCATGAGTGCTTTGGGATGCCGTTTACTAATAGACCATCTTAAGTTGGCAATTGAGGTTTAATAAGTCCTTTGCGAAGGGGGTCATCCTGCACCTGAATTCACTTTTCGCAGCAAGGCAAAGAAAGGAAAGGGGTATGTAGCTGCACCTGCCTTCAATGTTACAATGGGGTTTGACCCTCATCCAGGTAGTTTGGCTGCACCTGCCTTCGAGGGCAGTTTAGGATAGGATAGGACAGGGTTACATAGCTGTACCTGCCTTCGAGGGTAGCTTAGCTGAAGCAACAAAGGTGCCTGTAATGAAACCAGTCCATTCTGGAGAACAAGTGCAAAATTATTAAACTCAATCACAGCATTTCAGGCACAAACTATTCCTAGGACGTCAACCTGGTTTGCAAATTCCATTAGGTAACAAGGTAACCTTGTTGCAATGGAATTTGCCTCCAGCCAGGTAATTTGGCTGCTCGGCCTGCTCAACTGTCCCAGCCAAACAAATAATATACATGAGATCGGAAATAAAACGATAAATTTTGTTACTTTGCTCCTGTAACAAATGAAAAACATCCTCAGGACTAGCTTATGGTGAAAAGCGCCTGACTTGTCCAGAAATAGTTTGTGTGTAGAGGGGAAGTCAATGAATAAATGTGCAAAAGTCCTTTGAAGGGAAGTCATAGGCTGACAGGAACAAAGGAGCACAGTATGTTCTTCATCTTGGAGTTCTCCTTGGTCCCATCTTTACAGCGCTGAAAAGGTCAGCCGTGTTGGTCTCCATTCTTGCCACAATGAAACTTAGCCCATGCTGAAATGCAAGACCTTCAGCTGCAAATATCTAAGCAATGATATTGTCGGTCTTCGGTATGCCAAATGAACAGGTTTCCTGTAGTCTATACATAAATGAATCCCCTTGGTTCCTCCAAAATCGGGAAAACAAAGAGCCTCTGCCCGGCCCACACGGAAAAGGAAGCCTCGAAATTCATCTGTTCAACATTTAGTTTAGTGCCTCAATAACGATAGATCACGCAACTCATCTTTGAGCTATTTCTCGCCTCACAGTTCAGCGTAAAAAAATATGTATGAACTTCTTACATAGACACAGCTCGCACCGACTCTGCACTTTCTTGAACAGCATGTCCTGTCCAGGGACAGCTCTCTTCAACCATCGCCTGCCTAGCTCCTCGGGCTCCATGCCAGCAGCAATCGGCTGCGGTGCAAAGCCTTTTTCCAGTGTGTCAGCAGGCGCCCTATTTCCCCCCAAGCACAGCATGGCCTGTCCTCCCCCTTCCCCCCTCCATTCATTCGCTCGTGTGGCAACAGCTGCCCTCCCTAGCAGGCTACAGCAAGACATTTGCGGAGCAAGCAAGCAGCAACAAAGCATCGTGCTGGCTCCTCCCTTGAGGGTAAGAGTGCACACAGGGCTGTGTCTCCCGGAGAGAACACTCCTTGTTCTCGCGGGCAAGCCGCGAAGCACGTCCAATACGATGCTTTGCACAATGTCCAGTGCCAATGGATTGGTTCAATGTGACTGCGTGTGCGGGCACTCTCTCCTGCGTGCGTGTGCCACAGCACAACCACCAATCGACGACGAACTGGTCTGGGACGAGCCTGTGATGAATTGAACATCAGGGAAAATCCCTATTGCTTTGCTTGCTCTCTTTGTGTGCAGATGGCAGCAGCACGGAGACTGCTGAGCAGCACTAGAGCAGCAGCCTCCCCAGTCTCCACCTCTGAAGAAGAGGGAGGGCAAGGGGAGGGTGCTCCAGCTGCTGCTGAGGAGAGCCCACAGCAACCTCATGGGTGCGGGCAGGCAGCACAGGACTTGGTCTACACATTGCGCTTGCACATGACTAGTCAGGTGTCTCTACAATCTGGGATAGATGAAGCGTTCAAGTCCTTGGATTTCATGCTTCCTGAGCAGTGCTGCATGTTGCATGGCGTTAAGGGTTGCTCACATCTGGCATTACTGTGGTGCCATTAATGCGCGAGCCTGTTTAGACTTACATTTGTAGCAAGAAACCATAGAATGTTTTCTTGAACCAAAGCAGTGCTTGCTGTTCTCCTCAGCAAGGTCACGTTTGCTTTCATCTGTGTGCATGCAACAGGCACTTAGGGCCCTACGCCTTGGTTGGTGGGGCGTATGTGCTGCCTCATCCAGAAAAGATGGGCAAGGGGGGAGAAGACTGGTTCTTCGTTTCCGACACCATGAGAGCGCTTGGCGTAGCAGATGGAGTGGGAGGATGGGTGAGTGGGGTCCCATGGGCATCAATTCAGCATCTCTACTGCAAGGCCATTTTGAAGGATTACACGGATGTCTTTTGTGTCGCACTCAACAAAGCTTATGGTGCTGAAAGAAGTGGGCGCCTTATTTGCCCCCTCTAGCTTACAATGCTATTGGAAAATTCCGTGTTATGTGTCATGTGTGTTTCTTATGCACGGTTGTCAGTACTTGTGAAGATGTGATGCATGCAGGGAAAGCACTGCATGCAGAGGTGCAGGGTTGTTGATTGACAAGCTATACGATATATACATGTGTGTATGAACCTCGCTTGTAAATAAGTACAATGTCTTCCAGCGTTCAGTGGCATTACATCTGTCAGGGATGGACTGAAAGCACTTCACTCACAGACAAGCTTGAGATGGCTGAATGTGCAAATGCTTGCATTAACCAGTTGAACTTGATGGTGGATTTGGTTGTGGGGCAGACGTGGTCCCCAGCCCAGCCCTGTTCAGGGCCTCCAGCTCTTCAATCGACAGTGCTTGCTCACCAACTGCCCCCTTTGGAGTCCCCTGCATGTTATCTGCTGCTGTTGTGGCTGGTGCTACCGCTATTGCTGATGCTAACAGGGATGGTGCCTCGCTGAGCTGGGGGCTCCCTGCAGCATGAGTGCCAGTGCTGGCTTGTGTTTTTCCTCCTTTGCTGTGCACTTGGTTCCTCAACAGCCAGGGACATCGTGCTCCTGGTGTGGAAGGTACCCTTAAGCAAGACTGCTTGGCCCAGCTTGCCCTCATTTTTCACCTGCTCTCCTCATCTGAGCCCGCCTACTGGACTCCTGTTACCTAATCCCACTCAGGGGTCTTCATTTCAGGCATGACATGTTGCTTGGGCTTCCGGGAGTCATATGTTTGGGGGGGCGGACTCTCTACTCTCTACTCTCCACTCTCTCAACTCTCTAGAGAGAGAGTCTCCTGTAACCTTAATACCCTCATCCCTCCAATCAGACATGGCTCATCGTTGGATACATCTCTGTGTCACGCTCATGTTTTCTCGTCATGTGGACAGCTTTCCAAAGCGCGTGTAGCCCATCTGGGGTTCTGCTAGTAGATCCTTTCCTGGACACAGTCTACGGCATCAGCCCATGTCATCCCTTGTCATGAATATGCACACGCCCTTGATAAAAACAACTTGTTTGCAAACACAAGGTTCCAAACATACCACTGGTCCATCAGCGCATGACCCTGTATCCTTGGCCCTGCAATGCAGCCTGACGTGGGTGTGCAAGTTGGTGTGCAATGCAAGCTGAGCTCAGTGTCTTGACCAGGGATGGGTCATACGTGGGATTGGGAGGAGCCATACGTGTTTAAACGTCAATTTTCAATACGTTAAAATACGTGTTTTGGCAAATTTCGTCAATTCTAGGCAATTCAGGTATTTACATTTGAACAGGACTGTGCCTCCACGGCGTATTTAAGGATTTGGACCGTCTAAATGGTTTGGTACACGGTTCGGTTCGGTAAAATCGTATAACCACGGTTCCAGGGAGGGACGGTGACAAATCGACCAATTAATTGCCACCGTTGGATTCTGCTGGGCCACACGCTGCTTGCATGATTTGCAGCTGCAAGCCTAAGTAAAAGCTTCTTGCCTTTCCTTCACATATATTTATATTTGACAAACTCATTAGAATGCAAAATAATGCTCTTGGGGCAAGGTAGGCCCTGGGGGGCTCCAGCATCCCAGCCCCAGGGAGCCTGATGGCCCCCCGTACGACAGGCCTTTTGTAGGTAGACCCAGAACAAGATAAGGGGCTTGAAGAATGGATGGGTGAAACCAACATGCCAGGCAGATGCCCATGAGGATTCAGCTGCGCATCTTAAAAGGAAAGCAGCAGCAGCAGCAGCAGCAGCAGCTGTGCACCTGCCAGGAGGGAGAGCATGGAAGGAGAGCAGCAGCAGGGGGAAGATGGCAGCAGCAGGGGGAGGATGGCAGCAGCAGGGGGAGGGGACCACCGGGTCAGATAATGAATTCAGCCACACGTCAAACTTCAGGTAGAAATCTTCAGACCGTACCGACCACCGAACCGAATTTCACCGCTTAGACGGTCCCAGGATCGGGAAATCACGGTCCTGACCGTTTAAACGGTCCATTCCGTCTAAATTGTACAACAAACCGTTTACCAAAGAGGCATAGCTCTACATTTGAAGCACAAAACACGTTTAAACGCTAGTCTTTTCGATATGTTAAAATACTTGTTTCACGTACGACCTATACCTGTCCTTGACCTTGAAATGCAGGCTGAGGTTGGTGTGGATGCTGGCGCTTATGCTCGCCAACTCATGGCCAACGCTAAGCAGTTTGCCGACACCCTGACGGCCGACAGCAGCGCAGAGTATGAAAAGCAGTGGCAAATAGGCAACGATCCCACTCCCTCATTAGATGATGCTTCTGAGCCGGCACTGCAGCAGACCATTTTGGAAAAGGCGTACGCGGAGACCAAGGTTCGAGGTGTGTGGAGATGGGCTTGACGATGGAGGAAAGGAAGGGCAAGGGTTGCATAGCTGTACCTGCCTCCAAGGGCAGCTTAGCTGAAGCAGAAGGGTGCCTGTAACCAAGCAAAATCAACCTAAAGAGCAGTTCAGTTCAGAGCTATTTTGAGGTTCCAGGATAGCCCCTAAAGGTATCCAAATTCATGTGCAGCTGCCCTGAGGGCCTCCGGAAATATTTGCAGTTCCGACCAGCATACTGAAGCAAAGCCCCAGCTGCAATGAGCGAGTGTTCAATGTTTGTGATTTCTTGGAAATGCAAGGGGAGCTCTGAGGTGCATGCAGGCTTTGGCGCTCTGCCCTCTCTCTCATGCGTACACTTGCGAACACACATACACAAGGGTTACAAGGGGTCGCAACACACAGGGACACATACAAACAAACAAACAAACAAACAAACAAAAATGCACATGCATGCACAACCATGCAATTGCAAGCAGGCACGCATGTGCAAGCACGCGCGCACACACGCATGCAACATGCAGCCACAGGCACAAGTGGCCGCAAAGGGGCCAAAGAGAGGTATGGTGGTCAGGGGAGGGACCTTAGGGAAGCACATGCTGCTGCTGCTGCTGCTGCTCTAACTGCTCCTGGGGCTGAGGCTATGGTTCCCTCGCCCCCTTCCGCCCCTGGCCCCTCACCACTCCTACTCGGTCTCAGCTATGATACCTACTTATGCTTCTACCCAAAACTATTTGCCCGAAGTAAAATTAAGACGTTTTCAGGCTACCCGAGGCTTGCAAGGGCTGCGCCCTTGCCAGCTCCCGTTTGTCCGAAGCCGTGGCTCTGAAGGGCCAGCACAAAACCCCTTTTCTGGATGCTGCGCGGACTGGACAACACTGTAAAATAGGTGTACCTGCTGGTAAATCTACAGGATGATAGAGGCTGGGCCATGAAAAGTGCATTCAAACAGGTTGAGGTTTATAGAGTATGAATGTGGTACAGGATGAAGCATGCTCAGCCCATGATGCTTCAGAAACCAAGCTGTTCAGTGGAGGAACTAGTATTGTCGTCAAACTCCTGTTGGAGGAACTAGATTTGTCGTCAAACATCTGTACTTTTGGGGTGCCCAGGCATCATCTTGCAATGCTTGAAATTTCTCTACCCGTGAAAACAACTGTCTTGCACATGACGTGCCACCATACTACATGCTTGTGCTTGCAGGATCTCCTGCTGCTTCCATCGTCGTGCTGAATCAATTGCTGTGAACTGTATCAACTGCTATCAACCGACTGCTTTCATCGTGGTGTTCCATCAACTGCTACCTATTAACTGTTTCCATCATTGTGCTGAAATGCCTGTGCTTGCAGGTTCCTCAACTGCTTCCATTGTTGTGCTGGAATGTCTGTGCTTGCAGGTTCCTCGACTGCTTCCGTTGTTGTGCTGGCCAACAAAAAGTTGTTTGCTTCAAATTTGGGCGACTCTGGGTTCATGATCATCAGGAATGGAGAGGTAAGCATTATGCTGTCACATGCTAGGCGCCTCTCACACAGGTCATGGCTTGCCTTTGCTTGTTACATCTCCCAGCAACGTGCTCTGAAGAGGTAACATTTACCTTGCACTAGTCAGGTTATTATGTTTGTCATGTATTGAGATTGGTGTCATGGGTCAGAATCGAGGCAACAACAACCTTTTGATACTCAGGTCGTGATGCGTGTCATGGGTCAGATGTGAGGCAACAATCACCTCCCGATTCTCGGGTCGTGATGTATGTCTTGGGTCAGACTGTGAGGCAACAATCACCTCCCGATACTCGGGTCGTGATGTACGTCTTGGGTCAAACTGTGAGGCAACAATTGTTGTTGTTGTTGTTGATGTTGTTACCTTTTGGTAGTCAGGTCCACTACCCAGACCAGTGACAAGCTACAGCCTCACGCCTGGCGGGTAAGAAACAATTGTGGTGGGTGCAATGGCCTGGAAGGGAAGTGAGTTGCAGGACCGATCTTGCCTGAAGGGTCTTTTTGGGCAGGTAGTGCGCAGCAGCACGGTTATTTGCCAGCCAGGAACGGTAGCGTGTGATGCAAGCAGCTACTTTGTCTATTGGGCTCTTGGCATTTTCCTTTGAGTATAGTGTGAGGTGCTCGCTCCCACTAGCGAGCTTGTACAGGCTTGCCTTTTGGGCAGACATGCAAGGTGCAGCATCATGATGGAGTCACCGTGTTCTATGTTAAAAGGTCTGGGTCATCTCCTCGAGGGACAAATAGATCACGAAAGGGATGAGGCCTTCAGTTTCGCCAGAAATTGTCTGTGGTACAGTGATGGCCACCTGCTTGAGGTGTCCATACGCTGGGCACTTTTTTCAACCTCTGCTTGGAAGCCCATGACTCTCAGGTTGAACAATAGGTGTAGAGTCAACACCATGCTGCTTCAACTTTCACAATCCTTATTGCTCTCTTGCTTGGTGTGCTGCTTGCCTGCTTGTCTCTCCTCAACAGGGCTGCAATCGAAAGTGCTTGCTCACTGGAAGTGCTGATAAAATTGCAACAAGGGTTACAAGGGGGTTGGCCTACAGCCGAGACTCTGGCTGATCGGATGAGATTGCAACTGCAAATGTCTCCTTGGCCCTTACTCAACTGTGCAGGTTGTTTTCCACAGCCCTTCGCAGCAGCATGGGTTCAACTTTCCCTTCCAGATTGGTTCCTTTGACTCCATGAGCGATTCCCCATCAGCTAGCCAAAAATTTTCAGTGCCTGTGGAGGTGAGGAACCAGGAGCTTACACTCAACTTTGACATGAACAAAGGTCATTTAGCCGCGTTCCCAAAGTCCCTGCTAGGCTGACTGCGCAATTAATCCCCCTGCGCAAGATGAAACATGTTTGCTCTTCAGTAAAGTGACCATCCGAGGTGTCTGAAGCATGAAACATGGAAACAGTGTCCTGCTCTGCACAACAAGAAGTGGAGGCCAGTGCAGCACCACTTTTGTTCCGAGGGAATGCATGTCAGCAAGAGATTGATGCTGTGTGTGTCTGGTTAGAGTTCTCCACAAGTCAGATGCGTATGAGCTTGTTGGGTTTGCTCTATTGCAGTGCCTTCCAGTACAACTTTTGTGCATTGCATTAAGTATTTGTGTGTGTGCTGTTCCTTACAGGTCGGGGATGTCATCGTACTTGGAACAGATGGTTTATGGGATAACTGTTTTGATGAAGAAATCACTGCTGTCATCAAGTAGGTGAAGGTCAGATTTAATGCTGACACTTCTGTTCATGGTGTGTGTGTGTGTGTGTGTGTGTGTGCGCGCGCGCGCGCTCGCTTGTGTGTCTGTGTTGGTGCATGCGTGCGTATGTGTGTGCAGGTGTGCATGTGGGTGTCAGTAAGTACAAGCGCTTGATATTGACTGCTAGTGCCGCAAGAACTGGAAGACGCGTCTAAGTGAACGTTTTGTAGCCCCAGCAAGCACCCTTACATGTGGTACTCAAATCAAGAGCACGATGTGGCTGCTATCATGCTGCAGGTATTGTGTGGGGCAGCAGGGGTCGATGAGCATGGACAAAGTGGCGCAAGTGCTGGCTTTCTACGCAAGGCACCGCGCCTCTGACCCAAAGTACGCCTCGCCATTTGCCTATGCTGCTTTCCAGGTGGGTGCTGATTGCTGGCAGGTACAGAGGGCCCGTGTATGTACCTCGTGTTAGGTGCTTGCTGTGGTCAGCTTGGGTGCTTGCTGTGGGCCTTGTATTAGGTGCTTGCCATGGTCAGCTACCCATCCACTTACCAAACAAGAGCCTCCAAAAAAGCACGGCCACCCTGCATGCGCTCTCTGGCCTCCAAATTGCTGCCGTGTAGCTTTCAAATTTACCATCAGTATGATTGAGTGCTTTGCGCCAGCAGGGCTGGAGGTCCCTGATGTAGTCATGCCTGCTTCTGATCATATTGTTTAGATTGTACATCCTGGAAACTTAGGAAACTTCTCGTCTCCCGCTTCCAAGTACAGCCAATAAATACCTGGATCTTCAATGCTCTGGCATTAAATCCCTCTTAAGATCGGAAGAGGGTACATAGCTGTACCTGCCTTTGAGGCTAGCTTAGCTGGAACATGCTAGTAATCAAATTTGTTAGGAGAGAGCGAGGAGCGACGAAGATGCAAAGTAAGTCCTTTGTGCTCTTGCATTTCACCCTTCTTATGTGTTAGGGTTGAAGGTGTTATGCCCCTGCTTTACTTCTGCGACAGGCTAAGTGATTGTGTCAGTAAAAACACGGTCCCTCTTTCCAGGGGAGTCCAGGTGCACATGGAACCTTTGGTGTGATTCTAATACCTTACTTCCAGGATCGCATTCAAGCCAGCCAACGCTTTTGGTTGCTGTGCATGCCTGCTAAAGCCTTGTACGGGCCATCTTCTCAATCTTCCCTATTGCAGGCAGATTTGGCGTACATGGGTGGCAAGCTGGATGACATCACAGTGGTGGTGGCCCGTGTGGCATCCATTGAAGAGGTGAATGAGGGAGCAAGGCTGGGACCTCTCGATGCATCAATGGGCTTGCTCTTGGTAGCCAACGCTTGTTAAAATGGAACCAAGTTCACTTTTTTTGCTCAGGTGCTACTCTTGACGCTGCCTTCTGTCCTGTTGCTCCCAGGTTGCTTCAGCGCCGGTGCCAGGCTCTGGGGGGTTTGACTTCCGCCTCAATCCAGTAGGCGGCTCAGCACCTGCTTCCAAGCTGTAGGCTGGTCCTATGTTCCATCTTAATACACCTGCAACTTGTGGCAAAGGTCTGCATTTCCTGTGCTCAATGGCCCTGGGGCAGCCGTCGCCTCTGTTGCTGATCCAGTGTCGGAGTGCTGGCTACTGTTCGTGAGGGAGGTCAGAAGAGAGGAACCCTTGAACATGGCCTGCTCTCTGTGGAAGGGTTCTCACTTGATGCAAGTGAGCCAGTGTGAATCCCCTTGCACCTTTATCTTGTATTAATCGTCAATAACTGACTAGCCGCACAAACTCTGGGGTACAAGGGGCAGGATGGTTGTTGGGTGTATTTACATACGTGCATTCCGGCACGTCGCGTCGCAGGGTGAGGTGAAGGGCGTCACTGCCTAAAATGAAGTCTGAACGTGCCATAGTGTCCTAGCGTGGAAGCTTGGACAGCTTCCATGGTCCCTGGCTATGTTTGAGGACTCATAATTTGTTTTTTTCCCATGCATGAATGTGACTAATAAAACCAAGTGTGCAGAAGCTGTTCTGCTGACCATGTGAAGAAGGCAGGCAGAATTCAGCCTTCCATTTTCCATAGGAAATGAAAGAGAAGGAAACCAGTAGGGAAGGGAAGGGAAGGGTTACATAGCTGTACCTGCCTGCGGGGGCAGCTTAGCTGAAGCAAAACGTGCCTGCAACCAAACCAGTCCAAACTAAAAAGCAAAATGAGCTAGAAGCTCAGTCACAGTATTTCAGGCAAGCAGACATGAACTTGGCTAATCCTAAACCCTTTTAGAAATTAGGGTTAGGAAACCAGTAGGCCTACGGGGTCAGCTTCAAGTAAAGGAAAGGAAAGGAAAGGGTTACATAGTTGTACCTGCCTACGAGGGCAGCTTAGCTGAAGCATAAAGAGATGCCTGCAACCAAACCAGACCTGAGCTTGAAACTAAAAAAAAAATCTGAAGTCTACAACTGTTTTTGCGTTGCTAAGAAACAGAGATATAGGAAGCGTAGAAGTTGCTCAAACTTCAAGTAAGTTACCTGGATCAAAAAGCGAAGTCAGCTTCAAGTAAGTTGTCTGGAAAAAAGGCGCTCGTTGGCAGCATTGAGGTCGTGGCACCAACCCAGTCCAATTCTCCGATTGAGAACAACTGAAAACTAGTGTGAGACTGTGATGTTGTGTGAAAGTCCAGGAGAGGATTGCAAGCAGGTCAACAGATTGAGAAGGGATGCAAAATTCCCAAACTCTCCGTCTGTACCTGACATCAGGTTACAGGGGACAAAAGCAAATGAAATGTAAATTGGAGGCGTAGTTTTCTTTTCTATTGGAGGCAGGGAAGGGAAGGGTTACATAGCTGTATCTGCCTGCGAGGGTAGCTTACAATGAGTTACAATGGGGTTTGACCTTCAGCCAGGTAGTTTGGCTGCTCGGTCTGCTCAACTGTTCCAACTGCACAAAAAATATCCATGAGATCGGAAATAAAACGATAAGTGTCATTAGTTTGCTTCTGCAAGAAATGAATAGCATCCTCAGAGCTAGCTTGAGAATAGTAGAAAGTGCCTGAATCGTCCAAAAAAATTCTATAAGACGAGGGGAAGTCAGAAAATAACTGTGCATAAGCCCTTCAAAGAGAACACACAGAAGCGCAAGAACAAAGGAACACGGCATGCTTTTCATCTTGGAGCCCTTGTTCACATTTTATCACAAGTTGATGTGTGCTCCTGCCAAAGTGATGTCTCAACTCTTAAAGTATGAGCATGTAAGCGAAAACGTGCTATGTTTCTTAGCGCGCGCTTGCCCAAATCAAGATGCAAATACCTGGGGACAGAAAAGGGCGCACCATGAACAGACAAGGGTCTCAAAGGGAGTGCCATCCAGTGATGATATTTGGCTAATTTGTTCGTGTGGTCACCATGTTCTGCCAAGGCATCAGCATTCCACACACCTCGCAGCCTTTTTCTCAGATCAACAACAAACTCCCTCATGACTATAGGCTGCCCTGACCGAACACAATGAGTAAACACGTTGCACCTGTCCAAGCCTGTGCAGGCAGCCAAAAATTCTGAAGTCCAGCATTTATGGGAAAGACTGCTCATTTCAACATCTGCTTGCAGTACCTTACTGAGTGTAGTGCTGTTGCTGTGCAGTAAAGCATTATAAAACCTAACTGCTGCACGAAACCAATAGAACTGTAAAGGTTCATGCCCACACTCGCGCAGTACAGACCAATTAGGAGTGGTGCGCTTTACCCCAAGGATACGCTTCAATAAGCACAGATGTACAGTTTGCAAAGGACAGTCCATTTCAGCTCCTTCTTTCATAAATCTAGTGCCCCAAATCTGGCATGCATACATGCTAGCAGGGAGAGCATATGCTTTAGTCAGCCAGAGCATGGTATGCGGCCTGTCTGTCAGGCGGTGCTCAGATGCGAATTGCCTAATCCGTCTGCAACCAGCTAGGAAAGGGGCACACATATACTCTGCAGTGGCTTGCGGGTTGCTGTGTTTGAAGTCAGCCATACTATGAGGTCAGGCATATCGCCGTTTAGCCTTACATAATACTCACAAACACTATACAGACCCAAGCCAGCCCTTTCACTGAAGTGGCAGACATCCCAAAATCCTTGGCAATCTGCACTCCAATTAGAGGTTTTTCAGTTGCCTACAGTTTTCGCCTGCGTGTGCTGGAGTCAGGAGCAAAACCTGCATCAGTTTCCGAACCGTGAATCCACATGGACCAAGCATCAATCCTACCGATTGCTGTGGTGCTGTTCACAGCAAGCTCACCTGAAGGAATGTGCAGACCAGCATGCTCCACCACATGCTGCGCTGCATGATGATGATGCCCAGCGGGAGGCACCAGCAATAAATTCGAACATATGTACAGATATTTACATGAATAATTAAATTTGGACGTAAACATAACTTGAGCGTCTGAGCAATTGAGTCCAGCTTCCTCCTGCGGCAACCCCAGTTCCGATGGCACCACCCGCGGCATCGCCCGGCCAAACAACCCCTTATGTTTTGATCAACAAAGTTGCTCGGCCTGCACGTCAAGTGTCAGGGCGGGGGGTGCGCTGAGCGAGCCACGCTGGGCATCATCCTTCTCAGGTACAAAACCAAAGTTTTTCAGAACATTTTGCACAGGGCACCATTCGCCCCCCTGACATCACAAGGCTGGCTGAAGTAAAATGCTTGGCTTGCATGCAAGGTTTCATGGCGGGGGGTGAGCTGGGCGGGCCAAGCTGGGCATGTTCTGCTCAGCTACCAAGGAGTGAAATTTGAGAACACTTTGCACACGCCCTCTCCCTGTAAACTGACATCACAGGGCTGGCTAAAGTAATTTGCTTGGCCCGCATGCCGTGTTTCAGGGCGGGGGGTGCGCTGGGCGGGCCAGGGCGGCCAGGTATGAACTTTACCGGAAGTAGTCAAACCTAGGGGCTTAAGCCCCATGAATGGGGCTTCGCCAAAAAAATCCAGCACGAGGAGTGCCAAAAAGGTCGATTTTTGACCTCCTTCTTCTCCTTTTTGAATATGCAGGATGTTAGTAATGTGTATGGAGGTCACAATCACAATTTTTGGATTGTCCCAGGTTGGAGCTACGGGTCCTTTTTGGGTGATCTGGGGCCTGGGGAGTGATCTGGGGTCCTCCGATTTTCATCAATTTCTGGTGAACATATCGAAAACAAAAAAATAAGAAAAACTACGTAGGCAGAGAAAACTCCCCCTATATCAATTAACGAAAAGGAGACACATTGGCTCCGGAGAGCCGTGAGTCCCTTCCACCACAAAGCTTTTAAACAGAAAGTGTAAATGGGGTCTGGAGAGTTACTGGAAGCACCCGGCTCCAGTACCTGGCTGTGACAAGTGATTTATGAAATTATAATAAAAGATAAAATAAAAAACAATTTAATAGTGATAATCTATAAAATAAAATATAATGGTTAGCATGTTAGTTTTGATAAACAAAACTTGGAAAGAGCATATCCAGCGATATAGGGGAGTTGTCCACCTCTGCAAGATTTCGTGATGCATGCCAAATCAATCACAATGTTAACCCTAGCTTCTGACAGCAAAATCTCCACACCCAACCACCCACCGCACCAAACTGAGTGATTTCAGTGATGATGATAATGCATCCATGTATTAAAAGAATATCATTTCAAAAGAAATGGAGAGAAAAGACACAGTGGTCGGTTACAAGGTGGTGGAGGAGATTCACAGCTCTCCTGTCAGGAGAGGAGTCAGTGAGCCCATGTGTCTCCTTGTTTTTAATTGATGTAGGGAGAGTTTCCTCTGCCTTCGTAGTTTTTCTTGATCTTTCTACAAGGTCTCGATGGAATTTGGCCTTCAGCCAGGTAGTTTGGCTGCTCAGTTTGCTCAACTGTTCCAGCCACACAAAAATTGTCCATGAGATCGGAGATAAAACGATATGTCTTAATTGTTTGCTTCTGTAAGGAATGAAAAACATCATCAGGACTAGCTTGAGTATCGTAAAAAGCGCCTGACTCGTACAGAATTAGGCTGTGTGTAGAGAGGAAGTCAAAGGATAAATGTGCAAAAGTCCTTTGAAGAGAATAGGCAGGCTCACAGGAACAAAGGAACACACATGTTCTTCATCTTAGCGTCCTCCTTGGTCACATCTATCACATTCAGATGTGTGCTCCTGCCACAGTGATGTCTCGAGTTTTCAGGGTGTGAGCATGTCAACAAAAGCGCGCTATCTTTCTCAGCTTGTGCTTGCCTAAATCAAGATGCAACTACCTAGGGACAGAAAAGGGTGCGCCATGAACAGATAAGGGTTTCAAAGGAAGTGCCATCCAATGATGATGTTTTGTCAAATTGTTCGTGTGCTCACCATGTACTGCCAAGGCATCAGCATTCCACACACCTCTCAGCCTTTTTTCCAAATCAACAACGAACTCCCTCATGACTACAGGTTGCCCAGACCAAACACAATGAGTAAACGTGTCGTACCTGTCCAAGCCCATGCATGCAGGCGAAAATCTTGAGGTCCAGCATTTACAAGAAAGACTGCTCATCTCTAGGATCATCCTAGGATATGATAGGATAGGGTTACATAGCTGTACCTACCTACAAGGGCAGCTTAGCTAAAGCAAAAAGGTGCCTATAACCCAACCCAAACTAAACCTGTGTATAAATGTCAACTGGATGTGGAAACAAAGTCTTGGGTTGAGCTCAGAAGTGTGAACTGCTGAAAGAAACACGCGCAGTCACTCTGCATGAAATGAGCACGTGAAGTCAAGCACAAGTTCCACCAGGTTGCAGTGTTGGATAATCCAACACTGGATTCTAATAATCCAACTTGGATTCTAAAAAACACTTTCCTCAATGCCACGTTATGCGCAGAAAAATTGAACAGCACAATTCGAAAAATAGTCCAAGAGGCCATGACAGACATGTTCATGATATGCTTCGTATTTTAATTCTGAGCATCCACTGTCAAAGATGCATTGTAATGTATCAAGAAAGGTGATCGTATGCTCATTGCAGACTTGGACAGCGTAGTCTTTCTTTCTTTCTTTCTTTCTTTCTTTCTTATGCTCATTTCAACACCTGCTCGCAGCACCTGGCCAAAGGCTTACAGCTGGTATCCTGGCCGGAATTATAGCTTGTAAAACAGGGTTTTTAGATAGAAGCCGGCCATCAAAATGCATGACTGCTAGATCTCTTGGCTGGCGTAGATTTCTCATTTATTCCAAGGCTATTGCATCAAGGGAAAGGGCACAAAAAGTTGGTGAATGAAGGAAAAGCAATGAAGACCAGATTTGACAAGCTTATGGGGAAACTTGAATACGTGTTACGGTTTTCACTATGCACACACTCCCAAAGCATTTCTTGCAGCCAGGCTCTAGATCTCAATCTGCCAACAAATAAGTCAGCAACTCCTTTTTGAACAATCCAAAGATTACATACCGAACAGGAACAGTTTACACTCAAAAACATGCCTTCAGATTCAAGATGACTTCCACCTCTGCACGCTGCCCATTATGCGGCGAAATGGACAGCATCAATCATATTGTCCTCAGATGTCTTAACCCAACAATGAATGGGATGCACACCAAGAGGCACAATGTCGGCCTTAGCTTCTGTGTTAAAGCCCTGAGCAAAGGCAGATATGGCTCATCCCTTATTAATATAGATGCCTGCCGAAATGACAGACTCCTGGAACAGGACATTGTGGTCCCTGAAACCATCTCCCGTGCTATCCATGACTGGGTGTTCCCTAATGGTGCTGACTCCTCTGCCCGGAACCAAAGCCGCCCTGATGCTATTTTTGTGCACTCTATCCCAGGCTGACCCTCACACATTGATCCTACTAAGATCCCTCCCCAAGACAGGGACATTCATCTTGCTAAGTTAAAATTCTGCCCTGATACCAACCCCTTTCCCACTCTAGAAGCTGCAACTGTTCAGCATGCCAACACTAAAACCAGGCTCAAAACCGCAGCTCAAGAAACCCAAACAAGAACAACAAGGAGACCTTACAAGTCATTTTAGTTGGTGTTGCAGGCACCACCTATAATGACTACTCCATCAAACCTCTTACCAACTTGGGATTAACCAGGCAAAAGGCTAAATCATTAGCATCCAACTTAAGTTGCCATGTCACGTCAAATCATGGTTGTTGCTGAATCATGGTTATTTGGGTTAGTTATTCGGTAGTGATATGCCTAGGTGAAACAATAAGACGTGAATGACGCTGATCTTGCATGACAGCCATGCTACCCAAAGATTGACAACTACTTTTAACAAAAAGCATGCACTTCATTTTCAGGGGACTTCTGGGGGTGGGGTTGCTGGGCGCGTGACGGAGGAGAGCAGGAGGAGGAGAGTCCGGGCGTCCAGGAGCATGGCGGACAACCCTCCAGATCCTCATTAGCTCTGTTTCTGGCTTTCTCCTAGGCTAGTAGCTGTGTCTAGTTTAGGTTTGAAGGCCCTTTGGTGAGACCCTTGCTAGCTTGCTAGTTAGGGAACCATTCCTTAATGCACGCGGCCTTTTGGCTAGCGTAGACTTTTCTTTTATTTTCTTTGCTTGCTTGAAATCAATATTGATTTCATTTATTAATAAATGCTGCATGCAGCCTTAAAGATGCATTTGGGAGCTTGATCTGAGCAGCATGCTGCAAGTGCCGCAAAATAAACATGGGCTGCAAAGTGTTACGGCCAGGATAGAAACCAAACTGAGTGTCTGAAATCTCGTTTTTTTGGCACCACCGAGAGACCACCTCCCCAAGAACGCTTGCATGAAGCCTGTACAAGGTACCACTGATTGCAAGCATGCGACAGTTTTCTGGGTCCAGCACAGAGCCCTTCTTGTAAAGGGGATTTATCTTAGCCACTTTCAAACAAGCAGGGATCTCAGTCCTCTCATCATGGCAGCAAACAAACGCGCAATATAAGGAGCCAAAACATTTATATTATCCGTGCCTCTACCATTCACTGCTAGGACCCTCTTTTCAGTGCTCTTGATGAAGGGGACAGCAATAGCATCAAAACCAGGGGACGTCCTAGCATTCAGCTTTCGCATGTGCTCGCAAACAAGAGGATAAAGGGCAGCTGCATGGGGCAGTTCCATCTCATCAGGTTTAGGCATCAACCGAGACTCAGCGCCTTGACAAAAAAAACTGCCCATGAGGCGGGTTGTAACACCCCAAAGGTACTGCCATTTCCCGAGCTGTAGCTCCTTAGTCACCAGTCCAGCGAGCAGCGACCCGCTGTGCCACCCCGCGCACAGCTCCAAGAACAGACTCCACCCCTCTGCTAATGCTGTTCCACAGTCCGTGTCTTCTGCCAGAAGTGCTTTCAGGCAGCTACCCATGGGGCATGTTTTTTGATAAGGAATGTGAGGAACGCTTCCTGCTGGACAAGTGGGATGCATGCCCACAGGTCCTGTGGTGTGCAGAGCGGCTTCCTGATAGTGTGTGCTTTCAGGGCAGCTACCCATGCCATGCGTATGTGTAGCTGCTCTATTTGAAAAAAGAAGAGCAGTTGCTTATGCGAGAACCGAAATGGCGCTGTACATAGGAGCTCCAGCCTTCTGCTGTGATAAAAGTCTGATGGGTGCCCCTAGGCTTCCTCAGCATTTCATGAAAGTCAGGCCTGTGCCTCTTCAGCCTGTCCAAGAAAACTGCCTTATGGTATCTCTCATGAGGACGCTGCGCACGCCTTGTTTGTTTTTTGTTCTTTTTTTGCAGGCATGCACAGCTTGACCACTTTGCACAGCTTGAATGAAAAGACGCCTCTTTAAACGACACTGATCATCAAACCAAATAGGCCTTCTAGCTTGCATTATCCAACTTCTTAAACAAAAACATGCCGTGTCTATGTTGCCAGCCTCAAGAGCATCCTCCAACTGCACCAACATCTCCAAGTTCCTCTCCAGCTCTTCCACATAAGTGAGTTGCCGCTCATGCCTCCAAGTTAGACTAAGCTTGCTTGCACAACGTCCCATCCCACACACATGCTCAGGAGAGGGAGTCCAGTCTGCATTAGGCACAACATCAGGAACACGAAAAACAACTGCAATACTGCCATGGTCTGTGGTGTCAAGAATCGAAGCACAAATGTCTGGCTTCAACGCACACTTAAATAAGGATGGTGAAATTAAGACATTGTCAGGCCGACTCCACCTGTTAGGCCTAATGTCTGAGCGACACCCAACAAAGGTGGGCTGGCCCACATCACCATGAACGCGACCAGTTGTAAAAACAAGACCATATGCAGCTGCAATATCCACAAGCAGTCTACCAGCCACATTCACATCACTGCATTCACACCTTCTAGCAGTCTGAAGAGCCGGGCAGTCCACAAAAGCCCCATAATGGGCATCAGATACCTCACAAATTCTGCCAATTTTGGTGTTAAAATCCCTGCACAATAGCAAGTCTGGAGTCACCTGTGCAGCACACGCAAGCTCATCAAATTAGTTAGTGAACTGTTCACGAACTTGGGACACAGGAAACAACCTTCCTTGAGGGTTAGTGTATTCAGCACCAACCGCAGGACTTCCCTATTGAGACCAAAAAGTTCTTTCCGGCACTTAATCCACATGCACTGAATATCAGGGGCAACGCGAAATACTGACCAAAACTGTACACAAGCGTTTGAGGCAATCATTGCTACTTCATGACCCTTTCTGCCAGCACAACCATCAGGGACATCCAATTGGTGCACAAGTTTATGAGTGCCATGCAGATGCCTCATGAGCCTATCCAGATCATCAGTATGAGTTTCTACCAGCACAGAGATGTGATGCTTCCTATTGTTAGCACACAGCAGCTCAATCTTAACAGACTCATGTTCTCAGTGGTTGGTCAGGTGCAGAACTTGAGCCATTTACCTCAGAAAATCCTGCACAAGCGTTGACCTCCTTTTAACCTCATTCTGAATATGCAGGATGTTAGAAAAGAACAGAAAAAACTAAGTAGGCAGGGGAAACTCTCCCTACATCAATGAAGGAAAAGGAAAATGTGCAGGAAGTCATGAACATACATGGAAACAAAAATAATATTTTTTGGGAGTGAGAATGGATTTCAGGGTGGAGCAGTGTCCTTATTAGGGTGACTGAGGCTAGGAGAGTGAGCTGGGGTCCTCCGATTTTCATCATTTTTTGCGTTTTATTTTCATAAAAACAACAATGGTTGGCATGGTCAGACTTGAGAAAGAAACTCAAGGAAGGACATTTCCGGCAATATAGGCCAGGCTCCCTAAGAAAAAATGAAAAATACGTAGGCAGTGAACGCTCCCCTCATCAATTAAAAAAAAGGAGCCACAGCGGTTCAAAAACCGTCTGCCTATGCAGTTTTTCTTTTCTTTCAAAGACCGTATGACCACCTCACCACAAAAATTTCAGGCTGAGAGGAGCCCAATTGTCACTCAGCCCAAATCCACACTTTTGATTAATAGCAAAGCGCACTTGAAATCCAAGCTTGGGGCCAAAGTGCGCTCTCGCTGATGATTTCCACTATCTGCATGCCTCCTCTAGATTGATCTTCCCCCACAGTGCTACCCGGGAGCCCTCCGTATGGGTGTCAGGAATTATTCAGCTCCCTTGCGTAGAATTTCAGGTGGACCGGGAAATTCAAATGCCTCCAGAAAACTCCAGATGCTTTAAAATAACTACACATTAACCTCAATCACCATTATAGACATGTCTGAGGGCTTCTCTGAGCTAAGGGAATTCCCGGTCCAGTTGTCCACTGGAAACAATGGACTGGGAAAGTTTTTTCCTGGTAGACTGGAGGATTGAATCACGGACCGGGAATTTGTTTTTGAATTTCCCGGACAGGGCCCAGTGGAAACCCGGTCAATACAACGCAATTAATTGAGGCCAACTTTTTAATGGAGGTAGGGGTTCATAAGCCATTAATTGCTTGCAATCAATCCAGAAATTTGAGTCAACGCCTGGTGAATGCCTGATCAGGATGCGTAAAGGACAGTACGTAAGGAGTCAACCACCACGTAACGCCTACCCTTGTACCCCCCCCTCTCTCTCATGTACGCCTCATGTGCAAGAGCCTTGCCCTCTTGCTGGGCCTCCCTTTCATTCCTTCAGCCACAAATGCTCCTCCCACGCACAGATTGTTCCACGCACCTGTGTGGGTGGTTGACCACCAGAATTGACTAGCTGACTAAGGATAGAGGGCCATACAGGCCACGCAATACATTTCCCCAATGTTTGACCAATTAATTTCGCTCACAAAGGGTTGGAAACGCAAAAGCAATGAATCCTGCAGTTTTTTTATTAACATGTAAGTATAATCAAGCAAACTTACAGACGCAATTAATTCAGAATTATTTGCAAGTGGTTGGAAACGCACCGATTAGGTCAAACTCTTGGGTGGGTTAGATTGAAAGGCGCACGTCATTTTTAACATCTTCCCCCATTAGCACAAATCACAGAAATTAGTAAGGTTGTCGTCAAGTATGTCGGTGCTGGATGCAGCCCCCCCCGCCGACTGGCTGTGCCAAAATCCAGTCCCATACCATCCAGGCCTCAACTGGGCCATTGCGTGCATCTTGGCAATGCCCCACATCCTGTATGCCATAGTGTGGTTCAAACCTGAAGTGTGGACCAGCGTGTTCAATGACATGAGCCTGGAGACATTCGCGCTGGCAGGCACCTTGGGCAAAGGTACGTATGCGCAAGGTGGCATGGTTGTGCGTGGGTTAGCAAGCTGTGCTGGGCTGTGGTTGGCAACTTTGGGGCACTCGCCCTGGAGGCTGAATTCAGCCCCTGAGCTGGCACCCTTGGAAGAGCAATGGGTGCACCCTCTTACACACACGACAACAAACACTCACACATGCGTGAAATGGCTGCTGCTCCGGGCGCGATGCACAACACATACATCGCAGCACGCAAGTTTAAAATAATCAGGCCGCTGTCATGAATTATCGAGGCGCCATTGGCATCTCTCTGCCCATGGCAGACTTTGTTGCTCATCGTTCCAGTCCCCAAAACCCCCTACCCTCATTCCCCCTACCACTTCGGTTCACATACTTATATACGCGCAGTCATCCAGTTTACGGCCCTCACGCTTTGGTTCTGGACAATCCGGCCTGGCGGGCTGTGCTTCTCCCTGGAAGGTGTGGAGCTGTGGCGGTGGCTGGCCTTCCTAGTGCTTGTGTCCTTTGGCCAGGCCCTGAACGTGGGCATCTACAAGGCCATTGGCAAGACCGGTGTGTACTATGGCTTCAAGCTGGGCAGGAAGGTCCCCTGGGTCACTGGCTTCCCCTTCAACGTCATGTCACACCCTCAATACGTGGGCAGCACCATGACAATCTGGGGGGCGATGCTCATGGTGCATGCTGTCATGCCTGCACACCTACAAGCCACGCTGCTTTACCTCACCGCGTACTGGAGCTGCTTATACCTGTTCTCAGGATACATTGAGCACTTCTACTAAACCAGAACCTGTGGCACCTAGGCACGCATGCGCTGGTTCATACATTGCTGGGGCATGCCTGACACAAGGCCAGTTTGAAAAATTCGGCTATTGCTTTGCATGTGTAAAGCTTGCATCAGGCCAAATAGTGGGAGTTTCGTGTTGTAAGCGGTTGGCAATTGAAATGCTGTTGGGTTGAAACGGATGGGGGCTTTGTAGATAGTAGGAGGTAGCTTATTGCTGGGAATAGTCATTCCATTTGTGCAGAATGGGCTCCTGGTGCTGTTATTCTGGCATTAGTCGTCCCATTTGTGGAAAATGGGCTCCTGGTGCTGTTGTTCTGGCATTAGTCGTCCCATTTGTGGAGAATGGGCTCCTGGTGCTTTTCGCAAATAAACTGGTATGCACTCGGCATTGCTCATAGTGATTTGGTCATCCAGTGCTAATTTTGGATGCACTGACGTATGCATGCACATAAAACTGTGAATATTTTTCCCTGTGCCACAAGCTGCGTTAGTTGATAGCGGACATAAATATGCTCAGATTTTGCATTATCGGACCTGTTTCAGGGGATGCGCCTACTCAAGCGTTCATTTCTATGATGCCCGTGAAAGGCAAAAAAAGCGCGCCTTCTTAGTCAACAATTTTCTTACTCCATTCATATTCATTCTGTCTTTTCCGCATGCAAACATGCATTCATGCACCAAAGAACATGGTCAAAATATCTTCAGAAACTTTGTAACTGATGGATGTTTATGACCAACTCCTATTGAAGGGCAGGTCTGACAGTTCATCAGCTTAAATTCTGAGGGAGAGAAGGAGCTAGAAAAAACAAATTGGCAGTGGTAAGGTGCACAGAACACAGCACAACATCCAAAACAAAGCAATAACTCCCAGTCCGAGAAGAGACTCTACTTAGTGTTGGTGTACATGATCTTAAGAATATGTTGAGACAATGGTTACAATAGTGCAAAGCCTTCAGTCAACATGACTGACCGCTGGCCTGCAAAATTGGAACGATACAAAGCGGTTCAACATGGCCCCTGCGCAGTGATGATACACGCACTGCAAGCTATTCAAGGTTACAAGTTATAATGGGATTTGGCCTTCAGCCAGGTAGTTTGGCTGCTCAACTGTTCCAGCCACACAAAAATTGTCCATGAGATCAGAGATAAAACGATAAGACTCAATAGTTTGCTTCTGTAAGGAATGAAAAACATCCTCAGGACTAGCTTGAGTATCGTAAAAAGCGCCTGACTCGTACAGAATTAGGCTGTGTGTAGAGAGGAAGTCAAAGGATAAATGTGCAAAAGTCCTTTGAAGAGAATAGGCAGGCTCACAGGAACAAAGGAACACACATGTTCTTCATCTTAGCGTCCTCCTTGGTCACATCTATCACATTCAGATGTGTGCTCCTGCCACAGTGATGTCTCGAGTTTTCAGGGTGTGAGCATGTCAACAAAAGCGCGCTATCTTTCTCAGCTTGTGCTTGCCTAAATCAAGATGCAACTACCTAGGGACAGAAAAGGGTGCGCCATGAACAGATAAGGGTTTCAAAGGAAGTGCCATCCAATGATGATGTTTTGTCAAATTGTTCGTGTGCTCACCATGTACTGCCAAGGCATCAGCATTCCACACACCTCTCAGCCTTTTTTCCAAATCAACAACGAACTCCCTCATGACTACAGGTTGCCCAGACCAAACACAATGAGTAAACGTGTCGTACCTGTCCAAGCCCATGCATGCAGGCGAAAATCTTGAGGTCCAGCATTTACAAGAAAGACTGCTCATCTCTAGGATCATCCTAGGATATGATAGGATAGGGTTACATAGCTGTACCTGCCTACAAGGGCAGCTTAGCTAAAGCAAAAAGGTGCCTATAACCCAACCCAAACTAAACCTGTGTGTAAATGTCAACTGGATGTGGAAACAAAATCTTGGGTTGAGCTCAGAAGTGTGCAAGCAAGCAAGCAAGCAGCATTCTAGAGTCCTGATTGCATGTATGAATAGCTGCAACAAACAGCATGAGTGTCCTCAGAGCTGTTATATAGTTATGGGCTGCTCTGGTGTACACACACACCCTTCTGTTTTGGTGTAGGTGTACCTAGGTGAAGGATAAGGCTATAGGAAGTCAAGCACTCAGTTGTATGGTGCCACCAGCAGCATTCTAGAGTCCTGATTGCATGTATAAATAGCTGCCCCAAACTGCATGAGTGTCCTCAGAGCTGTTATATAGTTATGGGCTGCTCTGTACACACACATAGCTTGTCCACCTGGCTCTCAATTTCTGCAATCTCTTCATTGCTTACGCACATCAGGAGGAACCATGTGTCTGTGAGATTATACCAGCAAGTGCAGGCAGGAAGTGTTTGCCTGCTAACATGCATGGTGTGTAAGCAAGTTGGTCAGGCATCCACTCACTCTGATAGTTAAACTCATGAAGGTTCAAGGCGCCCATTGCTTTAGAATCGCAAACACATTGTTCACATCATGCCTCTTCAAATCATTTGGCTTCAAGTGAAAAAAGGTGGTCAAATTAGAGGTGAGTGGGTTTTTCCAACGGCAAGGACGGAGGGTGTCCGTGGCAACGTCCGTGGCAGCTGCAGCCTTATCGCGTCCGTGCCATATGGTTTATTATTCTGTTCACCCCCAAGGACTCCTCAGTTTGGGACCATAAGGGCAGCATTAGATGCACAAAAATATCAGCTTTCAGATGCGCTATTAATCACGAGTCTGAGCTTATGGATTTATTTTTGGCTGGCAGAGACCAGCCACAAGCCGATCAGCCAAACGACCTGGCTGAAGGTCACCCCCCATTGTAACCATTGTAACCATTGGGTTGAGCTCAGAAGTGTGAACTGCTGAAAGAAACACGCGCAGTCACTCTGCATGAAATGAGCACGTGAAGTCAAGCACAAGTTCCACCAGGTTGCAGTGTTGGATAATCCAACACTGGATTCTAATAATCCAACTTGGATTCTAAATAACACTTTCCTCGATGCCACGTTATGCGCAGAAAAATTGAACAGCACAATTCGAAAAATAGTCCAAGAGGCCATGACAGACATGTTCATGATATGCTTCGTATGTCTTCGTATTTTAATTCTGAGCATCCACTGTCATAGATGCATTGTAATGTATCAATGTATTGGGACCTGCTACACTGAGCACACCCTTAACCAGTTTAAACAACTGGGACTTGACCACCAACGCACCAATAAACTCGCTCGCAAACTTCATGCCCATTCTGTCATGTATGCCAACAGACTTGTTACCACTAGGCGTGCTATTGAAAACAAGAATACTTCTTGCAGCCAGGTTATGGAGCCGGGTGCTTCCAATAACCCTCCAGATCCCCATTAGGATAATATTTTTGTAGTCTTCGTGGTGGAGGGGACTCTCGGCTCTTTCGAGCCAATGTGTCTCCTTTCAAGGAAAGTTTCCTTAATTGATGTAGGGAGAGTTTCCTCTGTCTACATAGTTTTTCTTTTCTTTCTGTATCAAGAAAGGTAATCGTATGCTCATTTCAACATCTACTCGCAGCACCTTGCGGAGTGCAGTACTGTTGCTGCTCAGTATAAGCATTGTAAAACCTGCACGGAACTAATTAAACTGTAATGGTTCATGACTACATTCTCGCAGCACAAACCAGTTAGGAGTGGTTCGCTTTACCCCAAGGATGCGCTTCAGTAAGCACAGGTGCACAGTTAACTAAAACTAAACGTTTGCAGAGGACGATCCATTTCAACTCCTTCTTTCAGAAATCTAGTGCCCCAGATTTGGCATGCATACATGCTAGCAGGGAGAGCATATGTTTTAGTTCGCCAGAGCATGGTATGCGGCCTGTCCGTCAGATAAGTACTTCTTAATGTCACATCTTTTTCTATAAGGTCAAATCTCACACTGGATATAGCTGGGAATGAATGCAAAGACAGGATTGCTAAATACCAGGTCCACCTCAAAGATAACAATTAAAGCGATACCAGTATTCCTAGCGCTGGCCCAGACGGTAACCCCTTTTACAATATTACTTTAATTTGGCTGGCTCGAGAAGAGGCAAGACCAAGTACACCTGACTCATCCTCCCCTATTACGAATCTAGTATACTTCCCAGACCTTAAGGATGCTTTAAAATCCCATGTGCATGCTAAACACAGTCTTGGATATGCAGATTGCAAAGGCTATTACACTTACTACCAGAACTTGCTACCTCATGCAAATAAGGGCATTAGCAATGCCTTCTGGAACATGCCCTGTATCTTAACCCAAAAGAAATGCCGTGTTGCGGCACATCTTCCTTTTCATTTTCCAATACCGCACAGGCACCCTCTTCAACCAAAAACCCTTGTACGCTTTAGAAGATCCACTAACCTTGTATTCCCCCTCCCAAAATGTCAACATATAGATAGTGCTATCTACGTTCTCTCAGGTTGTCAATGCCCCGTCATCCGTAACATGGTAACTGAGCGTCACAACATTGCCAGCGAAATGATCTGAAAGTGGTCAGCAAAGGCTCTTATGGGGCAAACCATGTGCATATGGATGTAGACAGCGCAAACCGTCTGACCCAGCATGACCTGCACATCACTAAGCAAGTCTCTAATCGTATCATACCTCCCTACCTTTTTGACCTCAGTATTCCTGATCAAGCTAGGCGCAAATCCAGCTGCTCTGGCGCTGTCTTGGTTACTAATTGCCCTACTGCCCAAATAGACCACCCACTCCCCCCTCACATCGGGTACTCCACAGTTTGAGAGGCAATAAATAAGTAAGAAGCAGTAAAGCTCCAGCCACGCAACTTCTTCAATTGACAATCCAAAACCGCCATATCCACTTAATAGAATTCAAATACAAGGGTTACAGGGGAAAAAAAGGCCTCAGTCAAGACATTTGACTGCTAGCCTGTTCATAAATACACATGAGGTCATGAAGAAAAAAAGGATGTTTGTTGTTATCCTGGTTTAGAAAAAAAATTGATATCCTGGGAATTCACATGGTGAATGGTGCCTAGACAGGACATCCTGTGGGAGATGTGGAGGTGTAGGAAAGAGAAGTTGTGCTCAAAAAGTGAGGCATACTTTTGACGGAGAGAGCAGGCCTGGGGATTGGAGCATCTGAACAACACATGTTTTTTTATCTTGTATGTCATCAGAATCACAGATATCACAGACCGGAGAAGTACTATTGGACTAAGTAGCCCGTTCAACTCGGAGAGCGTGTACCTGCAGCCTGAATCTGGCAGTGTTGCGAAGGACATGATGGGGAAGATCCAATAATAGAATTCAAATACTGCAAAGATACGAAGCCTGGTGCCCAGCTAGAAGCCCCACAGCAACAACACAGTGGACCGTGCAAAGAGCTTCAAGGTGCTGAAATCATTCTCCACGCAATCCTTCTGGGTGTGGGTGGACTATCTGTACTGCCCATATCCTGGATCAATAAAACAAATTAGGGATTGACCCGCAAAGGTCTACCAAGCTTGCGCGAAAGCTCCATGCCCACTCAGTGCAGTATGCACACAAATATTTTCCAATCCCCTGTCACGACGAAAGTCTGCTGCAGCGAGAGTGTGCTGCAAATGCCTGATGGCCTGTCATAGTCAAGTGTGTGAGGTGTGACCTGTATTTTGTTGGGACTCTTCCATGGACTCGCTCTCTTTTATCCTTCTTCTGTGGAGCATCCCTCTGAGTATTGGCGCGTTTTCCTTTATCCCTGGCCATGTGCCAGGGGTGTTGCTCTTGATGTAATGATGCAACCTGGTCAGCTGGTCCGCCCTTGTCCGCTCTCTGTCTCTCCCCGTGCTGTGCAGCCATGCCAGCACTCCAGCAACACAACTCCAGCAACAGCAGCAAAGCTAGCATCAGGCAGTGGTGCAGCTCACCCACATCAAATCAGCCCATCAGCATGCAGCTCAAGCTTGTAGCAGACCATTAGCGCGCTCTCCCCCCTTCACGCCTCTTTTTGGTGCGCCATCCATAGGATACTGCACTTAAGACACTAATCTGTTTGCGTCACACTCTCAGCCTGACACCCCAGGTCTGCTCTATCCGTCAAAAGTATGCCTCTCTTTTAGAGCACAACTTCTTTTTTCTACATTTTCATATCTCCCACAGGATGCCCTGTCTAGACACCATTTACCACGTGAATTTCCAGGATATTGATGTTTTTTAAGCAGGATCACAACGAAATTCCTTTTTTCCTTTATGATGTCATGTGCATTTATGAACAGGCTAGCAGTCAAACGTCTTGACTGAGGCCTTTCCCCCTTGTAATCCCCTTGCATGCACACAAGGCAGGTACAGCTATGTAACCCTATCCTATCCTATCCTATGCACACAAAGTTACCAAAAAGACATGCCATCATCAATGATTGAAAGCAAAAACACTCAATATTCTGGTGCCCTGGGGCCGCGTGCTGCCAGGAATCCATTTCCTTACTTGATGACAGTGTGTGCTTCTCTTTAGCATTGGCACTTCTGAAGTCAGCTCAAGGACTTGTTTCCTTCTCCAGTTGGCACATATGTTCACAAGTTTAACTTGGTTTGGTTACAGGCACCTCTTGCTTCAGCTAAGCTGCCCTTGTAGGCAGGTACAGCTATGTAACCCTATCCTATCCTTAATTGATGTAGGGGGTGTTCTCACTGCCTTCCCGTATTCCCTTTTTCTTTTGATGTCATGGATCTTTTCTGCTTGGCTGGCACAGTTTAGCAAGCCGATTGATGCAGGGAGATTTTCCTCTGCCTACGTAGTTTTTATTTTTTTTCTTTCTAGCAAGCCGAGCAGCTTAACTACCAGGCTGAAGGTCAAATCACACTGCAACCATCGTAACCATTGTTGCTTGAGTGCTGGCATAGCTGCACAGCATCAGCAAGTGAAAGAGAGTTGGACAATAGGGGAGCAGCTGACCAGTTTTGCACCATATCAGGAGCAACACCCTGGCACATGGCCAGGGATGAATGGAAATGCGCCTGTACTTTGAGGATGCTCTACAAGAAGAGAGATAGAAGAAAAGGTAGGTCCATGGAAGAGTCCCACCAAAGTACGGGTCACACCTCACACATTTAAGTATGTCACTTCAACAACATGCGCAGCACACTAGTCACGGCAAACTCCTGTCATGACAAGGCGTTTTCGCCTTTTTCTCCTTTTTTTCTCCTTTCCTCTTGTTTTTCCCTTTTCTTGCAGCAAATAGGGCTGTGTCTCAATACCTGAGAGGAAAGCGCAAGAAGTACAGCAGTACAGTGTTGTCGCTCCATGTTGTGCTAAATCCACACGCCCCTTTAAAACTACCTCCAAGTATGACCACACACATTCGCAAACTACAAAACGACGCCTCTCCAAAAAGTGTGTAAACATCCGTTCACCTGCTTCTGCATGTAGCCACGCTAAGCCTTGCACCAGCTGCATATTTGACCTACACCAAGTCCAAGTTGCCCTTCCAGTAAACACAGTGGTGGCCCTTCCAATTAATCGCGCTTGCCACTCGAACAGTCGTCATGACGTCACAACAGCTGCAAGTTAGCCCCAAGACAAGCACCACTGAAAAGGCCCTTGTGCAACTCGTCTAACAACCCTACCCGCAGGGAGCCTGGCCCTGCGGGTGCCCCGCCACAGCTGGCTTCGGCTGCAACACTGCGGGAAGGGAGCAGGAGAGCACATCAAATCCTGGCAGTGACAAATAAAGCAGAAGGTGAGGGAGAAGCCATGGCAAATGGCATGACCTCATGGGTACAAGGACATTTGATGACACACACACACACACACACACACACACACAATCCTCCTCAAGTTCTTGCACAGCAATGGTGACTCCAACAGGATCTAACACAGGTTATACAAACAGGGCACTGGTGTTCATGAAAGCGTGCTCTTGGGTCTGGATGAATGGTGTGCACACTTTTCCTCCCACATGCCCTCTTTACAAGTTCACTCATACTGCGTGCGCATGGAGTTGGCAGCAAGGTCCCTTCTTGGCCATGTTTATTTTGCCCAATTTCAAGACTGTTGTTACGTGTAAGCTTTAAAACTGAAACAGAATATTTATGGATGGCAGATTGCTAGCAGAAACGTGAATTTTTGGTCAAGCAAGGCGCTATAATCCTGAGGTGGCCAGGACATAGAAACCCGTTGCTTGCCCACGCGCATGCCTTAAGGTGAAGATGAAATGCAGGGGCAGGCCAAAGCTAATGCATGCCTTGCCTCCACAGCCTGGTTCTCACCCAAAGGCTGCCAGGGCATGGGCAGTGGCCAGTAAAGCTTGGTGCGGAGCTACAGCCACAAATGCAGCAATCAACGCTGTCACGGAGCAGCCTGCAACGCGCAATCCATAACAAGCATCCATGTTCACATAATACCCAGATCCATCAATCATATACATGGAGCTTTCGTGCCAGGTGTCAGGATGTGAGCTTTGAAGTGTAGACAGCATAATGTAGACAGCATAGTGTAGACAGCATAACGTAGACAGCATAACGCATAATATGCGGCTGAGCTCGAGATCTGATGATTGTTGGTCTTCCCATGTTCTATCAGCCATGGATGGTTTGACACACTCCCATATTTTCAAACAGAAGCTGCTGAATTGTGAGCCCATTGATCTCAGTCGTTTTGTTGTAGATCTCAGGACCAGGCATCTACAATGTTGGGAGCCTTTTTCCAACACACACCCAAGAGAGCGCAACAGTAAACGCTTGACCTATCATCAGTGGTGCGCTTCCCCTACTAAAAGAACCTTGGTTATGCATTCTCCTTGTAGTCTCCCCAAATACATAATCCTTGACCTCCCCCATGAGGTCATTCGCAGCGTGGCTCGGTTTAGACTCCGTACTCACACCCTTCGCTACGAGACAGCAACTTGGAATCACAGCTCTTCCCCAAACTGTGACCTTTGTGAGGCTGATGATGATGTCCAGGATGAACAACATATCCTCTTCCATTGCACACATCCCCGGGTGATCTCTCTCAGCAGGAAATATGCTCCCTTGTTCTCACAGGCAGAATCTCATGATGTGTCTGCTTTTTTGAATCAGAACAACAACAAACTTCCTTATTTACTTCATGAATTGATTGCCTTTTACGAGCAGGCTAGCAGTCACACTTCTTGACTGAAGGCCTTATCCTTGTAAACCTTGTAAACCTTGTAGACAGCATAAGGCACCGCCGTTCTGCCAGTCGTGTGTGTGTGTGTGTGTGTCATGCAGCCCAGGACTCACCTGCAGCGGTGACGAGGGTCAACATAGGCACACCATTGTGCACAGCTACCACCTGCGTCCCGTCAGTCACCTGTAAGGCAAGGAAGGGCCAACGAATGCAAAGAGGGGTCAACATAGGCAACGATTGGCCTACACAGGCATACTGTTGTGAACAGCCACCACCTACATCTTGTTCGCCACTTTCAAGGCAAAGAAGTCCCGGGGCCTGTTCTGTAAAATTTGAGAACAACCTTCCACAAGACTGAAGGCAGACGAGAAAGTAACACCAATGTTTGCAGGGCCAGGCTTTCCATTTTGGTCAAAAGCGCTCAGGCTTCCTCTTGACATGCAGCAGCACACCAGCCAAATTTGCAGCAACCATCTTGAGCTCACCTGTACGTGTCCATGAGCTTACTTGATTGCTGTCTAGGAGTATAGTTTTATGCTGGGCACCAACCTGCTGCATCAAGGAAACACCCAATTGTCAGCGCTGACACTTACAGCGAGCCCCACCGACCTCACTTGCCTTTCCGGCTACCCTTTGGTCAGGAACAACCATCACAAGTTAGAACTGTCATGGTCAGGTTCGTAGAATCAAAGGAGAAGTGAAGCCCTGGCTAGCTGCCCTGCCCTGCCCTATAGCTGCATGAACATTGTTACAATTTCTTAGTTTGAGGAACCAAAGGGCCTTGGCTTGCTCTGCCCTGCACTTATTGTTGCATCATTTAATCTAATTTAAGCCGCCTCCAGGCGCACCATCATGCCTCATGACGGCACACACACACACACACACACACACACACACACACACACGAACACACACACACACTTACAAAGTCAACCTTGCCTGACACAGCAACAATGCATTTGTGCTGGGCGGCAAGCAGCTTGGCCTGGGACAGCGCGTCATCTGAAGTGGCAGTGCTGTCAACCCCAGAGCATGCACCTGAGCAGGAAGGCAAGTGGCAAGTGGCAGTGGCAAGGCAGTGGCAGTGGCACGGCAAGTGGCAGAGCTGTTAACCCCATATCCTGGATTTCCCATGTCAGGATTTAACAACCTGTGTGCTAAGTTCCAGCATCTGTTTAGCTCTGCACCCCCAATCAGTGCAATACGTTTTAGAGACTCTATGAACCAGGCTGATGTCCTAAGATCAGCCAAGTTTGTGCCTGCATGCCTGAAATGCTGTGACTAGGGATCTAGTATTGCTTTTTAGATTGGACCGGTTTGGTTACACCTTTTTCGCTTCAGCTAAGCTGCCCCCGCAGGCAATTACAGCTATGTAACCCTTTCCTTTCCTCTCCTGTCAACCCCAGAACATGCGCCTGAGTAGGAAGGTGCGAGAGAACAGGTAAGGGCCCACTTCAAAATATAATATCCATGTTCAAAGCTGAGCAGGTAAGGGCCGCATTTACACCAAAATAGGATGAAAGCTGCTCACTCATCAAAGTGCGCTGTGGCTCGTGCTTCCTCACTTTAGTTTTACACAGATCTCAGATTAATCCTGAAGCGCTGAACCCTTTCCTTTTCAACTCTGCTCTTCTCCTCTGTGCTCTTTTCTCCTCATCAAACCCTCTCCCCCCCCTCTCCTCTCCTCTCCTTTTCTTTTCTTATTCCTTGTGGAGGGGTGCTGAGCAGGTTTTGACTGCAAGCATCTGTCCCCATGCTTAAACCCTTATTTGTGTTCACGTTGCATGGTCTTTTTCATCTAAGCTAGAAGCCTGTCAGCCAGAACTACACAGAGTCACAACAGCAGAGAAAATACATCAATACGCATTCAAAGCGCCCCTTGCCTTCGGCCTTCAAGGTACGAAGCCGTCAGTATATAAAAAAGCAAATTGGGGAGCGGTTCAGGGCACTCACGTTGCTGTGCTGCTTCCTTGGTAGAAACACATCCTGCACGGGCACAAAAGTGTACAGGAGGTCTCCTTTTGTCTACAATTCAACACCTATTTCCATCTGACAGGGGCATGAGCTTTAAGAGGGTCACTCAGCCAGCGCCAGGCGATGAAGGAGCACAAGATACTGGAAGCTCAAGGTGTTGCTCCTCTAAAAAGCACATAGCTCACTACGTGGCTGTTTAAGAAGCACAATCTAGTGGAAGCTCAGCATGATGTCCCTCTTTCTAAGAGCAGACCCCAGGCAATGTCAAGCTGATGTACAACCATCACAATGAGGAAGGCAACACAACCTGCATCATTCTGAACCCACCCGCTGCATCAGCTAAGGCAATTATCTCTGAGCCATTTCCCCTGTGAAACAAAAGCGTTTGCCAATCCAAAATGAGTGATCCAGGCTAGCCTCCACAGGCATGATGGGTAAGCTGAACACGTCATGACATTCAACATGCACAAAAAAGCAGGAATCAATCTTAATTGCGAAGGGTTTGTGAAATCAAGTTAGAAGCTTAATATGTTGCATCGCTCTGTGTGTGTGTGTGCGCGCGTGTGTGTGTGTGTGTCCACGCGCGCGCGTGAGGACATTTGGAAATAATTCAACCAGGAACAGGCCTGCACATGCAGCATTTGCACTCAGCATCAGTATCAAGAGAAGTGCAAATCAGGTGCAACCGGTGAACACCCTGTAAAGTCGTGAATGAGCGACGTTCTTCCTTCCACCTACTATGTGCATGCATCAATGATCTTGCATTATTAACGCTCATCACAGGACACCTAGCCCCCTTCAGCAGCGCACATGTGCAATAGCTTCCTTGGACAGTTAATGGCTTGCCTCAAACAAGTCAAAGTGAGCTTGATTTTTTACACAACAGGTATCTCCTTTCCTTGCACACACTGAATGACTGTTTGATGGCAGCTCAACAAGTCCAAACACGCCCGCGTGCGCTCTTGGTGACTGTTGGGAGGCAGCAGTGGTAGCAGGATGGCATCTCAACAAGTCCAGGAACACCCATGAGCGTACCTAATGACTGTTGGGTGGCAGCTTAGCAAGTCCAAACATGCCTGCGTGCGCACAGGTGTTGCACCGCAAGCCACAGGGTCCAATACCCATGGCTTCCCCAAAGCAACAGCCTGAGGGCAGGCAGCAGCAAAGTTGACACCATAACAGTATATAAAAGAAAGTGCACCCGTGAGCGCACCTAATGACTGTTGGGTGGCAGCTCAACAAGTCCAAACATGCCTGCGTGCGCACAGGTGTTGCACTGCAAGCCACAGGGGCCAATCCCCATGGCTTCCCCAGTAATGCTATGGTATGATGGCTGGATCTTGCCGTTCAAGATGATGAGGTTCGACAAATGGCAATTTTGAAATGCGATGGAACGCGTCTAAAATTCAAACTTGATAAAGTGCAAGGTTCGTCAATTGACTGGACATCTTTGGTTTGGACAGCGAGAGGGGCGTGTTGTCAGGAGCCCCATCCTGCCCCCCTCCCCCCCAGCAGGGCTACCCGGAGCAGCCTCCTCCTTGAGAGGTAGATGCCTCCTGGCACGCTTGATGCCTCGTGCGTGTTTGCGCAGTTGCAAATATTTTTTGATGTGCGACAACCATTTTTGATGTGCGACATTGATGCATAATTGCAAGGCTTCTTTCCTGCGGGAATGCGCGGTAACTTTATTTTTAAAAGAAGTCTATGTTAATTTGCAAGTTTGCCCGTCGAAAAAGGTGTCAGTAAGTTGTATTAGAGGAAATAATAAACTGGCCCTCAACATATAAACCTGAGCTTCCATCCGCATTCTATGTATCTCGCGCCCTTGCATAAATCCTTGCTTCGAGCTACAAAGACTTCCTGGAAGCCCAGTCTGGAGGTAGGTCCCTGGCCTTCATAACTTGTGGCCTGCATTCATCAAACAATCAGCCTAAGCACCGCGCTGTAGCCTTCAGAGTGGGCCTTCCTTTAAAAGCCCTTTGCAAATTGGCCTTGATATCCGGCCTGCACTGTCACATAGAGTACAATAAATCATGCATGATATCAGGCATGAAAGTGACAAGGGATCTAAGGAAGCAGCACTGCCCCCCGAGGTTTAAATCATCACCCGCCCAGGAGGGTAAAAAAAAATCACAGGACCCTATGTTAAATTTTCAGGTGGGATCCCCTGACCCACCCACCACCCCCAAAACCCCCCTTCCAGTGCCCCAATCTAGACATAAGGGTACCAATCTGCTCCTCCTTAAAATCCCTATTCATCTGCATATTCACCACACTGAAAATGTGAGTTCCGGCAGAGTTAAGGGGCAAAAATTGAGCAGCGGACACCCATGCATGCCTGCCCTCCCAGGCACCCACAACTGGCTTGCAAGTCCACAAACTGCCATCCCAACTCCACCAATTAATAAAACATTATACCTTGTCACTATCATGGAAGTTAGGAATGGTTTGCTGCATGTTTGCCTCCACACACCCCGCGGCCCACACCCATGTGCATGTGGCACCGACTCTGAGTCATGCACACAGGTTCCCCCTTTTATCCAATTTGCTCAAAGAGGGTGCCAATCGACAGTTCTTGAGCTCAGAGGAGTCCGATGACATGTTTGAAATTCTGTAGAAGTGGCTCAGAAATATTCTGGAGGGGGGGTCCCAAAAAGTCGAATCCCCCCCAACCCACCCCCAACCCCCTTCGATTGGACCCATACATATACCAATCGATAGCTCTTGATGTGAGGATTCCGAATATACACTTTCTATAAAGGATTGCACATAGGGTCCAAAAGTTATGCTTTCTGAAGCCTCCTGACCCACCTCACAAAAAAATTTTCAGGGCGTGAGTTGGGAATTTGTTGTATGAAAACGACACACAAAGCTGAGTCAGCTGGGAGCAAAGTTCAACTCTGACGTCAAAAAGAGGAAACATTATAAGCATAAGAAGCGCCACCATTCAAGCTGGTTATTTGCTTTCCTTGCTGTGCTCATCTACACATGTTGCGTAAATCAAATGCCTCACCTGCTTGGCTGCCAATTTCTTGCTTGCAAGCCAATCGCTGCTTAATGTGCCCATGTTTATCTGCGCGCAAATTGATGCAGAGGCAGCCATTCAGTTTTTTGAGAGGTGGGGGTGAGGGGAGATGCACGTTGCAAAAAAAGCACAAAGGAAAATGTCTTCCTGATCGAAAGAGGTCCGAGAGAATCATGACTCTCTGGTCGACCCATGTTAATATGTAAGTTCATAACAAGCAAACCTTTTCTGCTTTGTGTACACACTTCAAAAAAGCCACCTCGCTTTCCTTCACCTACCAGCAGGCCAGATGCAAGCTTCATAAAATCCTCTACTTCATCTAAAGAATGGACCATTGCTGGGGAGGCACCCGCCGCCAGCAAAACATTTGCCATCAGGTCCATGGAGACAAAGTTGGTGATGCACTGCATTGCACACATTCCTCACTTATTAGGAACGCAAGGTTCAAAGGTCCATATGTCTACAACATTTTGCATGTTTGCAACATATGCATGCTTTCTTGCTGGTGCACAAATCTGGAGAAGTTGATATTGCAGAGGATGAACTTGAATGCAAGGAGGACAGACAGCTCTTACATGTATGAGGGGTCTCTTTTCATGCACAAGCCTCCACCGTCTCTCCAAACTTTCAGGCTCAAGCTGTGCAAGCTGTATTTGTTCCTGTGCTTGCATGCTTGCAGGAGGGCACACTTGCTTAGTAATATGAGTGGATCAATTAACCAAACATTCATCATGGATTTGCACGGCAAGATTCATTGAAAGTGAAATTGTTGATCTCGCTGTACACTAGACTTGTAAATTCGGGAAAGGGAGCACAATAAATAAATTACAAGAAACCCAGTGACAGTGCCTGTTTAACGGAGTCCACAATGATGCTGGCACAGAAGAGCATGCTGACCGCCAAGAGCGCAGGTAGGTGGTGTGCATGTGGGTGCACAATTGTGTCTCTGGGACGCCCTTTTTCAACATTGACCCGGTGGCCTACATCGTCTGAACGGACAGTTCGGGTCTCATCTCAGCTCTCTGACTTGCGTAAACCCTCCCAACGGTGTGTGTCTCTCTCTCGCACAGTGGCACGGCCCGCTCTGCCCACCCGAGCCCCTCGTGCAGCAGTCAAGGTGGCCGCTTCGAGGTGCGTGGATGAATGCCTGGGATTGCAACAGCAGTGGGCTTGCGAAAGCACCGCTTTCTGCAGCAGCCGAATGCACCCCCTCCTGGATGCCTGGATGCACACTCTCATCCTCATTCTCTCTAGAGTCGTTGTTATAGCTTCATCCCGCATCGTTGGTGGGTTGTTGCAACTCTTTTGAGGGATGACCTGAGGGCGTTCTCTCCGATGGTCACTCTTGATCGCAATCCTCTCTCATCTCAAGCACATGAGAGGTTGTGCGCCTGCCAGCACCCCCTTGCCACCCCTTCATTCACATATGGGCAGCTTTGGAAGACAGCCTCCTCCTCACCACTGCGAGCAGGCTGACTTGCTCTTGCATCACAGCACCTGACCCCCAAAACCTGTTGAACTGGATTATTGAACAACAATGTCAATGGAATGGGGTCAATCTGAGGCCATGCTGCAAAAGGGCCTGCCACAGTTGGCTGGACATCTGCTTTGGCACCTGGCGACCTTTCTGCACAAACATCTGATGCTCTAATGCACACAGATTTTCACGTATTTTCAGAACCTCGAACATCTTCCACCCATCCATGTTTGTTTCTTGCAGCCAAGGTTTTGACCGCAACTGGCTTAAGGTGGACCCCATTGTGCCAGCAGTCAGCTTCGTAGGTGAGTTCAACAGAGCATTTCTGAACACGTGAACACACATTTGTGCATGCACACGCGAGTGCGTGCGCGCATGTGTGCGCACGCACACACACACACACACACACATCCATGTATGTATGTATGCATGTATGTATGAGCATAAGCATGAGCGTGCAAGCACCTGCACCATCATGAGCCCCTTGGCTCCTCACATACAATATGATGACTGCTTGCCACGTGCTTTTGACCTGTATTTCATTAGCCCCATGCAGCTATATTTCTGGCTGGTCATGAGGTATTCCTAGCTGAGCACATGTGAACACTTGTCCAAGAACGTTGTTGAACAATTCCTGAAGCTCTCTCTCCTAGTTTTGGAGCTTGGGTCTGCTGAACATAACTATATGATACACTTGATGCCTAACAACTAGAGAGGCAAAGCACTGTATGATGGATAGGCCCTTCACCTGCCATTCTGATTGAAATCTCAATCTTGCATGTGCGTATGTGCGTATGTGCTACTCACAAATGAGCAAATGAGGAGGCACGAGTCGATCCATCTACACATGTACCATTCAAGTGCATAAGGTTGGCAAGTTGCGCGCGCGCACACGCACACACACGCGCACGCACACACACACACACACACACACACACACACACACACAGGCTGGACTGTGCCTTCCAACATTGGCACCTCAGCCCTGAATGGCCAGAGCTTGTTCGGCGCATTCTATGAGAGCATCGGCCAGAACCTGGCCCACTGGCCCACTGGCCCCGCCCTGGATGACAAGGTGTGTGTGCGCGCGTGTGCGTGTTCATGTCCCACAGGCCCCGCCCTAGATGACTAGATGTGCGCTTGCACAGCTTGAGGAGATGCAGCTTAGCTCTGTTTCTGAAAATGAGGTATAGAGGCAAACCATGCTTGTAATTTGGGGTGACTGAGGTCAAACGTTTCAGACAACCCAATAACTGGTTTTCCCTGCATCCCTAGAGAAATTTCTACCCCTGCATGTCTGCAATTAGCTTTATTCCTTGTACATATTTCCTTGTAGCGAATGCTTGCATGCCTCAGATCTATGCGGCACAAGCAAGAGTTCTTGATTGCTTCTACCGCGTCCTATGCCTCATGCCCTGACTAAAAAATCCCTATTACTTACTCAAATTTCCTTGCAGTTCTGGCTGTACATGGTCACCTGGCACACCGGCCTGTTCATCGTAATGCTCCTTGGCCAGGTACAGTCTACCCCTGCTTCAATCCGGATTCCTTTGCACCATAGTGGCCCCTTTCCCTCAATTGATGTTCGGAGTGGTTTGCTGCCTGCATTGCTTTTCTGTATGTGTCCAGGTAAACAGTGTGCTAAGTGCTTCTGCTACCCACTAAGTATGTTCCTTCTTCCCAGGGTGCTGTGTACAAGGCATGTTGCTTGTCACCACAAACAAACCTGGTGATTGCCTTAAAAAGCCCACTTCGCACGCTTTCACCCAGTCTGTGCTTCACCTCTGAGAGCGTTTTTGGGAGTAATGCCTGCCTCAACTGCTGCTTCTTACAATGCAGGTTGGTGTCCAGGGCAGGAAGCAGGGCTACTGGTAATCACCTTCCATTGGAGTGCGTCCTACAAATCTGTAAACATGTCATAGCAATTCGCCTTGCATTAAGGCTCTTTCATATTGTATCAGATATGGGACTTGCAGATGTCCAACTGGATGTCAACAGCTCCTGCTTGCACAAGTGCATCGACTTGGCCACCTTTTTTTTGTGGCTGCTTGCAATTCTTCAACGAAAGAAATTGTGGGTATTCTTGTGAATGATAAGGATAGGGTAGGGTTACATAGCTGTACCTGCCTACAAGGGCAGCTCAGCTGAAGCAGAAGGTGCCTGTAACCAAACCAAACAAAAAATGTGTAAATGTCGACTAGAAGCCTTGAGCTGAGTTCAGAAGTGTCAACTGGAAAAGTCACACTCACTGTCACTCTAAATGAAACAAGTAGCAAAGTCATGCACAAAAATTCTGTAAGGCTACAGTGTCAGGAAAAGACACTTTCGTGTTTCCACAAAAAGTGCAGACAGTTTGAGAACAGTGGTTACAATGGAGTTTGACCTTCAGCCAGGTAGTTTGGCTGCTCGGCCTGCTCAACTGTTTCAACTGCACAAAAAATATCCATGAGTTCAGAAATAAAACGATAAGAGAAGGGTTACATAGCTGTACCTGCCTGCGGGGGCAGCTTAGCTGAAGCAAAACGCGCCTGCAACCAATTGAATGATTCATGAAGTCTCTAAGGCGTGATGCACTGCTTGGGGGTGCAGAGCTAAACAGATGCTGGAACTGAGTGCGCAGTTCTGTTAAATCCTGAGATGGGCAATCCAGGATAACATGCTCTTCGTCTTGTACAGTGTGCCAGTCGCATTTGTTGCAAATTCTAAGCTCGTATGGGCACCTATTTCCATGATGCCGTTGGGTTTCTACTCGAAAGTTGTGACTGGAAAGGCGTAAGCATGAAATACTGCGAAATACTTTATGAGGAATATCTTGTCGTAGGTAGAGAGGTAGCAATGGCTTTTTGTTTCTTTTCATCCCACCAGCCTGGTATAGAGCCCAATGAGTTACAATGGGGTTTGACCTTCAGCCAGGTAGTTTGGCTGCTCGGTCTGCTCAACTGTTCCAACTGCACAAAAAATATCCATGAGATAGGAAATAAAATGATAAGTGTCATTAGTTTGTTTCTGCAAGAAATGAATAGCATCCTCAGAGATAGCTTGAGAATAGTAGAAAGTGCCTGAATCGTCCAGAAAAATTATATAAGACGAGGGGAAGTCAGAAAATAACTGTGCATGAGCCCTTCGAAGAGAGCACACAGAAGCGCAAGAACAAAGGAACACGGCATGCTTTTCATCTTGGAGTCCTTGTTCACATTTATCACAAGTTGATGTGTGCTCCTGCCAAAGTGATGTCTCAACTCTTAAAGTATGAGCATGTAAGCAAAAACGTGCTATGTTTCTTAGCGTGCGCTTACCCAAATCAAGATGCAAATACCTTGGGACAGAAAAGGGCGCACCATGAACAGACAAGGGTCTCAAAGGGAGTGCCACCCAGTGATGATATTTGGCTAATTTGTTCGTGTGGTCACCATGTTCTGCCAAGGCATCAGCATTCCACACACCTCGCAGCCTTTTTCTCAGATCAACCACAAACTCCCTCATGACTATAGGCTGCCCTGACCGAACACAATGAGTAAACACGTTGCACCTGTCCAAGCCTGTGCAGGCAGCCAAAAATTCTGAAGTCCAGCATTTATGGGAAAGACTGCTCATTTCAACATCTGCTTGCAGTACCTTACTGAGTGTAGTGCTGTTGCTGCGCAGTAAAGCATTGTAAAACCTAACTGCTGCACGAAACCAATAGAACTGTAAAGGTTCATGCCCACACTCGCGCAGTACAGACCAATTAGGAGTGGTGCGCTTTACCCCAAGGATACGCTTCAATAAGCACAGATGTACAGTTTGCAAAGGACAGTCCATTTCAGCTCCTTCTTTCATAAATCTAGTGCCCCAAATCTGGCATGCATACATGCTAGCAGGGAGAGCATATGCTTTAGTCAGCCAGAGCATGGTATAGAGCCCAATGGAATGCCAAAGTATGTGTGGTACGTCCTCATGATTCTACTGGAAGCATGGGCCTCTTGTGGAGTCAGACTGTCCAGACTCCTCCAATCATGGATCATATGCTCACGAAGAACACCCTCCAAGTCGTTCATGTTAACCTTGGCTCTGGTACGTATAGCAGCAGCAAACTGTTGAGCATGAGGCACGTCATTCAAGGCAGCGGCTGTCAGAACCTGGTGAGTCCAACTGCCCTTTTTATCAGCAAGTCGTAGGTCTGCTTGCGCAACTTGGCTCAAAAGGGCATTGCTTGTACTAAGAAGAGAGTTCCAGAATCTCATGATACACCTGAACCAGTAAAAATAAAGGGGCATCTGTCCCGTCTCTCGAAGTAAGCAGTGCGTTTCTGTTCCGATACGTGTGATTAGTGTGACGATAAGTGTGATTAGTTTGCTTCTGCAAGAAATGAAAAGCATCCTCAGAGCTAGCTTGAGAATAGAAGAAAGCACCTGATTCGTCCAGTAAAATTCTGTGAGAGGGGAAGTCAGAAAATAGCTGTGTTTGAGAACAGCATCTCTCTGGAAAAAGGTCCAAGAGGCCATGATAGATGAGTTCATGCTATGCTTTGTACTTCAGTTCTCTGCATCCACTGTCATCGATGTATTGCAATGCTTCAAGAAGGAAAGGGTTACAAAGCTGTACCTGCCTCCGAGAGCAGCTTAGCTGAAGTGAAGAAAGGCGCCTGTAACAAAATCAGTTCAATCTATAGTTACAATGGGGTTTGACCTTCAGCCAGGTAGTTCGGCTGCTCGGCCTGCTCAACTGTTCCAACTGCACAAAAAATATCCATGAGATCGGAAATAAAACAACAGATTTTATTAGTTTGCTTCTGCAAGAAATAAAAAAAATCCTCAGAGCTAGCTTGAAAATAGAAGAAAGCGCCTGATTCGTCCAGAACAATTACGTGAGAGGGGGAGTCCAATCTAAAAACAATATTAGCAGAAACTCAGTCACAGCATTTCAGGTATGCAGACACGAATTTGGCTATTTCTAGGACATCAGCCTGGTTCATGAAGTCTCTAAGGCGTGATAACCTGCTTGGGGGCGTAGAGCTAAAAAGGTGCTGGAACTGAGTGCGTAGTTCTGTTAAATCCTGAGATAGGAAATCCATAACATGCTCTTCATCTCGTGCAAGGGGTTACAAGGGGGGGTTGGCTTACGGCCCGAGACTCTGGCTGACTGCTGCTGGTGAAACATTCTCATCCAGCAACAAAAATTGAAACCAAAGAAAAGAAAAGAAAAACTACATAGGCAGTGAAACACTCCCTACATCAATTAAGGAAAGGGGGCCACATTGGTGCACAGACCGTACCACCCACCCAACATACAACCAATTCTGACAAAAATTTTAAAAATCTGTACGAGTCTTGATTTAAAAAACATTGATCTCAAGATCAGTTCGTCTTGTTCAGTGTGCCAATTGCATTGGTTGGGATCGCATGTTGTTGGGATTTGTTGGGATTGTCAGGAAAACCGGTAGGACCAAGGGAACTCTCGTTTATGGAGAAGTCTCAAAAAAAAGATGAGCCTACTTGTTCCGAAGAGCACAAATACTAGCACAATTGCAATAAAAGGGCATGACAAAGAAAAAGAAAAAACTACGCAGGCAGTGAGAACACTCCCTACATCAATAAAGGAAAAGGAGGCACATTGGCTCAAAAAGCCGTGAGTCTCCCTCACCAGAAGGTTAAAGGGAAGCTAATGTGGGTCTGGTGGATTTCTGGAAGCATGCAGCCCCAGGGCACCAGACTTATGTTGAGAATTTTTGATTTCAATGGCACGTCAAGTAGAGGTAAGTTTTTGCGCATATTGCACAGAGTGGGCATGGAGCTTTCGTGCAAGCTTGGTAGACCTTTGCGGGTCAATCCCTAGTTTTTTTTAATGATCCAGGGTATGGGCAGTAAACATAGTCCCACCCACCATGTAGGGAGAGTTTCCTCTGCCTACGTAGTTTTTCTTTTTCTTTTCTTTCTTTCTAGTCCCACTTACACCCAGAAAAAGAAAAAGAAAAAGCTGCATAGGCAGAGAAACTCTCCCTACATCAATTAAGGAAAGAGAGACACATTGTCTCAAAGAGCCGTGAGTCTCCCTCACTAGAAGATGAGAGGGAAATTAATGTGGATCGAGTGGGTTTCTGGCAGCACACTGCTCCAGGGCACCAGTGTTATGATGAGTGTTTTTATTTTCAATGGTACGCCTGGTAGAGGTAAGTTTGTGCGCATATTGTACAGAATGGGCATGGAGTTTTCTTGCAAGTGTTTCAGATCTTTGTGAGTCAATCCCTAATTTTTTGAATTGATCAAAGGTACGGGCATTGTAAATGGTCCCACCTACACCCAGAAGGATTGTGTGGAGAGTGATCTCAGCGCCTTGAAGTTGTTTGCACAGTTCACTGTGTTGTTGCTGTGAGGCTTCTAGCTGGGCACCAGGCCTCGTATCTTCGCAGTATTTAATTTCTATTAAGTGGATATGGCGGTTTTGGACGTTCAATTCATGAAGTTGCCTGGCTGGAGTTGCGTTGCTCCTTACTTCTTCATTACGTCTCATACAAGGGTTACAAGGGAAAAAAGGCTTCAGTCAAGACGTTTGACTGCTAGCCTGCTTATAAATACAAATGAGGTCATGAAAAAAGGAAGTTTGTTGTTATCCTGGTTTAGAAAAAAATTGATATCCTGGGAGTTCACATGGTGAATGGTGCCTAGACAGGGCATCCTGTGGGAGACGTGGAGGTGTAGAAAAGAGAAGTTGTGCTCAAAAAGTGAGGCATACTTTTGACGGAGAGAGCAGACCTGGGGATCGGAACATCTGAACAGCACATGTTTTTCATCTTGTATGTCATCAGAATCACAGATATCACAGACTGGAGAAGTACTACTGGAACAAGTAGCCTGTTCAACTCGGAGAGCATGTACCCGCAGCCTGAATCTGACAGTGTTGTGAAGGACATGGTGGGGAGGATCCAAGTACATGTATTTAGGCATTGTATAAGGTGGGTGAATGGCATGTGCATTTCTGACAGGGAGAGCGCACCATTGATGGTAAGCCAGCTGCTTACTGATGCTTACAAGGGTTACAAGGGTTACAAGGGAAAAAGGCCTTAGTCAAGACGTTTAACTGCTAGATTGTTCATAAATGCAAAATTACGAAGGAAAATAATGCTAGATTGTTCATAAATGCAAAATTACGAAGGAAAATAATGAAGTTCGATGTGTCTCTCTGTTCAAGAGAAACTTTCATGTCCAGCCATGGCAGAGGGCACACGCGTGTACTGAAGTGTAGTACAGATGAGAGGGCAGAGATGAACAAGCCAGAAGAAGTCCCACCACACAGAACACCTTCAGCCTTAAGCAGACTCTCTGTGTATAAGCACCACGCATGGACACCAGCCAACAAGAGCTTGCAGAGCATTCCGGACACAATATACACTGTCTCAAGCTCGCGTCCCAGCTGCTCCACACTTGCCCATTTACTAGCCCACCATAAGCTGCAGGCACATCATGAGGCACCCTCCACCTTGGCCTGTCTCCTCCCCTGCAGCCTCAAGTTCACAGTTGCGAGTTCTCTGCATGCTTCTGGTGAGGGAGACTCACGGCTCTTTGAGCCAATGTGTCTATCTTTCCTTAATTGATGTAGAGAGAGTTTTCTTTGCCTACGTAGCTAGAAAAGAAAGAAAAGAAAGCTTACGCTGGACGTAACCAGCGTGCATTAAGGAAAGATCCCACAGTCAGCGCTGTCACTGACCATGAGTCTCACCAGTATCTAAACTAAGAAAAAAACTAATGGACTAGTGCGGATCCGGAGGGTTGTCGGCCATCCGTCCAGGCGCGCGCCTCACTCTCCTGTAACCAGCCCGTCCGACAGCCGCCAACTCCGGTTCTGTGTTGTCAGAGTTGCTGAAACGGATGGCATGTTTGGTGCTGTCAATTTTTGTTAGGGATTTAACAGCATGGAAGTGGAGTTTGATAGCAGTTTCTTGAGCCTTTTCTTTGGTTAAGCCTAAGTTGCAGGGAGGTGCAATGGTGTAGGGATTGTATATAATTCCAGCTACTCCAATAAGAATAGTGTGTAGAATGACTCTGTTGTTACGGTGTGAGCCTCTAAGTGTCCTTGTACGTAAGTTCTCAATGGTGTGTTTATGTTGATTTTGTGCGGTAAAGAGTGTTTGTTCAGGGTTAGCATCTGAGCAAAATTTTAATTCTACAAGGCGGATGTCCCTGTCTCTGGGATTCATATTTTTTGGATGGTGGGAGGAATCTCTGCCTTCCAGGGGTAGTATAATAATGCCATCAGGGCAACTAAGGTGTGTGATTGGCGGTTGTCGAGATTGGAAAATCCAATTTGGAATGATTCTGTGGATGTTGTCCGGAATTTCCATGCCTAATGAGCGTTGTCTCTCTGCCTTACATGCATCAAATGAGAAAATGGATGGTCCAAAGCCACCTTTGCTCAGTGCTTCACCACAGATGCTGAGAGCTTGATGATGGCGAATTATATTCATTCTGTTGATTTTTGGGTGGGCGCATCTGAGAAGAGTATGGGAAATGTTATCAGGAGCACCACAGAGAGGGCAGAGAGCAGGTCTAGAATGATTATTAAATCGTGCAGTATGCCTGCTATTGTAGGGTGTGCCTGTTCTATATTTTATAATATTTGTCTGTTCTTTAAGGGTGACAGCTTTCATATGCCAGAAAGCATTGCTAATTCTGAAGTTGACTTTGGGTTGGTGATGGTTTAGTTTCTATAAGCTTTGCCAATTTGTAAGATAGTAAGTGTCGACATCCGCTTGCCCCAGTTTGTGCTTGTCATGTATGACTTCTTTTAATTTGTCTTGGAGGTTTGGGAGGGCCCTTAATTCCGTGTGAGAGCCAGATGTGGGAGTAGGTTTGGCAAGCCAATACAGATGGAAGAAGGGATTTTCTGCCTGGTTAAGCGTAATATCAACTTCGTCAGGTGACGTTGCTGCCTGAAAAGCAAGTACATCAGCAGCACCTTCATTGCCAAGGATGCCACAGTGTGATTTGACTTTGTAAAAATTTACAGGAGCTTCCGACGAACTGATATGATTTATGATGTCGAGCAGGATTTGTGCTTGTAAGTGAGTGATCATGCTCATGGGTTTGAGGATCTGGTTTCTGATCTGGTTTATTGCTGAAGAGCTGTCAGTTGCAATGGAAGTGTGTCCTTGCTGAAGGGCGACCAGGATTGCAGCTAGCTCTGCTCTGTTAATTGTGTAAGTTGGGCCATACCCCCTTGGGTTTATTTTGCAAGTGAGAGCTTGGCCTCAAGTAATGCTTTTGGGGATAAAGAAAGAAGCTCCTGCTTGCTGTGTTTTTCTATTTGCAGAAGTGATGATACTGCCATCTGTGTATGTCAAGTGTCGCCAGTCAGGGATTTCGGGTCACAGGGGCTTCATGTACGAGTTCATGTTGATTGTAAATCTTTTTTGTTGAACACAGACTTCAAAAAGATCGTGTGTGCCCTGATGCAGAAGTGCAAATCTCTTCCTCCAATTACTAGGTGTTTTAAAGGGGTGGGAGGTGTTATGTTTGTGTACAAGCTGTTGGCTGCTCCTTTGACACCAAATGCCTGGAATTGTATTTTTCAAGCACTCAAACCAGCGCGGGTTGTTTGGAAGAGTTGCTCTTTTGCTTCATTGTTCCATACGACAATGAGTTGCATGTGTCTCTTATTTGTTTCTGGTGGGGTCAGGGGAAGATAGATTTGAGGTGGCTGAAAGGTTAGGCTTTCTGGGGGAAATTCTGCAAGGACTGTGGCATGGTCAGGATAGCTTAACAGCCAGCGCATGTAGCCTTTTTTTGTCCAACCTATTTGACTGGGGAGGAGCATGAAAGCTGCAGTCGGGAAATCTGTGGTTTTGACAGAGGACAGGGCATGCAGGATGAGATGGTCGTTCAATTCGTCGTCACGGGCAGGATGACAAAAGGAGAAACCTGTGAATCTGGTTCCAAACACGTCAGTATTGGCTCCAAATACCCTGTCACGAGCATGAGGGCTCCAGTATGCTTTGAAGTGAGTATCATAGTCAAGAGGGCTTGCGAGTTTTTCAAGCGTGACTTGGGCAAAGCGCGTGAGGGCTGTAAGGATGTGCTGTGGTGTGCGCAAAGCGTTGGATTCGATGGTTTTCTGATGGCTTCTTCTAAGATGATACGTGTATCTATGCAGGAGACCCATAATTTCTGTAGCTTCATCTTGGACAGGAGGCTGTATGGAGTCGCGGAGGCTAGCTTGTCTGGCTGCGCTGTATGCTTGAAGTAGGATTTGCAGACGGTCGGGGGTAATAATGCCTGCACATTTTCCTTTGGTGTCATAAATGCATGCTGCATTGGCGGTGAATGCAAGGGGAATTTTTGCCAGGCCATCAGAATTCCTGTTGGATCCTGGTACCATGAGGTCTATGTTTTGGAGCCACATTTCACAATTGTACGTGGGTAGGATATCTGCTTGGGGGTTGGTAGTTTCTAGGTCAAATTATGCTTTGTTGCGCAGTGGGTGACTTTGGGTGGTGAGCCAGTGGCTCTGGAGAAGCTCTGTGGAACCCTCATAGCCTTGACGGGTGAGGTTGTCTATACTAGCGTCAGCAGCAGGTAGGCGTAGGAGGGATAGTGCATTTTGTGTGTGGGACTGTTCAAAACTTTGTACATGTGGTTTGTAATCCGGATTTTTTAAAAGCATATCAGCTGCTTCCCACGTGGGGTGCCAGATGACGTTCACCATTTCAGCTTCTTCTGCAAAGATGGTCCGCTCTGTTTTTTGAGAGTTTGTAAGATTGGCACATGAGGGACAGTCCCAAGTGGAGCTTTGTTCTGCCTGGATACGCTGTGACGGTGTGCAGAGATGGTGGTGAAGCAGGCATTTCCAATGGTATGTTCGTAAGCATGTGTCACACTGAGGCATGTCATTGTAGTCGTCTTCGTCAAAGGTGTATTCGAATCTGGAGCCCAACAAATTTGGCAAGTATCATCTGTATTTTGGCTTCTGGCAAAGGGCTCAGTGCGGGCAACCTTGAAGGCCTGCCTGTTTTAGAATAGGCAGAGCCCATTTTTCAAGTGGCATGGGCTGCCATTCAGCTTTGAATTGTTCTTGTGAATGTGCAGGTGAAGGGCCTCGCTTTCTTTTGTGGAGCTTTTGCCATTCCAGGATTGCTTGAATTTAAAATCTGTGAAATACGTAGCTTTTTTTTGTACACACCATGGAGCTCTCTAGACGTGGTGGGTGGGTCATACGGTCTGTGCACCAATGTGGCCCCCTTTCCTTAATTGATGTAGGGAGTGTTTCTCTGCCTACGTAGTTTTTCTTTTTCTTTTTCTTTTCTTTTTCTTTCTCTCTAGACAGCACGGACTTCTCATTTAGCAATTGCTTGTACTCCTCAGTCATCATATTACTGTTGCTTCAAGAGTAAGTTACTCTTGGATCAGGGGCTGTGAATCGGTTCCAATAGCTCAGGTGTCTAGATCTCAGGTCCACCACAAATTGACTGAGGTTCACAGGGTCACAAGCCATGATTTCACGTTTCATCAGATCCGAGTGTGCCAGACCATCCAGCGCAGATAAGAGGTGGGACGTCCAACAAAAGTCAATCATGGAGCTAAGGCTGATGTCAGCATGGAGAACCTTATTGAGGAAGGAAACTGTTACATTTAGTAAGCGAGTTGTAGAAGCGCATAGTGGCACGAAACCAATTGAACTGAAAAGGTTCAATTCCACATTCTCGTAAAATGCTCCAAGATCATCATGATGGTGTTGCGGATTTCACTCCAAGGAGGTTCCGCAAAACGTTCAGGATCCACTTCTGCAACTGATTGTCCATTTCTGTGCCCTGCCTTACGTCTCATACTGCGGAGTACCCGATGTGAGGGGGGAGTAGGTGGTCTATTTGGTTAGCAGGGCAAGGAGTGACCAAGATAGCATCAGGGTGGCTGGAAGTGCGTCTAGCTTGATCAGGAATGCTAGGGTTCAAGAGGTAGGGAGGTATAACACGGTTAGAGACTTGCTCAGTGATTTGCAGGTCAAGCTGAGCCACATGGTCTGCGCTGCCTACATCCATATGTTTGACGTTTGACCCTAAAGAGCCTTCGCTGGCCTCTTTCAAAATCATTCTGTTGGCAATGTTGTGACGCTCAGTTACCATGTTACGTATGACGGGGCATTGACAGCCTGAGAGAACGTGGATAGCACTATCCATATGTTGCCATTCTGGGAGGGGGCATACAAGGCTAGTGGTTCTTCTGAAGTGTACCACATGTTTTTGACTGTAGATGGTCCCTGTGGTTATTGGGAAAGGAAAAGGAAGAGGTGTATTTCATACGGGTTGAGAGACAGGGCATGTTCCAGAAGGCATCGCTAATGCCCTTATCTGCATGAGGAAGCAAGCTCTGGTAGTAAGTGTAATAGCCTGCCTTGCAAGCTGCATATCCCAGCCTGTGTTTAGCATGCATGTGGGATTTCAAAGCCTCCTTAAGGTCTGGGAAGTATACAAGGGTTACAAGTGTTACAAGGGGTTGGCCTACAGCCCGAGAATCTGGCTGATGGGCTCCTGGTGAAATATTCTCATCCAGCATCAAAAATTGAAACCAGTTCAGACAAAAATTTTGGAAATCTGTGCGAGTCTTGGTTTAGGAAAGCATTGACCTCTAAATCAGTCGAAATGTGAAAGCTCACCAAGAAAGGAATAAATCAGTGTTTGGAAGCTGGGCAAAAGTATGTAATGGTTTGAAAAGATCAATGAACAGGTCCTTGTTTTTTCTGCGCAGCTTACACAACTCACAGCAATTGCAATAGAAAAGAACATGTTTCTCGACCTGGACTTCAGCACATCCACACTTATCACAAATATTTTAATCACCCAACCATTTACAGGACTCAACCTTCAAGCAGTGGGCACGAAGCCTAAACCTACTCACATTCCTCATGACTCCTTTATCCAGGTCCTCAAATAGATATGATGGGATACAGAAGGGTGTGCGTGCTGTTTGATCCAAAAAATTTCCACACCAATGATGGTAAGTCACTGCTTTCCTGTTCACCTCTCGGGAACTTAGGGCGTCCGTTTCCCTCCAAACCTTCTGCTGTCTGTACCTCAGATCCCCTAAAAATCCTGCATGGGAATCTTGGAAGCACTCAGTAATTTCTGTTTAAAAACCTCCTCATTGCACATGCCATTAAATGACGTAGATACATGTGCAGACCAACAAGACTCATCCATATCAGCAAGGTGTAAATCTGCCTTCAGCACTTGGCGTAGTGTTTTGCTGTTAGAATTGAGCATATTGTTGAAAATTTTAACAGTAGCCCTAAACCAATAAAACTGTAAGGGCTCTTGACCACACTCTCTCAATTTTGGCCAGTTCGTGGCAGTACTCTTCACACCTAGAAAACGCCTTGAAGAGCATAATTGCCTTTTTTGTGATTGGCTTTTGAACTCACTGCCTTCTCTTGGACTCACTGCCTTCTCGAAGTACTTTGTACCCCACACTTGGCACACGTACATCCCAGCCGGAATGCCATACACCTTAGAGAGCCAAATCAGAGCATGTGGCCTATTCCTTAGATCATGTTCATGCACAAACCCCTTAATCCTTTGCTGGGCAGCCATGTACGGCCGCACTGCATGCTCCTCAGACACCTTCAAATTCATACTGCAACGAGACGGTTGCGCTAGGCCATAAAGACCAGGCCAAGACCGGTGGCCGGATGCCACTTTGGCACCTTCCTATTCCTTTATTGCGGAACGGGGGGACTTGCACCCCATCCTTATGGCTTCCTGCGCACTCCGTCCGTGCTCACACCGGATATCTCTCTTAACTGGTACCAAACTTGTACCATTACACATACGCTTGTCCACAAGCATACCGAGGTATCTAAACTGCTCTTTCTCTGGAGGAGCCACGTCTCCATACATGAAAGTAAGCAGAGAAGAACAAGACCTACTATTGAAATGCATGACCTCTGATTTTGATGTATTGACAGTCAGCCCCTTTCTCTATTCAGCATAACTTGCATTTCACCTGGGTCATTGTTAGTTAAACTCAAGTCGTCTGCATATAGCATGTTTGAAACGCCATTCACTCCATCCCCTGTCACAGCACCTTTGAAACCTTCACTAATATCTCTGCCCATGTCATTGATGTACAGAGAAAACAGGAGAGGGGACAGGGGACAAACTTGCTTAACTCCATTCGTTGCATGCTCTGCATCCACACGTACCCTTTTATCCCCATCCATCAGAATATATTCATCATCCTGGTGCATTTCCTTAATGGCCTGGAGAAGTAGTGCAGGCATGGCAATGCGTTGTAGATGTTCCCAAAGTTGCAAACGGGGCACAGTGTCGTATGCTTGAGAGAAGTCAATGAAGGCAACATGCAGCCTAGGTGATTGTCGTGGCTTGAGCTTCTTTGCAGCATGTCTTAAGTGCCTCAGGATGAAGAGTGGATGCAGAGTGCTCCTACCGGGGTAAAAACCAAATTGGGTGACCCCCTTGTACAAAAAGGGGCCCCTTCTTGAACCTAACAGATACCGCATGCTGGCTGTCAGCAGCAAAAGGTACTGCTTGTATGCTAATGTGATTCGTTCTCTTTTTAGGGCACCTACAGCATGCTGCACGCACAATCACAGATTGGCAAGCCTGGGCAATCAAGCCGGCTGCATACTGCATTCATTGACTTCAAGCAAGCATATGACACCATCCCTAGGCAGGCACTCTGGCAGCACCTGCAGCGCACACGCATGCCCACTTCTTTCTTGTCCATCATTAAAAACATGTACCACGCTGATGAGTATATTTTGATGTGAAATGCCAGATGCCCGGCCAGCTTATCTCCATCATTAAAGACCTCTACTGAGATGACAAATACATCCTTATTGACGGAGATAAATGGGCGAGTGTCCAGCCAATGCACGGAGTTAAACAAGGGTGCCCACTGTCACCACTCCTATTCTCAATCTACGTTAATGACATTGGCTGCATCACAAATGGGGAAACAGGCGCGGTGACAGGCTTACCAAATTTTCATGTTTCTCACATGCTTTATGCAGATGACCTCGCTTTGACTGCAAACAACCACACCCACATGCAAGCCATGTTAAACAAGTTGCAGGGTTATGCAACCAAAAAATGCCTGACGGTCAACACAAAAAAGTCTGAGGTCGTCTGCTTCAATTCCAGAGCTGACACTCTTCCTCAACTGTTGTATGATGGTGAAAACCTGCCCTACACTGATTCTTTTAAATATCTGGGTATGGTCTGTGACAAACGTCTCAACCTTTCCACTGCTGCTGAGGCTGCTCTGAAACCATGCATGGCGGGGACTTATCGTGTTAAAACCTTTGCTCACAACCACAACCTTACAAATTGGCTGCATGCGCTCATCTGGCTCTTGAAAGCGTATGCTATCCCAGCAGGAATGTATGCTAGCCAGATATGGGCCACTCCTTACTTACGGCAGGGCACAGAAATGGACAACCTGTTGCAGAAGTGGATCCTGAACGTTTTGCGGAATCTTCTTGGAGTGAAATCCACAACACCATTTTGGAGCATTTTACGAGAATGTGGCATTGAACCTTTGCAGTTCAATTGGTTTCGTGCCACTATGCGCTTCTACAACTCGCTTACTAAGTGCAACAGTCTCCTTCTCAAAAAGGTTCTCCATGCTGACATGAGCCTTAGCTCCATGACTGATTCTTGTTGGACGTCCCACCTCTTATATGCGCTGGATGGTCTGGCTCACACGGATCTGATGAAACGTCAAATTATGGTTTGTAACCCTGTGAACCTCAGTCAATTTGTGGTGGATCTGAGATCTAGACACCTGGGCTATTTGAACCAATTCACAGCCCCTGATCCAAGAGCAAGCAACAGTAAGCGGCTGACTTACCATCAATGGTGCGCTCTCCCTGTCAGAAATGCACATGCCATTCACCCACCTTGTACAATGCCTAAATGCATGTACTTGGATCTTCCCCATCATGTCCTTCGCAACACTGCCAGATTTAGGCTGCGAGTACACGCTCTCCGAGTTGAACAGGCTACTTGGTCCAATAGTACTTCTCCGGTCTGTGATATCTGTGATTCTGATGACATACAAGATAAAAAACATGTGTTGTTAAGATGCTCCAATCCCCAGGTCTGCTCTCTCCGTCAAAAGTATGCCTCACTTTTTGAGCACAACTTCTCTTTCCTACACCTCCACATCTCCCACAGGATGTCCTGTCTAGGCACCATTCACCATGTGAATTCCCAGGATATCAATTTTTTTCTAAACCAGGATAACAACTAACTTCCTTTTTTTCTTCATGACCTCATGTGTATTTATGAACAGGCTAGCAGTCAAACGCCTTGACCGAGGCCTTTTTCCCTTGTAACCCTTGTAACCCCTTGTATATCTTAAAGGACGGCTCTTCTAAGCCAATGTAATTTTGTTTCAGATTGGACTGGTTTGATTACAGGCACGTTTTGCTTCAGCTAAGCTGCCCCCGCAGGCAGGTATAGCTATGTAACCCTTCCCTTCCCTTCCCTAAGCCAATGTTTCTCCTTTTCCTTAGTTGATGTAGGGATTATGCATTAAATTTGAACTCCCACAATACTGGTTCAAGGCCATACCCAACCCCACTCATCCTACCTACCCCACACAGCTCATTGTTGTCTGGAACCAACAAGCAAGGGAGGCCCTACAAATTGCCAACGAGCACTAGTTTGAACACCTTCAGCACAGCATCCCTGAAGCCCAATGGCTGCCTCTTTCTCGTCATGCCTTCCCTAGGAACCTGAGCTCCAACCAACGCCTGACATCAAACAAATGGAGAAAAAAATTCCTGTCCCTTTCCCTTAAGGTATCCCTAGAATGCTCACGCAAGCGTGCACAGGCTGTAGCAGATCACCACCACACACAAAATACCACCTTCACACCCAAAATCCAGTGTTGGAGAGACATCACCTACACAGATGGTAGTGTCACGAAAATTAAGAAGGATTCCCCCCCACTAGTTGGCTCAGGCGTCTACAAACCAAGCAAAGAGGGCGACTACCCCTCACCACAAATACAACTGTACATCAAACCCAACGGCCGTGACCCAACTAACACAATCAACAGAGCAGAACTGGCTGGCATCCTTGTTGCACTCCAACAGGGCCACACAAACATAACCACTGACAGTGCGTCCTGTTTGTCCCAAATCTACAGGCAGGTTCTCAATCCAATGCGCATGCAAACCCACCTACATGCAGAGCTCATTCAAGCTGTTTCAACCATCATAAAGCACTCATCAGCTGAATTTCTATAAAGTCAAAGCCCACTCAGGCGCCATTGGCAATGAGAAAGCTGATGCTTGCGCACAAACTGCGGCTCTTATGGATAACACAGATATCTCATTGCCTGAAGCCAAGGACCCTTTCCACAACTCCTTTTGGTTATCCGTCAAACCTCCCCGAGGGCACTCCCATACTGCCATACCCCTTTACCTCACCAACTTAAAAGATAAGCTCAAAGCCCATATGCATAACAAACACAAGTTTGGCTCTGCCGATGTATCCAGTTGCTTTTACACAGGCTGGCAGCAACTCATGCAACCACCATCTCATAACAGCAATACCAACACAGGCTTACCTAAGCTATCCCCTAAACTTGCTAACCAAAAAATTAGCTCTGCAACTTAGGCTTGACCAAAGGTAAGGCTAAAAAAGCTGCTACCAAAGTCCACTTCCATGCTGTTAAATCCCTAACAAAAATTGACAGCACCAAACATGCCATCCGTTTCAGCAACTCTGACAACACAGAATCGGAGTTGGCGGCTATAGGACGGGCTGGTTACAGGAGAGTGAGGCGCGCGCCTGGACGGATGGCCGACAACCCGGAGAGGAGTTACAGGAGAGTGAGGCGCGCGCCTGGACGGATGGCCGACAACCCTCCGTATCCGCACTAGTCCATTAGTATTTTCTTAGTTTAGATACTTAGTTTACCTCTCCCGACCTGCAGCAGACTCTGCCCTCTCTAACCTTGAAGACAAGGTTTTGAAAAGCCTTATGCTCTTAACACCTGGCAGCAGAAACTTGACACAGAACTACGCAACAAAATCACCTTTGATATTCACCCCAACAATCCACAAGTTGACATTAAACCCATTGGTTGTTGTGAATTTTGGCTGCATGACGTTGACCTTGTTAAGTACAAAGCTGAACAAAACCCTAATCAAAAACCGTTAGACACTAAATCAAACAGCCCCCAGCCTCGTGCCCCACCTCCCCTTATCCTTCCAGAAATTTACCAATCATGCATGGCCTGCATTTACAACACACAAGGTAAATGTGTGGGGGTGATAACCCCTAGCCGATTTCAAATTATTTACAAGGCATTCTATAAGGCCAAACTTGCCGGCTCGCATGAAACCATAACACCTCCTCCTACTAGCTTTGCATCTGAGCTGCAGGGGCTCCTTACTCGCAAGACTATGCTAGAAACCAAGTATGCAAGCAAAATGATTAAAGACTCCTTTTCGCGAGCCCTGCCAACCCACATCCACACTGCCCTTAAAGAATGGGCCCTGGTTACTCAAGAAAAAATGGCCTCCCCGCTGGACCACAACCCACAATACCAAAACTACTGGAGCTACGACCCCCGAGACACTCTCTTCGGTGCCTATCATAACTCCTTCTCATCCCAATTTTCAGGTTTCTCCATCTGCCATCCCATTTACGATGAGAATGTTATGACTCAGGCCTTGCGTCATTCTATTTACTCAGCTATTCTCAATACAGAAGCCACTGCAACTTTCATGTTCCTCCCTATCTGGGGAAAACAAATGATAACTAACCCCTACTCTAAGCTCATCACTGCTTATCCACATCTCTGTTGTGAACTTGGAACAATCACACGTAATAACCTCTGCTACAATGATCCACAATCTTGCCTCAAGCAGGAAATACCTCTTCCTCAGCACACATGGGACCTACAAATTGTTGCTGTCTGGAACACATCTGCAAGGATCCATCTAAACAATCACAACCCAGCTTGGTTGCAGGGCCTGGCTTCGGCTGTACCAGAAGTTAACTGGAAGCTGCGCAATATAGGCAACCATTCTACTCTCAATACAATGCATGCTGATATGCCTGGATTCAATAAGACGAAGAGCATGTTATCCTGGATTGCCCATCTCAGGATTTAGCAGAACTGCACACTCAGTTCCAGCATCTGTTTAGCACTGCACAACCAAGCAGTGCATCACGCCTTAGAGACTTCATGAATCAGGATGATGTCCTAGGATTAGCCAAGTTCGTGTCTGCTTGCCTGAAATGCTGTGACTGAGCTTCTAGCTCATTTTGCTTTCAGTTTGGACTGGTTTGGTTGCAGACACGTTTTGCTTCAGCTAAGCTGCCCCCGCAGGCAGGTACAGCTATGTGACCCTATCCTATGAGGCAGAGAGGTCTGGGGATGTAGATAAATTGGCGTTTTGTGTGCGTTCTTTGATCATCCAGGCAGCGAGCAGTAGAGCTGTGGGCATGTCAGCCCGAGCAAAGTGTGTTTTTAAACGTGAGCGTAATAGGAAGGGTCCTCTAAACCCTGTGTGGTTCAATGAAGAATGTTGGGAAAAGCGTAGGGCTTTCATTGAGGCAGTGAAGCGTGGTGAAGCCAGGCATGCTTGCAGATTTCTCAAGAGGGAGAGTATGAGGTGCAATCGTAGGATGAAGCGAAGGCACGCGAGACAGTTGCGGAATTTGTTTTTGGACAGGCTATTTTGGAAGGATCCGGCAGTGCACGCTTTACTAAAAAAGCACACCAAGCCTCACACAACCCCTGTGCCTGCTCCAGCTTGGCATGATCACTTACACAAACACTTCAGAGCAAAGAGGACATTTGAAGAGTCTCGCCCATCTGCGAGGGATATGGCTGTGCCACTGGGCCGGCGCAACCTTCCACCTGAGGTCCTTCTCAGACGGGGCGCGCAGTCTGGGTGGGCTCCTGAGCCAGATGAGTTTGAGATCCCTGATGTATCTGTGTTAGAAGGTATGTTGGGTAGTGAATTTCAGAAGTTGAATGTTGGTGCCTCTTCAGGCTTTGATGCGATCCCGATTCCTTTTCTTAAGCATGCGTGCTTGCCAGTGCAGTGTGGGAATAAAACCAAACAAGTAAATGTGCTGGTGCCTCTGTTGGCTCGTCTTTTTAAAGTGTTGCTGACTGAAAGTAAAGTGCCTGCGTGCTGGAAGGTTGCCAAGTTGAGCCCCATTCACAAAAAAGGGGAAGTGCTGAAACCTGGGAATTATAGGATGATTGCGGTTAGCGGTGTAATGTATAGGATTTATGCTAATGTGCTGAAAAATCTGGTGACAGATTGGTGTATGAAAAAGGGAAAGATTCCGGACACGCAGTTTGGCTTCTTTCCAGGAAGGAGCACTCTGCATCCTCTGTTCATTCTGAGGCACCTCAAGCATGCTGCGAAAAAATTGAAGCCACGGAATTCTTCCAGATTGCACGTTGCTTTCATTGACTTTTCTCAAGCTTATGACACCGTGCCCAGACAGCAGCTTTGGTCTCACTTGCAGCGCAATGCAATGCCGACTCCTCTGCTCAGTGTGATCAGAGACATGTATGATAATGATGAGTACATTCTAATGGATGGTGAGAAAAGGGCGCGCGTGCAGCCATCGAACGGTGTTAAGCAAGGTTGTCCTTTGTCCCCCCTTCTTTTCTCTCTGTACATCAATGATATGGGCAGAGAGATAAGTGAGGGCATTGAGGGTGCTGTGACTGGTGACAGAGTGAATGGTGTGTCCCACATGATGTACGCTGATGACCTTGGATTAACTACGAATGACCCTGGTAAAATGCAGAAGATGCTGGACAGACTCCGTGTGTATGCCCAGAGAAAAGGGTTGACTGTAAACACAGCTAAGTCTGAGGTGGTGCACTTCAACAGTACGTCTGTCTCTCCTCTGCAGAATCCTTTTACGTATGATGGAGTGGTCCTTCCAGAGAAGGACAGGTTCAAATATTTGGGAGTGCTGTTGGATAAAAAGATGGATTTAAAGGTAGCTGAGGAGCATGCGGTGCGGCCTTATATGGCTGCACAGAGAAGGATTTCGGAGTTTGCCAAGGGTCATGACCTGAAAAACAGGCCTCATGCTATGCTCTGGTTGTCTAAGGTGTATGGCATTCCTGCTGGGATGTATGCGTGCCAGGTGTGGGAAACTCATTACTTGAGAGAGGCAGTGAGTTTGATAGTCAATTGCAGAAAAGACATCTGTGTTCCTTGTGAGCAACTACACAGAGAGTACAGAGCTGTTCTGCAGCGTGCTAAGCGACGATATACCCGCACTCAAGCTATAGATTTCATGCGCAAGTTATTCCAGAAAGATCCGGCTGTACACAAATTTCTGAAGAAGCCTGTGAGCTCCCATACCACTCCTATTTCTGAGCAGGCCTGGCAGGATCATATCAACAACTTATTCTACCATCCTTCTGTTTCCAACAATGACACTCATGGCTTGCATGATGAAGCATTCGGGGGCACAGGCCCGCACCCTTTCAATCTGCCTGGGGAAGCTGAGCTGACCTCCCTTGTCTCTAAGCACATTTCCAACATGAGCAGTTCCTCTTCACCTGGCTTTGACACAGTCCTACCTTCTTTCATAAAACATGCGTGCAAACTTGTCCCCAGACGCCATAGCAGAGGTCTTGAACATCACAATGTGCTGGCTCCATACATTTCACAACTCTTCACGCTTATGCTCAAAACTGCTCGCATCCCCTCATCATGGAAAGCTGCCAAACTTGCTCCAATATTCAAAAAGGGCGCTGTGACACATCCTTCAAACTACCGGATGCTTGCAGTCAGTAACACACTATACCGCCTGTACACAAATGTCCTCCGCTCCATGGTTCAAGATTGGTGTGAAAAATACAACATTATTCCTGACAGTCAATTTGGCTTTTTCCCAGGCCGCAACACCTTACAGCCACTTTTTATTTTGAGGCACCTGAAGCATGCAGCTCAGATACTTCAACCTCAAGGCTCCCCACGTTTATATGCCACCTTTATTGATTTCAAACAGGCATATGACTCAATACCCAGAGACAGATTGTGGGAACACTTACACAAATGCCAGATGCCCAGCCAGCTTATCTCCATCATTAAAGACCTCTACCGAGATGACAAATACATCCTTATTGACGGAGATAAACGGGCAAGTGTCCAGCCAACGCATGGAGTTAAACAATGGTGCCCACTGTCACCACTCCTATTCTCAATCTACGTTAATGACATTGGCTGCATCACAAATGGGGAAACAGGAGCGGTGACAGGCTTACCAAATTTTCATGTTTCTCACATGCTTTATGCAGATGACCTCGCTTTGACTGCAAACAACCACACCCACATGCAAGCCATGTTAAACAAGTTGCAGGGTTATGCAACCAAAAAATGCCTGACGGTCAACACAAAAAAGTCTGAGGTCGTCTGCTTCAATTCCAGAGCTGACACTCTTCCTCAACTGTTGTATGATGGTGAAAACCTGCCCTACACTGATTCTTTTAAATATCTGGGTATGGTCTGTGGCAAACGTCTCAACCTTTCCACTGCTGCTGAGGCTGCTCTGAAACCATGCATGCTCCCCTGATCCCACAGCCACCCTCGAGGTGAAGTGGGTGATGGAAGGTAGTTCTGATTTCCAGCACCAGAAGGAGCAGCTGGGGAAGATCGCCCTGCTCCTGCCCGACCAGGAGCTCGGGCTGGCTGAGGTAGCCGGCATGCTTGGGGTGGAGCCCTGCAGCCTTAGCTGGGCCAGCAGCAAGCAGCGAGGGGTAATGCTCTTGCACCTTGCCAACCCCATGGCTGCACAGAGGTGGTTGAACCACTTCAGAGGTGAAGGGGGCATGGGAAGTATGCGTGCATGGAGGGCACGCACCCTGCTGCAGCAAAAGCGGGCAAAAGTGCTGGGCAGGGTGCAGCGTGAGGTGCAGCAGCAGGGAGAGGGGTTGCATGCCTATCTCTCCAAGGATAGGCTGGATCTGCTCCTCACATGGGCACCTGTGAAGGATGCCCTCTTCAATGGGGCCCCCCACACAGTTTACCCTGTGTGGAAGCATCTGCTGTGGTCCACAGAGCAGAAAGGCTTCCTCTACAGGGAGGATAAGCTGCACTGCTTGGAGCATGTGCGCGTGTACATGCAGCAGGCCCTGGCCGCAGCTGGCATGCCCACCACGAGTCCCGCTTCCTTGCATAGCCCACACTCTCCATCCACCACTTCCCCCCCCGCTGCTGCTGCTGCTGCTGCTGCTGCTGCTGCCCCTCCCCCACCTCCACCTGCTACTGCTGCTGCCGCTCCCCCACCACCTCCGTCCGCTGCTGCTGCTGCTGCTGCTCCCCCACCACCTCCACCTGCTGCTGCTGCTGCTGCTGCTCCCTCACCACCCCCACCTGCTGCTGCTGCTGCTCCTCCACCACCTCCACCTGCTGCTGCTGCTGCTCCTCCACAACCTCCACCTGCTGCTGTGGCTGCTGCTGCTGTGGCTGCTGCTCCCCCACCACCTCCACCTACTGTGGCTGCTCCTCCCCCACCACCTCCACCTGCTGCGGCTGCTGTCGCTGGTGCTGCTGCCACCCCTGCTCCCCCTGCAGCCAGGGGGATGTCATATAGGGCAGCAGCTGCAGCTGCTCCTGCGGCTGCCACGCACGTTGCATCAAGCGCCCCATCTGCCGACCCCTCATCCACACCCAACAGGAGGGGGATAACGCGTGCGCGGGATGCTGTCCCCTCTGGCTTTACCCCGGAGCCCAAAGCTTTGAGGTCTCAGGGTGCTGGACGGCACCGCGGCACCGATGCTGGACCGCCCCCTCCTGCGCCTGACTACGGGAGTCATGATGATGAGTATGACTATGGAGATGGGAGGGCTGAGGGGGTGTGGTTTGAGGCGGGAAGGAAGGGTGGTAGGGCAGGGAAGAAAAAGAGTGGCAAGGGACACTAGGAAGATGGCCGGCCTGAGAAAGAGCTGAAGTTGCTTGTCTTAAATATAGATGGGATAGGCAACCCAAGTTCTGACGCTAATGCTGAATTGAAGATTAGAGATGTTTGTCACATGGTGCAAAGGCATGATGTAGCTGTGCTCGTAGAAACGAGAACGAAGAAGTTGGACAGAATGATGCAATACTTGCCTGGCTATGCTGTACATAACATAAATTTTTCAGATGTGCACGTGGGCAGGAAAGGCCATGGCATAGCTGTTTTAACTGCCCCTAGCTGTGCGGATCATGTGCACTTTCTCCGCCTCAGTGAGCACCTCCAGAGCATTTGGTTATTGTGTGACAAATGCATGTTCGGGTTTGATGAAGACGTTGTGCTGGGAGCCTCATATATCAATCCCCAGAGTAATGATTTTACGGCTAAAGACGTAGAAAACCACTTCACTCACCTGTTTGAGGACGTGCTCGATGCGCTCCAGGTGTCCCCTAACCTTGTGCTTTGTGGTGACTTCAACGCTCATGTGGGAGTGCTGAGTGAAGTGAGTGATGCACACTACAACTTTGTGGCTGACTGCCCTGAATTTTTAGATGCTAGAAGGTGCAAGTGCCCTAATGTGAACAAGGCAGGCAGATTACTGGTGGACTTAGCGGCAGCATCAAGCATGGCTATCACTACAGGGCGTGTGGAAGGGGATTATGGACAGCCGTCTTATGTCGGTTATCTTAAGGACAGAAGCAGCAGGCCTGACCATATCTTGCTGTCACCTGCTGTATATAAATCAATGAAAGGCTTTGACATGATAGACAATCTTGCATCTGATCACTGTGGCTTAAGCATGCTTTTTAAAGTGGGTGGCAGAACAGGAAGCATGGATGCAGCACCTGAGAGGGACCATGTTTGTAAGGCAGGGTTGTGTGGCAACAAGCTGATTTTGCGATGGAGTCAGGAGAAGGCTCTTGCATTTACAGAGCATATAGTCAACAATGTGGAACTCTTGAATCAGTTCCAAGAAGCAGAGTCCGCTGGTGATGTTGACAAACTTGCTTTTTGTGTGCGTTCTTTAATTGTGCAAGCTGCAAGCGATAGGGCAGTTGGCATGACATCCTTGGCCAAGTGTGCTTTTGTGCGTGCGAGGAAGCAGAAAGGGCCTCTGAGCCCTGTCTGGTTTAATGAAGAATGCAGAATGAAACGGAAGATGTTTATTGAGGCAGTGAAGCGCGGTGAAGCAAAGCATGCATGCCAATTCCTGAGGAAGGAAAGCAGAAGGTGCAACCGTGCGACAAAGCGCAGTTATAAGAGGCAGCAGTGTGCTGTTTTCCTGGATAGATTGTTTAAGAAGGACCCCCAAGTCCATGCCATGTTACGGAAGAGGCAGACCTCACACATTACTCCAGTCGCAACAACAGCATGGAACCAGCACTTGCAAAGCCACTTTCGAGTACAACCAACAGTTGTGCCGCAAGAAGGAGGGCATGGTTGTTCAACAAGGACTGCTAGATTAACTTGCTTGTCAGGAAGAGATATGGCTGTGCCTTTAGGTAGGAACCACGCACCCCCAGAGGTGCTCTTGAGACAAGGTGCTGAATCTGGGTGGGTTCCTCAACCTGACTGCTTGGAGACTCCTAGTACAACAGTTTTGGAAGGAATGGTCGGGTCCCACATCAAGAAATTAAATGCGAGTGCTTCATCTGGATTAGACGGTATTCCTATACCCTTCCTTAAACATGCCTGTTTGCCCATTGAGCGTGGTCGGAGAGTGGATCATGTTAACGTGCTGGTGCCTCTGATAGCACGCATGTTCAGGGTTTTTCTGAGTAAAGCTAGGATCCCTGCATGTTGGAAAGTGGCAAAACTGAGTCCCCTTCACAAGAAGGGAGCTTTATCAAATCCTGGGAACTACAGGATGATTGCTGTCAGTGGGGTGATGTACCGTATTTATGCCAACGTGCTAAAAGACTTGGTGACGGATTGGTGTATCCAAAAAAATAAGGTCCCAGACACCCAATTTGGTTTTTACCCCGGTAGGAGCACTCTGCATCCACTCTTCATCCTGAGGCACTTAAGACATGCTGCAAGAAAGCTCAAGCCACGGCAATCACCTAGGCTGCATGCTGCCTTCATTGACTTCTCTCAAGCCTACGACACTGTGCCCCGTTTGCAACTTTGGGACCATCTACAACGCATTGCCATGCCTGCATTACTTCTCCAGGCAATTAAGGAAATGTACCAGGATGATGAATATATTCTGATGGATGGGGATAAAAGGGCAAGTGTGCGTCCAACAAATGGAGTCAAGCAAGGTTGTCCCCTGTCCCCTCTCCTGTTTTCTCTATACATCAATGATATGGGCAGAGATATTAGTGAAGGTATCAGAGGTGCTGTGACAGGGGATGGAGTGAATGGCGTTTCATACATGCTATATGCAGACGACTTGAGTTTAACTACCAATGACCCAGGTGAAATGCAAGTTATGCTGAATAGATTACGAGCTTATGCAATGAGAAAGGGGCTGACTGTCAATACATCAAAGTCAGAGGTCATGCATTTTAATAGTAGGTCGTGTTCTTCTCTGCCTACTTTCATGTATGGAGACGTGGCTCTTCCAGAGAAAGAGCAGTTTAGATACCTCGGTATGCTTGTGGACAAGCACATGAATCTGAAGGTGTCTGAGGAGCATGCAGTGCGACCTTACATGGCTGCCCAGCGAAGGATCAAGGAATTTGTGCATGAACATGATCTAAAGAATAGGCCGCATGCTCTGATTTGGCTCTCTAAGGTGTATGGCATTCCGGCTGGGATGTACGCGTGCCAAGTGTGGGGTACAGAGTACTTACGAGAAGGCAGTGAATTCAAAAGCCATTTGCAAAAAAGGCAACTATGCTCTCTAAGGCGTTTTCTAGGTGTGAAAAGTACTGCCACGAACTGGCCAGTATTGAGAGAGTGTGGTCAAGAGCCCTTACAGTTTTATTGGTTTAGGGCTACTGTTAAATTTTTCAACAATATGCTCAATTCTAACAGTAAAACATTATGCCAAGTGCTGAAGGCAGATTTACACCTTGCTGATATGGATGAGTCTTGTTGGTCTGCTCATGTATCTAAGTCATTTAATGGCATGCGCAATGAGGAGGTGTTTAAACGGAAATTACTGAGTGCTTCCAAGATACCCATGCAGGATTTTTTAGGGGATTTGAGGTACAGACAGCAGAAGGTTTGGAGGGAAGCAGACGCCCTAAGTCCCCGAGAGGTGAACAGAAAAGCAGTGACTTACCATCATTGGTGTGGAGTACCTTTGAATCAAACAGGACGCACACCCTTCTGTATCCCATCATATTTGTTTAAGGATCTGGATAAAGGAGTCATGAGGAATGTGAGTAGGTTTAGGCTTCGTGCCCACTGCTTGAAGGTCGAGTCCTGTAAATGGTTGGGTGGTTCAAATATTTGTGATAAGTGTGGATGTGCTGAAGTCCAGGACGAGAAACATGTTCTTTTCTACTGCAATTGCTATGAGTTGTGTGAGCTGCGCAGAAAATACAAGGACCTGTTCATTGATCTTTTTAAACCGTTACACACTTTTGCCCAGCTTCCAAACACTGATTTTGTTCCTTTCTTGGCGAGCTTTCACGTTGTGACTAATCTTGAGGTCAGTGTTTTTCTAAATCAAGACTCGCACAGATTTTCAAAATTTTTGTCTGAACTGGTTTCAATTTTTGATGCTGGATGAGAATGTATCACCAGCAGCCGATCAGCCAGATTTTCGGGCTGTAGGCCAACCCCCTTGTAACCCCTTGTAACCCCTTGAAACCATGCATGGCGGGGACTTATCGTGTCAAAACCTTTGCTCACGACCACAACCTTACAAATCGGCTGCATGCGCTCATTTGGCTCTTGAAAACGTATGCTATCCCAGCAGGAATGTATGCTAGCCAGATTTGGGCCACTCCTTACTTACGGCAGGGCGCAGAAGTGGACAACCTGTTGCAGAAGTGGATCCTGAACGTTTTGCGAAATCTTCTTGGAGTGAAATCCACAACACCATCTTGGAGCATTTTACGAGAATGTGGCATTGAACCTTTTCAGTTCAATTGGTTCCGTGCCACTATGCGCTTCTACAACTCGCTTACTAAGTGCAACAGTCTCCTCCTCAAAAAGGTTCTCCATGCTGACATCAGCCTTAGCTCCATGACTGATTCTTGTTGGACGTCCCACCTCTTATCTGCGCTGGATGGTTTGGCTCACTCGGATCTGATGAAACGTCAAATTATGGCTTGTGACCCTGTGAACCTCAGTCAATTTGTGGTGGACCTGAGATCTAGACACCTGAGCTATTGGAACCAATTCACAGCCCCTGATCCAAGAGTAAGCAACAGTAAGCGGCTGACTTACCATCAATGGTGCGCTCTCCCTGTCAGAAATGCACATGCCATTCACCCACCTTATACAATGCCTAAATACATGTACTTGGATCTTCCCCATCATGTCATTCGCAACACTGCCAGATTCAGGCTGCGGGTACACGCTCTCCGAGTTGAACGGGCTACTTGGTCCAATAGTACTTCTCCGGTCTGTGATATCTGTGATTCTGATGACATACAAGATGAAAAACATGTGTTGTTCAGATGCTCCAATCCCCAGGTCTGCTCTCTCCGTCAAAAGTATGCCTCACTTTTTGAGCACAACTTCTCTTTCCTACACCTCCACATCTCCCACAAGATGCCCTGTTTAGGCACCATTCTAAAAATGGTGAAAAAATAATAATAGTGAGAGCTCACGCTTCCACTGCACCGTCTGGTAGGGCTCCACTAGTGTTTTTGACACTCTGAGAACGGAACGAGCCCTACCAGGCGGGATAGGTGTGCTTGCGCGCACGCAGATGGGGCACACACGCCAAAAGTAAATTGGATAATACAGTGAGCGGACGCTGACCTGTGCCTGGGGGAAAGTGACGTGAGAAGCCAAGAAGAGATGGAGATTGAGCAACTTGTGCGCCAGCTTCTACAGAAGGTCGACGAGCTTAATCAAGTGGTGCTCCAGCTACGGCAGCAGCAGCAGCAGCAGCAGGAGGATGGCCGAGCAACTCGGGGCAGCGTTGACCAGCTCGTCCGAGACTCTGCTGACACCAACTGGGCAGCAGCATGCAGCATAGACAGGGAAGAACGTCAGAAGTTCTACAGTGTACGTCTGCTGCGCTCCAGGAACGCAGGGGCGCTGCCCTGCGAAGCAACACCAGCCGGGGTGGAAGCCTTCCTGCAGTGCGAGGTGGGCAGCGTGCAGCATGTGGAGCGGATGCGGGACAACGCACTGGGCAAGCAGCGATACATCGTCTGGTTCAGCACGGCAGAGGCAGCGACTGCAGCGTACGCGGGGTTCCGCGACAGCAGCAATGCAGCACAAGCACTCCTGGTGCAGAAGAAGACGCGCCTGCAGAATGCGCTGGTGGACCTGGCCATACAGCTGCAGCAATTGGGCCGGGGACAGTGTGGGTATGGGGAGGAATTGGTTGTGCAAGTCAGGGGAAAAGCAATCGTGGTCAAACTTGGTGAGGGGGAGCTGGTTCCCTACCCCTTCCGCCAGCACCTGCCTTCAGGCCGCATCCCCAGCCCTGGCGAGCCCTTCCTGCACCTCAATGCAGGCCGACTGGGGCAGCAGCTCAAGCAGCTACTCAAGCCTCCTCCGCCATCACCAGCAACAGCAGCAGCAGCAAGGCCAGCAGCGCAAGCACCTACTTCGCCTGCCCCACCACCAGCACAAACAGCAGCAGCAGGAACGACAGCAGCAGGAGCGACAGCAGCTGCAGCAAGCGGAGCCCCAGTCACTCCCACCAAGCGGAAGCGCACCAGCCAAGAGCCCAACCCTGTCCAGCACCAACACTACCCTCCCCCAGCAGCAGGAGCAGCAGCACCTGTACAAGAAATGCACGCAGGTGGCTTTGGAGGAGCCAAGAGGCATGGACAAACTGCAGACCAAGAGACCCGAGTTCGAGCACATAAGACTGCGCAGGCAATAAAAGCAGCATGGGCCCCTAATAGGAGGTATGGGGGGGTGTATGGGGGTCCTCAAGGGCCGTCCATACCCCGTGCCATGTCTTGGAGAGATTACAGAGGGTACTTGTCTGCTGAAGAGATTCAAGCAAGGCAACATAAATAAAATAAAACCAAACAAGTAAATGTGCTGGTACCTCTGTTGGCTCGTCTTTTTAAAGTGTTGCTGACTGAAAGTAAAGTGCCTGCGTGCTGGAAGGTTGCCAAGTTGAGCCCCATTCACAAAAAAGGGGAAGTGCTGAAACCTGGGAATTATAGGATGATTGCGGTTAGCGGTGTAATGTATAGGATTTATGCTAATGTGCTGAAAAATCTGGTGACAGATTGGTGTATGAAAAAGGGAAAGATTCCGGACACGCAGTTTGGCTTCTTTCCAGGAAGGAGCACTCTGCATCCTCTGTTCATTCTGAGGCACCTCAAGCATGCTGCGAAAAAATTGAAGCCACGGAATTCTTCCAGATTGCACGTTGCTTTCATTGACTTTTCTCAAGCTTATGACACCGTGCCCAGACAGCAGCTTTGGTCTCACTTGCAGCGCAATGCAATGCCGACTCCTCTGCTCAGTGTGATCAGAGATATGTATGATAATGATGAGTACATTCTAATGGATGGTGAGAAAAGGGCGCGCGTGCAGCCATCGAACGGTGTTAAGCAAGGTTGTCCTTTGTCCCCCCTTCTTTTCTCTCTGTACATCAATGATATGGGCAGAGAGATAAGTGAGGGCATTGAGGGTGCTGTGACTGGTGATAGAGTGAATGGTGTGTCCCACATGATGTACGCTGATGACCTTGGATTAACTACGAATGACCCTGGTGAAATGCAGAAGATGCTGGACAGACTCCGTGTGTATGCCCAGAGAAAAGGGTTGACTGTAAACACAGCTAAGTCTGAGGTGGTGCACTTCAACAGTACGTCTGTCTCTCCTCTGCAGAATCCTTTTACGTATGATGGAGTGGTCCTTCCAGAGAAGGACAGGTTCAAATATTTGGGAGTGCTGTTGGATAAAAAGATGGATTTAAAGGTAGCTGAGGAGCATGCGGTGCGGCCTTATATGGCTGCACAGAGAAGGATTTCGGAGTTTGCCAAGGGTCATGACCTGAAAAACAGGCCTCATGCTATGCTCTGGTTGTCCAAGGTGTATGGCATTCCTGCTGGGATGTATGCGTGCCAGGTGTGGGGAACTCATTACTTGAGAGAAGGCAGTGAGTTTGAGAGTCAATTGCAGAAAAGACATCTGTGTTCCTTGAGGCGCATTCTTGGAGTAAAGAACAGTACTACAAATTGGCCGGTGTTGAGAGAGTGTGGCCAGGAGCCTCTGCAGTTCTTCTGGTTCCGTGCCTCCATCAAGTTTTTTAATAGCATGCTTGACTCCAATAGTGAAGTCTTGCGTCGTGTGCTGAGGGCTGATTTAAGTCTGGCTTCTTTTGATTCCTCTTGCTGGGCTGCTGAAGTCTCTAATGCTTTTGGTGGGATGCGGAATGGTGATTCGTTCAAACAGAACATGCTGAGAGCTGAGAAAATCCCCATGCAAGAGTTCATTGGTGATTTGCGATACAGACAGCAGAAAGTGTGGAGAGGGGCCGATGTTTTTTGTCCTCGTGCAGTTAACAAGAAGGTAGTGACGTACCATAAGTGGTGTGGGAATTCTGAGAGTGGTCCCAGAGGTGCTCCTTTTTGTATCCCCTCGTATCTGTTCAAGGATTTGGACAAGCATGTTTTGAGAAACATTAGCAGATTTAGATTGCGTGCTCATCACTTGAGAGTGGAGTCTGGTAAATGGCTTGGGGGTTCAAGTATCTGTGATAAGTGTGAGTGTGGGGAAGTCCAGGATGAAAAACATGTGCTTTTCTTTTGCAAATGTACTGAGGTGCGCGAGCTACGCACGAGATACAAGGACCTTTTTGAGGAGATGTTTAAGACTTTGCGTGTGTTTGCTCCGCCTTCAAACGCTGACTTTATTCCATTCTTGGCTTGCCATCATACTATCACTGATTCTGAAATCAATGCTTTCCTAAACCAAGACTCATACAGACTTCTTAGATTTGTGTCAGACTTGGTCTCAATTTTTGATACTGGTTGAGCTTGTTTCACCAGCTGCCATCAGCCAGAGTCTCGGGCTGTAGGCCACCATTGTAAACCCTTGTAAACCCTTGTAAACCAAGCAAGGCAACGCAGTTGATACCTTCTTTGACATGTGCACTCACCAGGCTGTATCGGCGGTTACCCTTCCTGAAGCATTGCATTGCATCTTTAACAGTGGATGCTGAGAACTGAAGTGCAAAGCAGAACATAACACATTTACTATGGCCTCTTGGACCTTTTTCAGAGCGGTGCTGTTCTCAAACTTTCTGTGCTTCTTGTGGAAACACAAAAGTGTATTTTCCTAACACTACAGCCTTATGGAGTTTTTTTGTGCATGACTTTGCGTGCTTGTTTCATTAGAGTGACAGTGTGATTTTTACAGTTGGCGCTTCTGAACTCAGCTCAAGGCTTTCAGTTGACATTTGCACAAGTTTGGTTTGGTTACAGGCACCTTTTGCTTCAGCTAAGCTGCCCTTGTAGGCAGGTACAGCTATGTAACCCTATCCTATCCTATCCTTAGGCACCATTCACCATGTGAATTCCCAGGATATAAATATTTTTCTAAATCAGGATAACAACAAACTTCCTTTTTTTCTTCATGACCTCATGTGTATTTATGAACAGGCTAGCAGTCAAACGTCTTGACTGAGGCCTTTCTTCCCTTGTAACCCTTGTTCCTTGAGGCGCATTCTTGGAGTAAAGAACAGTACTACAAATTGGCCGGTGTTGAGAGAGTGTGGCCAGGAGCCTCTGCAGTTCTTCTGGTTCCGTGCCTCCATCAAGTTTTTTAATAGCATGCTTGACTCCAATAGTGAAGTCTTGCGTCGTGTGCTGAGGGCTGATTTAAGTCTGGCTTCTTTTGATTCCTCTTGCTGGGCTGCTGAAGTCTCTAATGCTTTTGGTGGGATGCGGAATGGTGATTCGTTCAAACAGAACATGCTGAGAGCTGAGAAAATCCCCATGCAAGAGTTCATTGGTGATTTGCGATACAGACAGCAGAAAGTGTGGAGAGGGGCCGATGTTTTCTGTCCTCGTGCAGTTAACAAGAAGGTAGTGACGTACCATAAGTGGTGTGGGAATTCTGAGAGTGGTCCCAGAGGTGCTCCTTTTTGTATCCCCTCGTATCTGTTCAAGGATTTGGACAAGCATGTTTTGAGAAACATTAGCAGATTTAGATTGCGTGCTCATCACTTGAGAGTGGAGTCTGGTAAATGGCTTGGGGGTTCAAGTATCTGTGATAAGTGTGAGTGTGGGGAAGTCCAGGATGAAAAACATGTGCTTTTCTTTTGCAAATGTACTGAGGTGCGTGAGCTACGCACGAGATACAAGGACCTTTTTGAGGAGATGTTTAAGACTTTGCGTGTGTTTGCTCCGCCTTCAAACGCTGACTTTATTCCATTCTTGGCTTGCCATCATACTATCACTGATTCTGAGATCAATGCTTTCCTAAACCAAGACTCATACAGACTTCTTAGATTTGTGTCAGACTTGGTCTCAATTTTTGATACTGGTTGAGCTTGTTTCACCAGCTGCCATCAGCCAGAGTCTCGGGCTGTAGGCCACCATTGTAAGCCCCTTGTATGTGACCCTATCCTATCCCATCCTATCCTGACTTCCCCATCACACAAAGAATTCCTGGACGAGTCAGGCACTTAGTATTATTCTCAAGCTAGTTCTAAGGATGTCTTTCATTTCCTGCTGCTGCAAGGGTAATGAAATTTATTGTTTTATTCCCTAAGTAATGGATATTGTGTGGCTCGCACAGTCTAGCAGACCGAGCAGCTAAACTACCTGGCTGAAGCCTTCAGTGAAGGTCAAATCCCACTGTAACCTTGTAACCTTGAAAGCGTGTTTCTATTTCTTTACAACTTTAGAAAAAGCAGCTCTTTCTATGAGTGGAGACTGTTAAGTGTTGTTTAATTGGCTGGCAGCAATCAGCAATACCAAACCTCCCGGCTGGAATCAAGTTTCGCTACCACTTTCAAGCTTGTGGTCAGCTACAATATAACGCTGTTGTCGTTTATTTGACAACCTTTTGCAGTGCCTGCTGGAGCCAAGGCATTTGTTAGATGGTCAGCATGCTACATGCTTGCAAGAAAAGGTGTACAAGACAGAAAGTAGGAGGTCACCCCATGATGTGCTATTAACTCCATGCAGTCAAGTCTGCGGCTAGATAAGGGACAGCATTCATCAATTTATGTGGAAGCCCCAGTGGGCTTGGCTTGGCTTTGTTTCAAACGTAGAAACAGCACGCTTCTCTCTCTGAACAGTGAATTATCATGAGGCTAGCAGTCACACACACTGACAGAATTCGATTCATTGCAGTATTTATTGCAGCTATGTAACCCTATCCTATCCTATTGCAGTATTTATCCCTAATCTTGATAAATTGCCTCATTGTCAGGCAGCTTGGAAATCGTTCAGTCAAGCAACTCACAGAACGTGTTAATGCACCTTACCTGATGTCTTTCAGCGATGTGAAGTTCTTCACTGTCCCTGCTTTAACAGCATACACGGATGTACTGCAGCCGAGTCTTCAAGTTGTTTGAGCCTGCCTAGGAGCCTTCAACATCTTGTGCAATATTAAAAAAAGCTTGTATAAAAGTCAAAGAAGCAAACCAACTAGACTCTTATCAGCTGGGTGTGGAAAGACAAGCAAAAATTCTGAATCAGGAAAGCAGGGACTTCTTGCATGTGCCAATACATGAACCGAGACAGCCCTGAACATGAGTTCACTATGTGGCAGCCCTTGCAAGACTCCAACAAATATTAGCCAAAGTTGTCACATTAGAGACAGAGCAATCCATTGAAGCAAAAGTCCCCCCTCTTAGGCCAGGAAGCTGCCTTTTTAGTACAAGGTTTACCTTCTGTCCGCAGAAAAAGAAAGTGGAGTCAACAATTGCCACCCTCTGGTGCATCACCTTCTGTACCTTTTTCTGCTGACATTCATAAAAAAGGACACTTAGCCTGCCAAGGTTTGGGGTGGATAGTTCCCACAAACTAAGGAAGAATGCATAGCATCATTATACTTGATCCAATTGGGCGGCAAGAGCGAACTAGCAACTAAGCTTGATTCACAAAGCAGGGATTCACTGCATTGATGAAATACAGGGTGTCCTGTGTGCACGTCCTCTATCCATAGATATATCTCTTTTAGGCTGTTTGATGTAATTTAAGCAATCTCATAGCTGTCTATATAAACTACAGATCCTGGTATGTGAACCTAAAAATTGGAACCCAGGTTGCCAAAAATAGGAAGCTTTATAAACCCCATAGTGCTCACCTTAGTGCAGGCCAAAGGCGATCACACCGAGTTGTTGTCAAAGAGTTCCATGATGCATGTGTAGCTGATTGGTGTCTGATAATTATCACACACACACTCTCTCTCTCACACACACACCCCTCTTGTGCACTCATGCAGCTGAAAATATGTACAAATGGGCGTGTGATCACAGTACTCCCTGACAGTGTTGATGTTCAAAAGCCAAAATTGTAGGCCTCGGCTGGGCTTTCCAGGTGCGGCAAAATTGCCTGCTCAAGCATACGCGGCCCTGGCATGGTGCATGCACTTGCTTGCCTATCCGAAGGTCATAAAGGGCTGTCTGGTGTGGCTAGAATGCCTGCAAGGGCACAAGCAGCCCTGGCATGGTGCATGCACCTGCTGGCCTATCATGAAGCCACAGTGCATGCATCTACAGCTACCATGAAAGTGAAGCCCTGGTGCATGGTGCTGCAGCTGCTTGCCTACCTGAAGGTCATGAAAGGCAGGAAGGCCTTTCGCAAAGGACATGAAGGGTATGAAGCGCAAATGCAAGGAATTGATCCAGCAGCGACTTGCAGGGGGAGGCCTCTGGGAACACTCAGAATGTGCAGCAGCTTATGGAATGCTTAAGAGGCTTTGCTGGCAGGCCTCAGAGCAATCAGAGGCAAGCACAGCGCCTAAATGAAAAGCAGGCACAGACTGAAAGAACGTAATATCTCCAGACTGGCAAGCAGCACAGCATGCCAAGCGTCACGGCATGCCTCCTCACCAAGGGAGACTGCACTGAGAGGCTCCAAACCACTGCCGCTGAAGGCCTGTCTGCAGCAGCAAGGATACCTTGCACTCTGCCACAGCCAAGCCTTAGCACACATACATGCAGCCAAGCAAGGACACAGTCACATGCAGCTGAGCCAAGACTCCCACACTCACGTACGATCGCAGCCGCTGCATGAGCTAACACTCGCCCTGACCCTAGTTGCGGCTGATGCACACTTGTGTGACCGATGCATGAGCTCATGCATGCCATGACTCTACTTTCAACGGATGCGCTCTGCCAGCTTGCTTTGCTCACGTGTATGCATGCAAGTGCGCGTCCAGCCGGCTTTCCTTGCCCACATGTGTGCATGCAAGCGCGCATGCATGGGAGCAGAGGCCAAGGGGCCTCATGGCCTTCCTTCCTTCTGCTGGCTGGTTTGGTTGCAGGCACCTTTTTCTGCTTCAGCTAAGCTGCCCTTGTAGGCAGGTACAGCTGTATTACCCTTTCCTTTCATTTCCCTCCTTCCGCAGGCAAGCAATGGCATGGCAGGTAAACATATGAATGGGCATGCGACGCAAGCAGCAGCCCAAGGCGGGCCTGAGACACTACCCTCCATCCTTTATCATCTTTTCTTTTCTCGCTCATCCTCTTGCGCCCGCTCCAGGCACATCAAGCCCTCTCCTCACGGATGGTGAACCTGCCGACCTGTGTACACAGCATTTGGGCATTGGATGTCAGGGGCATTCGCAGCAGTCAAGCATGGGTGTTGCAGCATTCCACTATCGGATCGTGAACCTGCCGACCTGTAGCCACAACATTCGAGCACCGGGGGGGCTCATCAGGTGTTCCCCCGAGAGCTGAGCATGCACGCGTACCCACACTTTTGCAATGCAATGGTGTGTCCATGTGTGCGTGCGTGTGAGTGAGTGTAGATTAGTGTGCAAGCCTGCCAGCCTGCAGCATCAAACGGTCGAGAGGTCATAATCTGGCTAGTGCAGGGCCAAGAGGTTGGTTCTGTGGCACGTTGTATGTCATGGTGCAGTGGGAAACATGCATTGTAGCTAAGGCTGGCCCAAGCTATGGACTACAACACGACTCTTGCACGAATTGGATACAGCAGTCCCAAGGCTGGCAACTCCATGGAGCATGGCTTTTGAAACGCCCATGTCAATCCGTTAAAGAAATTCTGGGGATGGGTAATACGTGAAACGCGTACTTAACGTAGTGTCAAAAATGACATTTAAACGCGTTTTTTTTCTTCTTCCAAAAATGGCTGGTTGCCAAACGCGTAAAGTACATCTATGGGCAGTGCCTTGCAGGTACAACCTGACATGTCATGGCCTTCCATCCTAAAATATGCACCGCATTCACAAATTGAGCACTGAAATCAGCAACCCTCGCTTCTTCCAGGCTTCTTGACTGGTTCTTAAAATGAAATCACTCTGCATGTGCACCCCGACTCCACTTCAGCCCTTGCCCCCCGGCTAGACCCCTCATCCGTAATTCTGCTCAATCCATAGCTGGACTCCCTATCGTTCCATGCAAACAGGCTGGAGACTCCCCTCCTGCACGCTGGAGTGCTGGAGCATCTGTGATGGCACCAGCACAGCGTTGTGTCAGCCTTCCCTTAAGCAAGCTCCCTCAAGACCCACGGGCAGACTCGTGGACTTGTTGTTCATCATGTTGGCATCATTGATATGGCCTTGAAGTGGAAGAGTGGGTTGCAGGGGGATGATTGGGTGCTTCCAGGGGGTCTCCCCCACCCGAGACCCTCTGTCCCAAGATTGCCCTTAAAGACGCATATATTCGCGATGTATGCGTATCACGTGTTAAAACGCCTAAGATTGCCCCCAAACCCGTGTATGACCCAATTCTGAGAACTTTACAAATTACAAAATTCCCGACCATCAGAGCTATACATTGGTCCATGTGTATATGGGTCGGACCTAAGTTGGTGGGGGTTTTCAACTGTTTGGACCCTCATCCAGATTTTCTTGCAGAATTAAAAAAAATACATATCCTTAACTCTCTTATCTACAACCCTCTGTTGCTTGGCAGTCTTGGAGCAATTTGGTTGGGGGGGGGTCTGGATGCACGACAAAAAGTCGGCTCCATGCGCACGCATGGGTCTGGTAGACAGGGACATTTGGACAAAGGCCTAGGAAGTCAACCCAAGCTTCCAAGAGAGTGACAGCATGAGGTGTTCCACTGCTAAGTGCTGTCAAGAAGTCAACATGTAGACTTGCAAGCTAGCCGAGGGGCAAAACTCAGTACTTGTTGCTGCACTTTGCTGCACTCAACCTCTTGGTTGTGACGAGCATCAATTGCAAAATTGAAAGAGGAGCAGATTAATATCCTTTTCATCTAGGTAGAGGCACTGGAAGCAGGGTTGGGTGGTGGTTCAAGGGGTCCAGCCCAAAACATGTGCATGCCTTCCATCACAGCATAACCTTTCTTTCACGCCTCCTGCCCAAGGCCTGAATGGACACAGATTTGGTGGAATTCTTTTTTAAAAACAGCGCTTCCTCCTGTATACGAGTTGTCACATCTTGGCTCCTCTTTACCCCACCTTCCGTGCTGCCTTGCTTGCAGGAGTGAGTGCTGGCGAGGAGAGCGGAGAGGGGGGCGTGGACAGGGGAGTGTGCGCATGGCGCTGGCCCTGCTGCTGCTGCTGCTGCTGCTGCTGCTGAAGTTGATGCGGCATGAAGTGGGCATCCTCTTTTCCTGGGGCTGCAACCAGCTCTGACGCTGCGGCTTGGGCTGCCACTGCAGTCCAGTGGCCCTGCTGGTGCTGGTGCTGCTGGTGCATGGGAGGCGCAGCTGCTGCTGTTGCTACCACGGCTTGCTGGCTCTGCTGCTGCTGGCGTTGGTGCAGCGGAGGCGCGGCTGCTCCATGTCTACTGCTGCAGGGCATGAGGGGGCTGGAGTTGCAGCAGCCTGCTGCTCTGCTGGGTGCTGCCCCAGGTGTGGCGGGGGATGCTAGCATGGAGGACTGGCTGAGGGGCTGCTGGGCGGAGGCGGGCGGCGACCGGGGGGGCAATCCTAAGACCACTTGCACAGACAGTGGGGAGTGACGGCTCTGCAGAGGCAGTTGGTGTCGATGATGTTGGTGCTGCTCTCGGAGGTGGTGTTGTTGCTGTGGGTGCCGCAGCTCTTGCCGGTGGTGGTGGTGGTGGTGCTGCTGCTGCTGCTGTGGGTGCTGCTGCTCTTGCCGACGGTGGTGGTGCTGCTGCTGTTGTGGGTCCTGTTGCTCATGCTGGTGGTGGTAATGGTGGTAGTGATGGTGGTGTCTGTGCTGCTGGTGCTGAACAGGCAGCGGGTGCACCTGGTGTTGGTGGTTGTAGTGGTGGCGATGGCTTTGAGGATGATGGGTATGCTCCACCTGCTGCTGCTGCTGCTGTTGTCGCTGCTGCTGGTGCATTGGGTGCATTCTTGTGTGCTGCTGCTGCTGCTGCTGCTGCTGCTGCTGCATTGGGTGCATTCTAGTGTGCTGCTGCTGCTGCTGCTGCCCCACTTGCACATGGTGAAGGCGACCACGCCCATCCTCCGCGCACACCTTCTCCCCCATATACACATGGCTCGATTTCTCCTCCCCTTGGTGGTGGTGGTGGTGGTGGTGGTGACTGTCACCCTCAAACTCAGGCCACTCTAGCAGCATGCCCTCATCATCTTGGGCATCTCCCTGAGCCCACGCGCTGAAGGAGCTTGCTGAGAGGCCCCTCATGTGCTCTGGGGGCAGCAGCTCGATGGGGGCATGCGCACTAGCATTGGCACAAGCCTCATCAATTGGGATGGGCGCACTGCCACTGGCACAAGCCTCAAACGGTGCTTGTGTGCTGCCACTGGTACAAGCCTCGATAGGGGCGTGCACACTGCCACTGGCACAGGCTTCCATGGGTGCTTGCGTGCTGCCACTGGCTTGAGCCTGCTGCTGCTGCTGCTGTTGCCGAGCAGGATGCGGGCCCAGTATGTCGTGCACACACGCCTGCTGCTGCTCGTAGTACTGCTGTTGCTGTAGCTGCTCTTCCCCTGAGGCCAGGCCTGCATGCAGGTCAGTGCTGACACCCAGGCCTGTGCAGCTAGGCAGATGTGCGCGGCTGCTGCACGGGTAGGTAGAGGTGCTTGCCAGCTGCTGCTGGTCCTCATGCTGTGCAAGCCTGCTGCAGCTGTGCTGTGCTGCAGCTCCGGGGCCTGTGGTAGCGTCTGTTGCTGCTGCCTCTGTTGCTGCTGCTGCGGTGCTTGCGGCAGCCTCCAAGGCGGCAGCCTCTGTTGCTCCTCCTGCTTGGGAGAGGTCGTGGTGTGACGGTAGTGGTGGCTGTGGTGGGTACAAGGGGTGCGATAGCTGGTGCTGGTGCTGGCGGGAAAGCACAAGCGGCAAGGGTGCAGCTGCATCAGCGTTATCAGTGCCGCTGGGAGCGGATGTGGTGATCGAGGTTAGGGGTGGGGGTGGGGCTTTGGAGGCAGGGTGCGGGGGAGAGGAAGGGAAAAGGAGGACAGGGGAGAGCGGGGAGTCCTGTGCACCGTCGTCTGCGTCGACGACTTGAGGCGAGCAGGGGGTGATGGAAATGGACAGGGGATGCTGGGGTGGGGACTGTACAACACGAGAGGGAGCGGTGGGAGGAAGTCGGAGGGAACCGGCGTCGAGAACGTCAGGGGAATGTTGGGTGTAGTGGTGCAGGCGATGGGGGTGAGGGTGGGGGGGGGCTTGAGAGGTCTGAGGGCTGTCGGGCTGCCCTGGGGCGGGTGGATGTGAGAGAGGGGGAGCTGAAAGTGAAAGAGGTGCCTTTGGGGTGGACAGCAGCAGTAGGACTGCCACCTCCCTCCCCACCAGCTGCCGCTGTGTCATCGCCCACACCCCCCCCCCCAGCTGCCTCTGCATCCTCGCCACAAACTGCCCCTGCATCATCATGCAGCAGGGCTGCAAGGAGGGGTGGTGGGGGCTTCCCCTGTGGGAGGTGAGGTGGTGGTGATGCTGGTGGAGCAGCAGCAGAAGCGGGAGCAGCAGTAGTGACAGCAGGAGGGGGCGGGCATGGTATGCAGTCTGGAGTAGCAACGGTCTGTGGCAACATTGGCACCACTGCTGCGTTGTTGGTGGTGATGGTGGTGGTGGTTGTGGCAAGGTTGCAGCGGGCATTGTGGAAGGGAGCGGCAATGCTGTCGCCGTCGTCGTCACCATGCACCTCTCCTGCACCCAGCGGGAGCACCATGCTCAGGATGGGCAACACAGTACTGCTGGCGGCGGTGCTCTCGCCGCTTTCCTCAGAACGAGGTGGCATTGGGGCTGAGTGCAGTGGGTACCAGGTTGGTGGCTCTGCTGGTGCTACTGCCTGCGGAAACGGGTGAGGGAAAGCTGTTGGGGGAGGGGGGGATGCTGGCCGGGGGCTGGATGAGCGGGTGGGGGTGGCAGATGCTGAGTTGGACGTTGGTGCCCCCAGCCCTGGAGAGGGAGCGCGGGAGGGGTGGGAGGGGGTGCTGGGCGTTGGGCGGCCGAGAGGGGAGGCGCAGCTGCTTGAAGGGCTGGCAATCCCAGCTGCCTTGACTTCAATGACCTTGAACCGGCCGCGCTTGTACTCCTTGGGTGGAGGGGGCACGGGAGGCTGCGGTGGGGGGGAGGAGGGAGGTGTGGGAGAGGAGGAGTGGGAGGGAAGTGGGGGAGGGGAAAGGGGCCCATAGGGTGAGGGAACCCTTGGCATGGATGAGCTGCGGGGCAGAAGTGAAGGGGATGTTGGGGGCATGAGGAGAGGGGAGGGGGGCACCCAAACAGCAGTGGGCAAGGGGGAAGTGCGGGAGCCGGAGGAGCTTGTAGTACCCCCAGTAGGAGCGAAAGGGGTCACAGGGGGTGACGTGCCACTGCTGTTGCTGTTGCCCGTGTGGAAGCCAAGCGGTGCCGACAGGACGCTGCAGCTCCCGTGTCTGTCTGCTCCTTGTAACACCTCAGCAGCAGCAGCAGCAGCACTGCTGGTCCAGCCTGATGCAGCAGCAGGGGCTTCGTTGCCAGCCTCAGCCTCAGCAGCAGCAGCAGCAGCAGCGGTGGTGGTAGCACTGGTTGTTTCTTGCAGCACAGCATCTGCAGCAGCAGGCTGGAAAGTCTTGCTGGCATAGAGGGGTTGATGCAGGGAGAGGGAGACGGCACCAGGAGAGGAAGATGAGGCAATGGTGGTGGTGGTGGTGGTGTGTCCGCCGCTGCATGCACCAGAGGTGGCACCGGCAGCACCCTTGCTGGAAACAGACGGGCGCGGAAACGGAGGGAGGGTGGTGGCGGTGGGCGCAGTGGCAGCACCACTGCTGAAAACAGAGGGGTGCGGGAACGGAGGGAGGTTGGTGGCGGTGGGCGCACCGGCAGCACCACTGGTGTGGGTGAAGCAGCGTGGCACATGGGCGTCACGGTCGCTGAGCTGTGCTGCAAGCTGCCTATTGAGACCATGATTTGCGGTGAGGCAGGGTGAACTTGCGGAGTGGCGAAGGCGGCATGGATGTGGAGGTGGGGTTAGGCCCAGCTGTGCTGCAAGCAGTGTGCCCCGTGGTGGTGATAGTTCGTGCAGGCGGGTAGCCTTGAGGGAGGGGGAGGGACCACCTGGCCGCGCCAGCGCCAGGGAGATGACCTGCAAACACAGCGTCGACCATCAACCAAAACGGCATGTGTGCGCGCATGCGTGTACGTGTATGCGTGTGTATGTGTGTATTGTGCGTGTGTGTGTGTTTGTGTGTGTGTATTGTGTGTGTGTGTGTGTTTCAGATGCCAGTCAGGGTTCATCTTTGCACCTTTCCCCCAGCAGCAGCAACCGCTTAGATATCCACCATGAACACCCACAAATTCCGTCCATGCCTGCACCAAATATCATTCACACCAAACATCGCTCACACTTCCGCCTGCAAGCCACACTCACAGTCACCCACACCCGCCAGCACCAGCAGGCAGGCCAAGATCCCCACACTTGCTCACATTCACTCATCATCCAAACAGCCAAAGCGCACGAAACATATGCACAAACCCAATGCACAGGCTCAAAACCTACACTCCACCAATGCACAGGCCCAATCAACCAGGGAGCAGACCCCCAACATCCATCATAACACCAGCAGAACAAGGACGAAGCTGAGCTCACCTCGTCGCACTCGCCCAGCACATGGCCAGCCACCACATTGGCAGCATGCTCCAGCATAGCAGTTGCTGCCGCCGCTGCTGCTGCTGTTGCCGCGCTCCTCTCGCCACCCTCCTCCCCACCGGGCGGCCCTGCAATCCTTGCAGCAGCTGCTGCTGGGGAATCAGCAGGAGCAGGTGCTGCAGGCGCGGCAGCAAAAAAAGTCCCAGGGTCTGCTCGTGCATGCACATGCCTCTGCTGGAGTGAGGTGGGCTGCTGCAGAAACTCGAACACCAGTGGCGGCTCAGGTGTGGCACCATTCATGGCACCAAGTGCGGTAGCTTGGGCACCTCCTTGCAAATCGTGGTGCTGTAGCTCACACGCGGGCAGGCACTCCTGCTGCTGCTGGGGGCTCCCTTGTGGGCTGCTCAGCTGCTGCGTGTCTGCCTCTGTCAAACTGGCAGCCTCTGTGCTGCTGCATGCTGCGTGCTCCGTGAGCTGCGAGAGCTGCTGTGTGTCTGCCTCCGTCAAGCTGGCAGCGGCTGCGGCGGCGGCAGCTGCAGCCCCATGGTCTTCATCGGCTGTGTGTGGTGCGGGAATGAGCATGAAACAAGAATGTGTGTGGCGTGAAATGAGCGGGAGTGAGAGTGGGATGCGAATGTTTGTGGTGTGGACGTTGGCAGGGAAGGAGGATGTATATTGTGTGGAGGCGAAGTGTGCATGAAACAAGAATGTGTGTGGCAAAGAATAAATGAAAGTGAGTGTGGAATAAGAATGTATGATGCGGAAATGAGCATGAGACGGGAATGTGTGTGAGGAAGTGAGCATGAGACGGGAATGTTAGTGAGGAAGTGTGCATGGGGAGCATGCTGTGTGCATTTATGTTGCAGGCGATGAAATTGCATGGACACCAGCGTGTGTGTTGCCGCTCTCCTCTCTGTAACCTGAGCTCATCCTTGGTGTACAGGAATGGAAGCTACCACAATAGGAGAGGACCATAGTTATGCCATGCCCCATCCTTTATCAGTGGAAAAAAGGGATTGGGGAAACACATGTGGGATAGCGCTGCCTCCTCCTTTGACTGGCCTTCTGCTCCAGTGAACTGTAATCTGCTGCCTTCTCCTCAGTGGGAAGAATTGTGTCGCACTTGTGCACACCAACGGCAGCTCAGGGCCACAGCTGCTGAGGCCCCCAGTGCTTGGAGCTGTCTTTGGCAGAAACATTGCCGCGCTGACGCAGTGAGGCTGCACACTTTTTCAATTCATGACAATCATGGAGCTCATTATCACCTGACCATCATGAGATGAGGTGTTCATTTTGTATGATGTAGACAGGAGGGTGGCGTGTGCACAACTTTTGGACATCGAGACCAAATGTTCTAAACACCTATATATTTGCAATCCTAAGATTGAGAGCTATTGATAAGTATATATGGTTCCAATCGGAGGAGGCGGGTGGTAGTAGGTGGTTTGGGGTGTTTCAACTTTTTCTGGGACACTTCTACAGGACTTAAAATACACCATCGGATTCCTGAGCTCGAGGACTGTCAATTGGCACCCTCTCAGCGCAAATTGGGTGAAAGGGGGGGGGGGGCTGTGTGCATGGCTGGGAGTCAGTGCCATGCGCTCAAGGGTGTGAGCAGCATGGGGTGTGGAAGCGAACGTGCGGCAAACCAACCCAAACTTCCAGGATAGTGACAAAGTATGATGTGTTCTTACATGGTGAAATCAGGAGGGCAGTTTGAGGACTTGCTAGCCAGTCGTGGATTCCTGGAAGTGCAGGTATGCATGGGCGTCTGCTGCTCAGTTTTTGCCCCATAACTTGGCTGCAACTCACTTGTTTGGTGCAATGGACATGCAGATGGGTGGAGAAATTAAAGAGGAGCAGATGAGTACCCTTCTTGTCTGAATTGGGGCACTGGAAGGGGGTTTCGGGGGTGGTGGGTGGGTCAGAAGAGTCCCACCCAAAAAACTGTCATGACGTCCACTTTTTCCACTTTTCTCCACCCTCCTGATGTAGAGATTAATGTGCACTGGAATGTGACTGGGGATTTTGTTTAATGCTTTTGTTCTCCAGCTTGGGCTGGTTTGGTACAGGCACATTTTTCGCTGCAGCTAAGCTGCCTACGTAGGCGGGTACAGCTGTGTCAACCTTTCCTATGAATGTGCATCCGGGGGCAAGTGCTACTGACACCCCACTTACCGCTCGCCACAATGGCTGCGAGTGCTGCTGCCTTTGCCGCCGACACCACATCCTCATATGACACCACTAAGAAGCGCCCCTTGCGCTGCATGTGCATCTTTTTGGGGAACCCGCCTGGAGGCTCTGGGCTTAACCTGCAAGCCAGCAAATACGAGCATGCGCTTACAAATACGAGCATGTGTTTATACACACACATTGTTGAGCAGGTGAATCAAACCGGCAGCGCTGTAGGCAAGCTGTTTTTGTTGTGCTGTTTCTGCAAGCACAAGACAAGGAGAGGCACCAAAGTAAGCTACACTTGCCCATGAAGCATGAATGGGCTCTGAGCAAACAGGTAGTCATTCACCATGCACATCCCATGACATGTACACGCGCACACACTACCACGCTCACTGACACCCACACCCACACATACGCGTTCTCCGAACATGAACAGAACGCGCGTCGTCCCTGCCAGCATGCAACCCAAGCAACTCTACTCTAAGCAGTTACGATCCTCACTCTGCAGAGAAGCTGCGGCTCCGGCAGATGGCTTCCTGGTCTGCTGCTGAAGCAGCAGCAGCCGCTGTAGACGGCGTGTCCCCAAACGAGCGAAAAGCGCGTTCTAGCGGCCGCTCCACCGTGCCATTGCTACTCGTCTTGCTGCTGCGGCTCCTGCAGCCCCTTTTGGCCTCACCCATGTTGTCAGCAAACGATACTGCTCGGTGGAACCCGTTCTTCTTCTTGTGCGCGCTCCCTGCGCGTGCATCGCTCTTTTGCGCACCAGCACCAGGCGTGTCCTGATCAGAAGGAGGGCTGCGTGTCTGGTGGACCCCTTGCTGCTCTGCCTCTCCCTCCCCTTGCCCCTGACATGGGCCCTGCCAGCTTACGCTTCGCGCTACCTCATCACAAGCACCTTGTGCCACCGTGCCTTGCTGCTGCTGTTGCTGCTGCTGCTGCTGCTGCAGCCGTGGCTGGGGCTGCTCTAAGGAAGGGTGGCAATGGTGCTGTTGTTGGGAGTGCGGCCCGCCCATCCCACCTGCCGCAGCAGTCCCATCCTCTGATGATCGCACTGCCGCCGCTGCAGCTGCCGCCACAATGGCGGCCATGGTGTCAGGGGAGCTGCTGATGAGGGAGGAGGCGGGGGAGAGGGGCAGGGGCAGAGGCAGAGGTAGACCTGCTGCGGCTGCTGCTGCTGCCTCGGGATCTTCAGTAAGCACGGAATGCTGCCTGCCCTCCAAATGGCAGTTGGCGGAAGCTGCGCAGGGGCATACAAGGATGCCAGCACAGGTGTGCATGAGTGCTTTCTTTCGGGGAGGTGGAGGGGGCTCATGGCTGCATGCTTGATTCAGCAGGCATGAAAGGAAAGGCGTCGGGCTGCATGCAACGTGCTGTGCTCTTGATGTACGCAGGGGTGCAAACAAGAAGGCCGGCTCATGCTTGCTTGGCAGCCTAATCACACACACACGCACTTGTGTAAAAGACCTCTTGTTGTCTGGCACTCAACATGACATCTCAGGCACTCTCGCATGACAATCTGTATATAAAACACCTCACCGGGTTGGAATGTCAACCCATTGGCATCCCATGCAAGGGACCAAAGAGCCGGGAACAAAGCTCAGGGACCGCTGCCAAACCTACCTGCAACAGGAGTGGCATTCGGCCAGGATTGACTGGCACCCCCCCCCCCTGTAGCTACTGCTGCTGCTCTTCAAATCCCAACCACCAGAGCCACAGGCCACTGTTGCATGTTTCCCAGCATCGCCTGCGTGCAAGTCAAAGCCAGCACACTGCCTTGCAAGTGTTTCAATGCATACCTGCGCGTCGCGTATGGCGAGCACAATGCATGGAGTCAGTCAAGGGAGACGCACAGACATGCAGGCACACATAACAGACCTCGAGGCCCAAGGGAGAGAGGAGCGCGCCGAGCACACAAGACCTTGAGGCCCAAGGGAGAGAGGAGCACGTCGAGCACACATATCAGACTTTGAGGCCTCAGGGAGAGAGGAGCGTGTTGAGCACACGTAAGACCTTGAGGCACAAGGGAGAGAGGAGCACGTCGCAATGGCGTTGATTGCAATGACGGAAATGGCGGCGAGTTTGAAGGGAAGCCACATCCTACCCAACACACTCCCGCAGGAAATCAGGAGGTAACAATTATAAATTTGCCTGTTTTGCCTGCTTGCATGCTCTGGAGCTGGCTGACTTGCTGGCTGGATTTTCATTTTAGACAAGCAGGGGAAGCATCGCAAGCGACGTTGAAAATTTGGCGAAGCCAGCCCTTCATTGACTGAAGGCTTCAGCCATGTCTCCATTGAATTACAAGAGGCACGACGCCCTGGACAGCACTAGAGGAAGCCATGATACACATGCAAGCGTGTGCGCACATCCCTCAGCGCAGCATTGCATGCATGCGATGCTGCGTGGATTAATATATGCATTGCTGTGTGCATGCTGCATGCATCGCTGCGTGCATTGCTGTGTGCATTCTGCATGACAGTTATTGCATGCATCTTGCATGATGATTGCGTGCATTGCACTTGCTGAGGGCATTGCCCACCCTTTCTCCTGGCTTGAACCAAATAAGACCATGCACCAGAGATGCACACTTCCTCAAATCACAAGGGTAAGGGGTCCTGCTCCTCATTACACCAGCAAAGCATGCCAGGCTTCTTGTCTCTACTTGCTGTGCACAGCACACATTCAAGCTTGAATAGCAAAACCCATCACAATTGTCACGAATCTCAAGTTGTGCTCAATTGGTGTTGTGTGCAATGACTGCAGATGCAAGTACACCATTGCATTATTGAGACATAGACATGCCTACTCTACCCCATAGACCAGCGTGCACCCACACCCACACCCGCACTCACCTGCTGCACTCCACCCCTGACTCCTGCCAAACACATGACCTGATGCTGGCGTCAGGGATGTGGTCACCAAGAAGTCTGGATTCAGGCCAAAAGGGGCTGTCTCTGAGGTGTGCATAGCTGCAGGCATGCAGGGGGAGGTCCTCAATGCATGTGGTTCAGCCTGCGCATGCTCGCTCCCGCAAGAGGGGGAGGATGCAAGAGTGGAGCTGTGGCTGGTACTGAGCAGCATTTCCTGCTGCTGCTGCTGCTGCTGCTGGGGCTGGGGCTGGCTGATGTAGCAGCACACACGGAAGCGGCCGGTGCAGTAGTTGCCACGCAAGTGCAGGCCCTGGTGGTGTTGTGTGTGTGTGTGTGTGTGTGTGTGTGTGTGTGTGTGTGTGTGTGTGCGTGTGTGTGTGTGTGTGGTTGTGGAGGATTTCAGCAAACTCTGCGAGGGGTGGGGGCCTCTCATGAGGAAGCTTCAACACAGAGGAGCACTCTAGAAGATGAGGCAATGCACTGCTTTTGCTGCTGAGGGGGTGGATGAATCTAGACATAGCTTTCTGATGCGGGACCATGCAAGAGTTGCACAGGAAGTACGTGTGTGCATGAGGTACTATGTGCGCATGTACGGAAAACATGGAGGGAAAAATTGGTTTGTC